>JAHBBA010001125.1:0-313991 GCA_018806925.1 Skeletonema costatum | reverse complement strand
AGCTTTATATGTGGATCGGACTACTAACACACGCGAAGCGAGCGCAGCAAGATGAGAACTTCTATCACTATCACTGTGATAAGAAATCCATGGGCGAAGTGCTACTCTTGCGTTGAAAGCAATTCAATTATACTGCCGAACTATATTCAAGAAAGGGATCAAAAGTAAAATTAATGTCGTAAAGTATTACTCAACAAATAAGTAAAAGTAAAGGTTTATGATATGATAATACAATAAGCAACATCATTCGTTCGAATACTAAAGAGCAAAGACTCATGGCATGAAACAATTATTACCTAAGGGGAAGAGGAGAATAAAAGAAAGTCAAATTAAACAGCAAGTTAAAGAAAGATAGAAAAAGAAAACATTAAGTACATGCAACAACTTCAACTATGTGACATCAGCCATGCTACAGCGTCGTAGGTGACCTGATGAGGTCCAATTGGGATAGGCGCAAGCAACACTCTAGCAACCATATCGTATCTACGGCTGTTAATGTCGCAATCAACTGCTTCTAGGGGCTCAATATGATTGGTTACGATAGTATAGAAGTGATACATGCCACTACTCAAGCTCTTTATATATGGATCGGCCATGCTACAGCGTCGTAGGTGACCTGATGAGGTCCAATTTGGGATAGGCGCAAGCAACACTCATCAACCATATCGTATCTACGGCTGTGAATGTCGCAATCAACTGCTTCTAGGGGCTCAATATGATTGGTTACGATAGTATAGAAGGATACATGCCACTACTCAAGCTCTTTATATGTGGATCGGCCATGCTACAGCGTCGTAGGTGACCTGATGAGGTCCAATTTGGGATAGGCGCAAGCAACTCTCTAGCACCAAATCGTATCTACGACCTGTGAATGTCGCAATCAACTGCTTCTAGGGGCTCAATATGATTGGTTACGATAGTATAGAAGTGATATATGCCACTACTCAAGCTCTTTATATGTGGATCGGCCATGCTACAGCGTCGTAGGTGACCTGATGAGGTCCAATTTGGGATAGGCGCAAGCAACACTCATACACCATATCGTATCTGACGGCTTTGAATGTCGCAATCAACTGCTTCTAGGGGCTCAATATGATTGGTTACGATAGTATAAAGTGATATATGCCACTACTCAAGCTCTTTATATGTGGATCGGCCATGCTACAGCGTCGTAGGTGACCTGATGAGGTCCAATTTGGGATAGGCGCAAGCAACACTCATCAACCATATCGTATCTACGGCTGTGAATGTCGCAATCAACTGCTTCTAGGGGCTCAATATGATTGGTTACGATAGTATAGAAGGATACATGCCACTACTCAAGCTCTTTATATGTGGATCGGCCATGCTACAGCGTCGTAGGTGACCTGATGAGGTCCAATTTGGGATAGGCGCAAGCAACTCTCTAGCACCAAACCGTATCTACGACCGTGAATGTCGCAATCAACTGCTTCTAGGGGCTCAATATGATTGGTTACGATAGTATAAAGTGATATATGCCACTACTCAAGCTCTTTATATGTGGATCGGCCATGCTACAGCGTCGTAGGTGACCTGATGAGGTCCAATTTGGGATAGGCGCAAGCAACACTCTAGCACCATATCGTATCTACGGCTGTTAATGTCGCAATCAACTGCTTCTAGGGGCTCAATATGATTGGTTACGATAGTATAGAAGGATACATGCCACTACTCAAGCTCTTTATATATGGATCGGCCATGCTACAGCGTCGTAGGTGACCTGATGAGGTCCAATTTGGGATAGGCGCAAGCAACACTCATCAACCATATCGTATCTGACGCTGTGAATGTCGCAATCAACTGCTTCTAGGGGCTCAATATGATTGGTTACGATAGTATAGAAGGATACATGCCACTACTCAAGCTCTTTATATGTGGATCGGCCATGCTACAGCGTCGTAGGTGACCTGATGAGGTTCCAATTTGGGATAGGCGCAAGCAACTACTCTAGCACCATATCGTATCTACGACCGTGAATGTCGCAATCAACTGCTTCTAGGGGCTCAATATGATTGGTTACGATAGTATAGAAGTGATATATGCCACTACTCAAGCTCTTTATATGTGGATCGGCCATGCTACAGCGTCGTAGGTGACCTGATGAGGTCCAATTTGGGATAGGCGCAAGCAACTACTCTAGCACCATATCGTATCTGACGCTGTGAATGTCGCAATCAACTGCTTCTAGGGGCTCAATATGATTGGTTACGATAGTATAAAGTGATATATGCCACTACTCAAGCTCTTTATATATGGATCGGCCATGCTACAGCGTCGTAGGTGACCTGATGAGGTCCAATTTGGGATAGGCGCAAGCAACTCTCATCAACCATATCGTATCTGACGCTGTTAAATGTCGCAATCAACTGCTTCTAGGGGCTCAATATGATTGGTTACGATAGTATAGAAGGATACATGCCACTACTCAAGCTCTTTATATGTGGATCGGCCATGCTACAGCGTCGTAGGTGACCTGATGAGGTCCAATTTGGGATAGGCGCAAGCAACTATCTAGCACCATATCGTATCTGACGCTGTGAATGTCGCAATCAACTGCTTCTAGGGGCTCAATATGATTGGTTACGATAGTATAGAAGGATATATGCCACTACTCAAGCTCTTTATATGTGGATCGGCCATGCTACAGCGTCGTAGGTGACCTGATGAGGTCCAATTTGGGATAGGCGCAAGCAACACTCTAGCACCATATCGTATCTGACGCTGTGAATGTCGCAATCAACTGCTTCTAGGGGCTCAATATGATTGGTTACGATAGTATAGAAGTGATACATGCCACTACTCAAGCTCTTTATATATGGATCGGCCATGCTACAGCGTCGTAGGTGACCTGATGAGGTCCAATTTGGGATAGGCGCAAGCAACACTCATCACACCATATCGTATCTGACGCTGTGAATGTCGCAATCAACTGCTTCTAGGGGCTCAATATGATTGGTTACGATAGTATAGAAGTGATACATGCCACTACTCAAGCTCTTTATATGTGGATCGGCCATGCTACAGCGTCGTAGGTGACCTGATGAGGTCCAATTTGGGATAGGCGCAAGCAACTCTCATCAACCATATCGTATCTGACGCTGTGAATGTCGCAATCAACTGCTTCTAGGGGCTCAATATGATTGGTTACGATAGTATAAAGTGATATATGCCACTACTCAAGCTCTTTATATGTGGATCGGCCATGCTACAGCGTCGTAGGTGACCTGATGAGGTGTAAATTGGGATAGGCGCAAGCAACTATCTAGCACAATATCGTATCTGACGCTGTGAATGTCGCAATCAACTGCTTCTAGGGGCTCAATATGATTGGTTACGATAGTATAGAAGGATACATGCCACTACTCAAGCTCTTTTTATATGGATCGGCCATGCTACAGCATCGTAGGTGACCTGATGAGGTCCAATTTGGGATAGGCGCAAGCAACTCTCATCAACCATATCGTATCTGACGCTTTAAATGTCGCAATCAACTGCTTCTAGGGGCTCAATATGATTGGTTACGATAGTATAAAGTGATATATGCCACTACTCAAGCTCTTTATATGTGGATCGGCCATGCTACAGCGTCGTAGGTGACCTGATGAGGTGTAAATTGGGATAGGCGCAAGCAACACTCTAGCACCATATCGTATCTACGGCTGTGAATGTCGCAATCAACTGCTTCTAGGGGCTCAATATGATTGGTTACGATAGTATAGAAGGATACATGCCACTACTCAAGCTCTTTTTATATGGATCGGCCATGCTACAGCATCGTAGGTGACCTGATGAGGTCCAATTTGGGATAGGCGCAAGCAACTCTCATCAACCATATCGTATCTGACGCTGTGAATGTCGCAATCAACTGCTTCTAGGGGCTCAATATGATTGGTTACGATAGTATAAAGTGATATATGCCACTACTCAAGCTCTTTATATGTGGATCGGCCATGCTACAGCGTCGTAGGTGACCTGATGAGGTGTAATTTGGGATAGGCGCAAGCAACTATCTAGCACCATATCGTATCTGACGCTGTGAATGTCGCAATCAACTGCTTCTAGGGGCTCAATATGATTGGTTACGATAGTATAGAAGGATACATGCCACTACTCAAGCTCTTTTTATATGGATCGGCCATGCTACAGCATCGTAGGTGACCTGATGAGGTCCAATTTGGGATAGGCGCAAGCAACTCTCATCAACCATATCGTATCTGACGCTTTAAATGTCGCAATCAACTGCTTCTAGGGGCTCAATATGATTGGTTACGATAGTATAAAGTGATATATGCCACTACTCAAGCTCTTTATATGTGGATCGGCCATGCTACAGCGTCGTAGGTGACCTGATGAGGTGTAAATTGGGATAGGCGCAAGCAACACTCATCAACCATATCGTATTTACGGCTGTGAATGTCGCAATCAACTGCTTCTAGGGGCTCAATATGATTGGTTACGATAGTATAGAAGGATACATGCCACTACTCAAGCTCTTTTTATATGGATCGGCCATGCTACAGCATCGTAGGTGACCTGATGAGGTCCAATTTGGGATAGGCGCAAGCAACTCTCATCAACCATATCGTATCTGACGCTGTGAATGTCGCAATCAACTGCTTCTAGGGGCTCAATATGATTGGTTACGATAGTATAAAGTGATATATGCCACTACTCAAGCTCTTTATATGTGGATCGGCCATGCTACAGCGTCGTAGGTGACCTGATGAGGTTCAAATTGGGATAGGCGCAAGCAACACTCTAGCACCATATCGTATCTGACGGCTGTGAATGTCGCAATCAACTGCTTCTAGGGGCTCAATATGATTGGTTACGATAGTATAGAAGGATACATGCCACTACTCAAGCTCTTTTTATATGGATCGGCCATGCTACAGCATCGTAGGTGACCTGATGAGGTCCAATTTGGGATAGGCGCAAGCAACTCTCATCAACCATATCGTATCTGACGCTTTAAATGTCGCAATCAACTGCTTCTAGGGGCTCAATATGATTGGTTACGATAGTATAAAGTGATATATGCCACTACTCAAGCTCTTTATATGTGGATCGGCCATGCTACAGCGTCGTAGGTGACCTGATGAGGTGTAAATTGGGATAGGCGCAAGCAACACTCATCAACCATATCGTATCTACGGCTGTTAATGTCGCAATCAACTGCTTCTAGGGGCTCAATATGATTGGTTACGATAGTATAGAAGGATACATGCCACTACTCAAGCTCTTTTTATATGGATCGGCCATGCTACAGCATCGTAGGTGACCTGATGAGGTCCAATTTGGGATAGGCGCAAGCAACTATCATAGCACCAAACCGTATCTACGACCGTGAATGTCGCAATCAACTGCTTCTAGGGGCTCAATATGATTGGTTACGATAGTATAAAGTGATATATGCCACTACTCAAGCTCTTTATATGTGGATCGGCCATGCTACAGCGTCGTAGGTGACCTGATGAGGTCCAATTTGGGATAGGCGCAAGCAACACTCATCAACCATATCGTATCTACGGCTGTTAATGTCGCAATCAACTGCTTCTAGGGGCTCAATATGATTGGTTACGATAGTATAGAAGGATACATGCCACTACTCAAGCTCTTTTTATATGGATCGGCCATGCTACAGCATCGTAGGTGACCTGATGAGGTCCAATTTGGGATAGGCGCAAGCAACTCTCATCAACCATATCGTATCTGACGCTTTGAATGTCGCAATCAACTGCTTCTAGGGGCTCAATATGATTGGTTACGATAGTATAAAGTGATATATGCCACTACTCAAGCTCTTTATATGTGGATCGGCCATGCTACAGCGTCGTAGGTGACCTGATGAGGTCCAAATTGGGATAGGCGCAAGCAACTATCTAGCACCATATCGTATCTGACGCTGTGAATGTCGCAATCAACTGCTTCTAGGGGCTCAATATGATTGGTTACGATAGTATAAAGTGATATATGCCACTACTCAAGCTCTTTATATGTGGATCGGCCATGCTACAGCGTCGTAGGTGACCTGATGAGGTGTAAATTGGGATAGGCGCAAGCAACTATCTAGCACCATATCGTATCTGACGCTGTGAATGTCGCAATCAACTGCTTCTAGGGGCTCAATATGATTGGTTACGATAGTATAGAAGGATACATGCCACTACTCAAGCTCTTTTATATGGATCGGCCATGCTACAGCGTCGTAGGTGACCTGATGAGGTCCAATTTGGGATAGGCGCAAGCAACTCTCATCAACCATATCGTATCTGACGCTTTAAATGTCGCAATCAACTGCTTCTAGGGGCTCAATATGATTGGTTACGATAGTATAAAGTGATATATGCCACTACTCAAGCTCTTTATATGTGGATCGGCCATGCTACAGCGTCGTAGGTGACCTGATGAGGTGTAAATTGGGATAGGCGCAAGCAACTATCTAGCACCATATCGTATCTGACGCTGTGAATGTCGCAATCAACTGCTTCTAGGGGCTCAATATGATTGGTTACGATAGTATAGAAGGATACATGCCACTACTCAAGCTCTTTTTATATGGATCGGCCATGCTACAGCATCGTAGGTGACCTGATGAGGTCCAATTTGGGATAGGCGCAAGCAACTCTCATCAACCATATCGTATCTGACGCTTTAAATGTCGCAATCAACTGCTTCTAGGGGCTCAATATGATTGGTTACGATAGTATAAAGTGATATATGCCACTACTCAAGCTCTTTATATGTGGATCGGCCATGCTACAGCGTCGTAGGTGACCTGATGAGGTGTAAATTGGGATAGGCGCAAGCAACTATCTAGCACAATATCGTATCTGACGCTGTGAATGTCGCAATCAACTGCTTCTAGGGGCTCAATATGATTGGTTACGATAGTATAGAAGGATACATGCCACTACTCAAGCTCTTTTTATATGGATCGGCCATGCTACAGCATCGTAGGTGACCTGATGAGGTCCAATTTGGGATAGGCGCAAGCAACTCTCATCAACCATATCGTATCTGACGCTTTAAATGTCGCAATCAACTGCTTCTAGGGGCTCAATATGATTGGTTACGATAGTATAAAGTGATATATGCCACTACTCAAGCTCTTTATATGTGGATCGGCCATGCTACAGCGTCGTAGGTGACCTGATGAGGTGTAAATTGGGATAGGCGCAAGCAACTATCTAGCACAATATCGTATCTGACGCTGTGAATGTCGCAATCAACTGCTTCTAGGGGCTCAATATGATTGGTTACGATAGTATAGAAGGATACATGCCACTACTCAAGCTCTTTTTATATGGATCGGCCATGCTACAGCATCGTAGGTGACCTGATGAGGTCCAATTTGGGATAGGCGCAAGCAACTCTCATCAACCATATCGTATCTGACGCTTTAAATGTCGCAATCAACTGCTTCTAGGGGCTCAATATGATTGGTTACGATAGTATAAAGTGATATATGCCACTACTCAAGCTCTTTATATGTGGATCGGCCATGCTACAGCGTCGTAGGTGACCTGATGAGGTGTAAATTGGGATAGACGCGAGCAACACTCATCAACCATATCGTATTTACGGCTGTTAATGTCGCAATCAACTGCTTCTAGGGGCTCAATATGATTGGTTACGATAGTATAGAAGGTAACATGCCACTACTCAAGCTCTTTTTATATGGATCGGCCATGCTACAGCATCGTAGGTGACCTGATGAGGTCCAATTTGGGATAGGCGCAAGCAACTCTCATCAACCATATCGTATCTGACGCTTTAAATGTCGCAATCAACTGCTTCTAGGGGCTCAATATGATTGGTTACGATAGTATAAAGTGATATATGCCACTACTCAAGCTCTTTATATGTGGATCGGCCATGCTACAGCGTCGTAGGTGACCTGATGAGGTGTAAATTGGGATAGGCGCAAGCAACTATCTAGCACAATATCGTATCTGACGCTGTGAATGTCGCAATCAACTGCTTCTAGGGGCTCAATATGATTGGTTACGATAGTATAGAAGGATACATGCCACTACTCAAGCTCTTTTTATATGGATCGGCCATGCTACAGCATCGTAGGTGACCTGATGAGGTCCAATTTGGGATAGGCGCAAGCAACTCTCATCAACCATATCGTATCTGACGCTTTAAATGTCGCAATCAACTGCTTCTAGGGGCTCAATATGATTGGTTACGATAGTATAAAGTGATATATGCCACTACTCAAGCTCTTTATATGTGGATCGGCCATGCTACAGCGTCGTAGGTGACCTGATGAGGTGTAAATTGGGATAGGCGCGAGCAACACTCATCAACCATATCGTATTTACGGCTGTTAATGTCGCAATCAACTGCTTCTAGGGGCTCAATATGATTGGTTACGATAGTATAGAAGGATACATGCCACTACTCAAGCTCTTTTTATATGGATCGGCCATGCTACAGCATCGTAGGTGACCTGATGAGGTCCAATTTGGGATAGGCGCAAGCAACTCTCATGCAACCATATCGTATCTGACGCTGTGAATGTCGCAATCAACTGCTTCTAGGGGCTCAATATGATTGGTTACGATAGTATAAAGTGATATATGCCACTACTCAAGCTCTTTATATGTGGATCGGCCATGCTACAGCGTCGTAGGTGACCTGATGAGGTCCAATTTGGGATAGGCGCAAGCAACTATCTAGCACCATATCGTATCTGACGCTGTGAATGTCGCAATCAACTGCTTCTAGGGGCTCAATATGATTGGTTACGATAGTATAGAAGGATACATGCCACTACTCAAGCTCTTTTTATATGGATCGGCCATGCTACAGCATCGTAGGTGACCTGATGAGGTCCAATTTGGGATAGGCGCAAGCAACTCTCATCAACCATATCGTATCTGACGCTTTAAATGTCGCAATCAACTGCTTCTAGGGGCTCAATATGATTGGTTACGATAGTATAAAGTGATATATGCCACTACTCAAGCTCTTTATATGTGGATCGGCCATGCTACAGCGTCGTAGGTGACCTGATGAGGTGTAAATTGGGATAGACGCGAGCAACACTCATCAACCATATCGTATTTACGGCTGTTAATGTCGCAATCAACTGCTTCTAGGGGCTCAATATGATTGGTTACGATAGTATAGAAGGATACATGCCACTACTCAAGCTCTTTTTATATGGATCGGCCATGCTACAGCATCGTAGGTGACCTGATGAGTTCCAATTTGGGATAGGCGCAAGCAACTATCTATGTAGCACCAAACCGTATCTACGACCGTGAATGTCGCAATCAACTGCTTCTAGGGGCTCAATATGATTGGTTACGATAGTATAAAGTGATATATGCCACTACTCAAGCTCTTTATATGTGGATCGGCCATGCTACAGCGTCGTAGGTGACCTGATGAGGTCCAATTTGGGATAGGACGCGAGCAACACTCATCAACCATATCGTATTTACGGCTGTTAATGTCGCAATCAACTGCTTCTAGGGGCTCAATATGATTGGTTACGATAGTATAGAAGGTAACATGCCACTACTCAAGCTCTTTTTATATGGATCGGCCATGCTACAGCATCGTAGGTGACCTGATGAGGTCCAATTTGGGATAGGCGCAAGCAACTCTCATCAACCATATCGTATCTGACGCTTTAAATGTCGCAATCAACTGCTTCTAGGGGCTCAATATGATTGGTTACGATAGTATAAAGTGATATATGCCACTACTCAAGCTCTTTATATGTGGATCGGCCATGCTACAGCGTCGTAGGTGACCTGATGAGTTCCAATTTGGGATAGGCGCAAGCAACTATCTAGCACCATATCGTATCTGACGCTGTGAATGTCGCAATCAACTGCTTCTAGGGGCTCAATATGATTGGTTACGATAGTATAAAGTGATATATGCCACTACTCAAGCTCTTTATATGTGGATCGGCCATGCTACAGCATCGTAGGTGACCTGATGAGGTCCAATTTGGGATAGGCGCAAGCAACTCTCATCAACCATATCGTATCTGACGCTGTGAATGTCGCAATCAACTGCTTCTAGGGGCTCAATATGATTGGTTACGATAGTATAAAGTGATATATGCCACTACTCAAGCTCTTTATATGTGGATCGGCCATGCTACAGCGTCGTAGGTGACCTGATGAGGGGTCCAATTTGGGATAGGCGCAAGCAACACTCATCAACCATATCGTATCTGACGCTTTAAATGTCGCAATCAACTGCTTCTAGGGGCTCAATATGATTGGTTACGATAGTATAAAGTGTATATGCCACTACTCAAGCTCTTTATATGTGTATCGGCCATGCTACAGCGTCGTAGGTGACCTGATGAGGTCCAATTTGGGATAGGCGCGAGCAACACTCATAAACCATATCGTATCTGACGCTGTGAATGTCGCAATCAACTGCTTCTAGGGGCTCAATATGATTGGTTACGATAGTATAGAAGGATACATGCCACTACTCAAGCTCTTTATATGTGGATCGGCCATGCTACAGCGTCGTAGGTGACCTGATGAGGTGTAAATTGGGATAGGCGCAAGCAACTATCTAGCACCATATCGTATCTGACGCTGTGAATGTCGCAATCAACTGCTTCTAGGGGCTCAATATGATTGGTTACGATAGTATAAAGTGATATATGGCACTACTCAAGCTCTTTTATATGGATCGGCCATGCTACAGCGTCGTAGGTGACCTGATGAGGTCCAATTTGGGATGGCCGCCAGCCACACTCTAGCACCATAACGTATCTACGGCTGTTAATGTCGCAATCAACTGCTTCTAGGGGCTCAATATGATTGGTTACGATAGTATAAAGTGATATATGCCACTACTCAAGCTCTTTATATGTGGATCGGCCATGCTACAGCGTCGTAGGTGACCTGATGAGGTCCAATTTGGGATAGGCGCAAGCAACTCTCTAGAACCATATCGTATCTGACGCTGTGAATGTCGCAAATCAACGCTTTTTCAACGAATATGGAAGGGGCAGCGGGCGACCCACTTCCAAATAATCAGATCTAGGGGTAGCAGAATCGACCTGAAAAAAGTGTCTTTTTAGTTAAAAACTAGCCGCTTCGCGTGCTAGCGGCGTGTTCAGACCGTACAATATTTTCCGCCACGGCATTCTGTGGTGCGGGTGCGATGTGCGATTTTCTATGGACACATCTCTCGCCCGTTTGATTAACAAAAAAAAACACCCGCCCCCAACTTCTTTGGGCTGGGGGCTGGGGACGAAAGGCTCACCTTAAAAGGCAAATACACGCTCGCCAAATAACCCCCGCCTCTACTGAAGTAGCTACATAGGAATCAATACAAAGGTTGGCTCACCAAAAGCGGCGCCAAATTTCTGGAATTGTGCTCACCAAAAAAGGCCAAAATTACTTATGCCCTTCTGATTTCGGCGATGAATTTTAGGCCGACAAACCAAACAAACAAACACACGCACACGCGAGTCACTATTAATAGATAGATTTCCCATAGGAGTCGGGAAAAAATCGTCGGGAAATAAGGGGTCACCCCTCCATCCCCCCCATCTCAACAACCTGACTAGTTTACTTGTCCGCCTCTAGTGAAGGGCAAATGAGCACGGGAGCATCTGGCTGGCCCCTTCTCTTCGGCGATTCGGCGATTAGGCGATCAGCTTGTGTGGATTTATTGGCGTTGGGTCGTCACAGTGATGACCAATTGAAACGACACATTTCTCGTATTGTAACGGAGGAATTGATACATTGACTTCCCAAGACTGTCCAACGCCAGAAAAGCAGCAGGAAACTCATCGCTCACATGTATGTAAATCCAATGCGGAAATCCTTGGAAATCCAACAGCAAGCACCTGCAGCCAGCACATCGTTCTCATAATTTTCAACCGTTGCATCATTGCACCTCATCAACCTTTTATCAACCATGAAGTTCACCATCATCGCCCTCGCAGGTGCCCTCGCCTCCGCCAACGCCCGTCAGCTCCGCACCGTCCGTAAATTGGATGGAGGAAGAGCCGCACTCGATGGATCTGCTATTATCTCCTTCGCCAAGTGTATCGAGGTGACCGTCCAATCGGAGGATGCTGATGAAGACACACAGTCTGCTGTCCTAGCCGGAACTGCCAAGCCTGTGAAGTCTTTCGCTGCCTTCTACACCAACACCTACGCCAACGACAACGAGATGATGATGGTTGGCCTCGGTGATTATGTTGCTGCCAAGGTCAAGTCCTCCGCCATGAAGGCCCAGCAGGCATGTGAGACATGCAGACAATTCGAGGAGACCTGCAACCCCGAAGAGGTGAGTTATATTTTTGCATATGTTTCTTCAAACATACTGATCTATCCATTTGATACCTCACCCATTTGAATCCAATCTAACTTAAGTGTTCTTTTTTATTATTTTGTCATCACAGGAGGAAGCCGCTGAAGACGAGGAAGCCGCTGATGAGAGGATGCCGCTGAGGAGGAGGGAGATGAAGCGATGCTGAAGAGGGTGAGGATGCTGAACGTAAGCTCGCCACTGCCATCGACTCTAGCTTCTGTTACGAGTGTCAGGCCAATGGCTGCTACGTCGAGGAGGAGGATAACGGTCAAGTTGACTATGCTGAGCAATTGGCCCAATTCGTTGAAAATGCTGCTGAATGTATGGAGGTTGAAAACTACGCCGATGCCAACGGCAACGCAGTCTACATCGGTATGGTTTGCGGAAGTTACGGAGATGCTGCTGAGTTTGCCGTCTTCATCGACGACGAGTGTACCCTTGAGACCAACCAGGTATCTGCCGCTACCGTCCTTGCCTCAGCTGGAGCTAACGAGGATGGAGTAAGCATGTCTCAAGTCATGTCTTATGCCTCCATGTACATGCAGGAGGCCTTCACCACAAGTTTGTCTTGCGAACAAGTTGAGTACTATGACCCCAACAACGCAGATGATGAGATGGCGAGCAGAATGATGCCAATGAGGACGCTGACGCTGTTGAGATGAACGAGGCCTGTGGTCAAATCGTTGACGACGCCGTCTACATCGCTGACTGTGCTGCTGAGGATGCCGCAGAGGAAGATGAAGAAGATGAGGACGCGGACCAATGGTACGACTTTGACGTACAGGATGGAGGAGATCTTGATGAAGTTTGCGCTGTTGTCAACTACAAGATGAACATGGGAGAAGACTTTACTTACTTCTACGACGAGACGAAACAAGGAACCAGTTACGACAGAGATATGGGTGGCCACCTCAAGTCCAGCTCCAACGGGTCTGGCATGAGTGGAGGCATGATCTTCCTCATTGTTGCTCTTGTTGCTGGAATCGTTGTCGCTCCTGTCGCTTGGTTGATCAACTCCAAGAAGAACACCCAGGCCTCCGAGACCGACTACCAAGGAGGAACCTTGTCTTAAGTGTTCTTAGGTCCAAGTACCTACGATTATGTGTGAATGAGGCTTCCGTTGTGTCGTTCGTGTGGAGCCTTTTGAATTGTCAGAGTTCTGTTAATGCTAGTTTAATTTAAAATGCTCTAGGTAAATTATTCTTGACTCTCCTTCTTTGAAAAGTGCTACAATATCCATTCATTCAGTGTTATCAACATCATTGTTCTGCCCAGTCAATTATAATCTTTGTTGCTGTAGTATTTGTTGCTGTAGCTAGTCTATTTTGCAGGTCAAGAAAGCTAACAGTCTTCGTATGCATCAGATATCATATCATCTTCACACATCTCAAATATTGCGTCCTGACCTTTCTCTACAATGCCATAATCTACATATTCACTTTTCCTTCCGTCATGATCCAAATCCACTATAGCTCTTCCACAGAATGTACCAACTATATCTCTCTGTGGCATTAGCTTTGTAGCATCTCCCAATGATCCACCTCCATTATCATTAAATGTCTCCTTAACTGTCAGAACGTTACCATGAGTCATTCGAGATCTCGACCTTCCATGCTTCCATCCAAGCTTTCTCCGAACAGCCCCAGCAGAGTAACGGCCCCATAATTTGCATCGTAACTCCACTGTAGCCTTTTCGACAACTGTAGTTGTTGGCAAGTAGACACGACGTATTCTTGGTTCAGATATTAGTGTGATTTCATCATAATGGCGATCAGTGACGCAATAGGGATTTGGAGTTAAGAACCATTCTCCATGCAATGGTTGATAATTGTTGCTGCATTTTTTTGTATCAGTATTGTCGTGATGTTTGTCGAGGTATATTGTAAACTTTCCATTTCGCTGCAGATTTAGTATACAATTGATGGATCTAATACGCTTGTGGGTCAATGATACGGATAGTTCTGCATTTGCCTGTTCTCCATCTTCTTTTGTAGCCTCATTATCATCCAGATCTTGTCTAATAATTGGATTATTTGGAAACATCAGCTGCAATGCACTACCTTTTTTGATATTTGCTGTATCCTGTTTTTGCTTTCCTGTACTTCTGTGAGGATCAACAGTTTCGATATGCCACTTTTCACCAAAGATGTTTCTACTCAATTTGATGTTCCATTGACCATAAGCTTGATCATACGCAGAGAGAAGTTGTGCGGCAGTTAATTGTATGGTGATGATACTTGTGATGATTGCTAGACGCAGCATGAAAGAAGCAGCATTTAGAGGAGGATGATGGTGGTTGCTCATCATCTGCGAAGTGCTGTGTGAGACATCGGGTCACTTGAATATGCAAGAAGAAGGTTAATCAAGGCAATGTCATCATATCTATTGATCTGCAGGCTGTTGATTGATGTTGCTTGCCTTGCCAGATCATCCACTCTCATCTTGTCCATGCATCTTACGATGACGATGAGTTGATTGATTGATTCGATGGTGTCGCGCTGCGACACCATCTTTTGCCTCCAGATGGAAGAGAGATCGACGATTCGATTTTAGTTTGAGCGTCAGCCGGCGGCGTTCAAATAGAATTCTGAACCATTGATGATCCATTTGGCCGCTCCTGCAGCTGGTCCACAACTTACCAAGACGCTACGAAGATCTTTGCTCTCATAAATAGAATTCTGCACATAAACTGATAGAGATAGGGAAGAAGGATTCAACTAAATTCTCATTGTCATCAAATTGAAATCTGTGGCCATCAAATCCCACAGAACAAACATAAAAAATGGTCTCACGACAGTCACGCCGACCTCTGTCGGCAGCCACAGCAGTAGTTGCTGCATCCGCTGTATCATCCGTCATTGGCATGTCAGCAGCATTTTCTGTGCCATCTGCTACACATAAAAAGTCCAACCGAATATCAGTCACACCGAACCTAGCGGCGGCCTCATCCACGACAACATCCTGTTCAGCGGATGCCTATACTCCACAAAAAAGAGGTCCACAGCACTTCTCTTGCGGTAAATCATTTGCAGCCATGTCAGTAGATGAATTACTGCAAGTGGGTGATTTGAATTCAAGGAATTATGATTCAAAATTACAAGAGCAGCAACTCGTAGCATTACAAAGGGGAGATGGAACATTGCCATCATCACGACGACACAACAAACAATTCAGCTCATTGTCTGGTCGATATGGTGGACTTGGAGACAATGGTCACCCCAGAACGGATAATTTTCAACTTTCTGTCTCACGCAGCAGTGATAATTTCTTGGGCTTCCGAGTAGAAGACTTTGAACCATATGATCCTCGTGAGCCTAATGATGAGACTGATTTACATTTCCGTGTAGAAGGATTCGATAACTACCAAGGTGAAGTGTCAGTGAAGAAAGATGGTAGACCTGTGGTGAGGACCGTGGACCCTCGCAATAGCAGCCCTACGAAGAAGTTTGTTGCTGCATCCTTGTTGAAGAATGGAAGTACAACTCAATTAGGACGAGAATTAACATCACGGCGGAGTAGTCGCACAAACGTAGATAGAAACTTGGCTGACATTGAGGAGGAAAAGAGTGATGTCCCACCTTCGTTTCCATGGGTGCCGACTGAATCTCAGATCAATACGCTGAAAGTATTTCAACTACGTGCGGTGTGTGCCGAGCGAGGTCTAATTAGGACGGGAAAGAAGGCAGAACTACAACAACGCTTACTACTTTGGGCGAATATCGAAGGACGTAAACGTGTCAAAGATCGTTTGATGGGGCTGAAGGACTTGATTGAGACGAGCAAAAGTAAAGGGGGGTCATCGACTTTAGATAATTTGGAGTATGATGTGGATGCACTCACTAATAAGCGCAAGGCATTGAGGAAAGAAAAGCGAAGAGGCGGAAGCAATGAAAAAGGTGTTCTCGGACTTGTGGATGAGTCTTACTTTTCAAATACAACGTCATCATCCATTGAAACACTGATAGACGAGGATGAGGACGAAACTGAGGACGAAGCTGACGACTATGATGGGGGAAGCATCGTTGACGAAGCATCTATCTCTCAATTATCCAAAACATTTAATGCTCCCGCCTCAACCTATTCCAACCGTGAAGTGCGTGAAATGTACATTGAAGCCAAAGCCCTCGATCAGGAAGGAGACCGCGAAAAGAGCAAAGAAGTTCTAAGGAAACTACGCGAGGCCACCCCCCACGACATGAGAGTGGTCAGACGGCTTGCTCGGATGGAACAGGAGGATGGAAACATTTCTGCTGCGAGGGGGTTGTTACAACGTGCATTGCGGGGGGAACCAGGAAATGCACACTTGCTGCAGGGCTTGGGTCAATTGGAACGTCAGGCTGGAAATGATGCTACTGCAATGAATCACTTTCGACAGGCGATCAAAGCAAACCCGACGTTTGCCAATCCGTACCATGCACTAGGGACTTTGGAACACACTCATGGTAACATCAAGGCGGCACTGGCAGTGATCAAGGACGGATTGAGGAAGTGCCCCCAAAATCATCGATTGCATCATGCATTAGGTGATGTTTACTTAGACGCCAATATGCTTGACTTTGCAGAGGAATCATACCTCGAGGGGCTGCAACATGGGCCAGAGTGGAGCAAAGCATTCTTCTACACGTCGCTGTCGTTTGTGTCATATGCCAAGGGGCAAGTGCAGGAGAGCCGGACTCTCCTTCGTCAGTCCCTTGAGATCAATGGGGGCATGCATGCTCAAGGTGTGATTGCCTTGGCTCAATTAGAGGAGAGCGAGGGCAACATCCATGCAGCGAGGGAAGTCTATAGAGATGCCATTTCTAGGTACGAAAGGAGGAGGCGTAAGCGTAGCCCATTCCGATCGAAGTCACCAGGTGAGGAAGACATGTTTGACTCCCCATCGTTGGTCGATGAGGATGGGAAGCAGTACTCGAGGAGTTATTCTGGTGATAAGTGGGTCAATGTGTTCAAGTCTTGGGCTCGGATGGAAGAAATTCATGGCACATACGAGACCGCACACATAGTCTTCAGTAAAGCTGCACGGCTATTCCCCAACAGCATGAACTTGTTAATACAATGGGCTGATCTTCAATCAGACCATGGTGAGGATGAGAAGGGGAGGCTGTTGTACGAAGCTGCCTGTCATCGTGCAGGCGATGGAAGTTCCAAACCATTCCAAGCTCTTGCTGAGTTTGAAATGAAGCGCCGAAATTTTGTCAAAGCCCAGTCAATCCTCTATCGTGGTGCTCAATGTGCTGCATCGTCCAATGGCATCGCTGATGGGAAAAATGGCCTGGCTCGACTATTCCATACCTGGGGAGTCTGTGAATATCACTTGGGCAACGAAAGTAAAGCCCAGCAACTATTGGAAGACGCTTTGCGAGTTACTGGGCCCGGGGAGGCCGATTCTACAATGCGCTCTCTGATTTTGTACTCGATGGCAAGACTGGAGGTCTTGAGAGGCGAACACCTCCTCGCACAACATTGCATTGGTCTGAGCCTCAAGGAGAACTTGTTCCCTGGCGGCAACTCACTGATTTGGAAGTTATGGGCTGAAATAGCAGAGAAGATGGAGAACAAGGTCCTTGAGAAACGATGCAAGGAACAAGCCTTGCTTCGATGGGAAGAAGAGCGAGGCGGAACCGTGTCGGATCTGTCGCGACTGCTCGGAGCGAGGGGATCCGATTCGTCAAGTCGTTTGCCAGAGAGGACTGGGTCGGTGATGAAAGATATGTTTCGCAAGACTCCTTGGTCCAGCAAAGTCTGTCATACAAGTGGAAGAATGGATAGGGTTTGGTACCAGGGTGCGAACCTGTGGAAGTTATAGAATAGAAGTCACCATGTAATTAAGTAGAAAATAGAACAATATCAAATCAATATTTGTCATCGGCAACAACCCACAATTGTATTTGACTGATGATTTCTATTCTAAGTAGTGTTCATTAAAATATCATATTATGAACTGGCGTACTCATCATCATACGACACCACAACCTACAACCTTCACATCCACAGTAGGCCTCCCCCTCTTGGTAAAAATAGAAGTTGCAATATCATTCACAACATCCATCCCCTCCTTCACTCTACCAAACGCTACAAATCGTCCATCCAACTGAGGTGCTTCCGTAGTAGTTATTAAAAATCTAGAATCATTCCTATGCACCCCCGGACTCATCATTGACACAATCCCCGGCCCAGTATGTGACACGAAAAAGCCCTCATCCTCAAACGCAAAGGGAGAATCCTCCGTTCCCACTTTTGGATGGCACTTTCCACCCGTTCCATCGTTTGATACTACATCCCCCAAGCATAATCCAACCGTCTTTTCGATTTTGTATAGCTTGGTGGACTCGTACCCATCTTCTTTTTCCTGACATAACAATCTAAAATTTTCCACAGTTTTGGGCAACGCCGCCGCTGCCAATTCAATCACCACACGACGTGCCTCTTCCCCACCCACGGATATATCCAAATATGCCTCATTCGATACAGAATCAGCAGCAGCATCCTTGTTCATTGCAAATACCTCGTCATTCACTTGATTCAATTCTTCATTATTGCGATAATGCCATCGACCCTGCAGATGCCTCCCTCCCAGGCCTGCGCGGTATTTTTGGAGCCATCCATGCCCTCGTGCGCCGCGTGTACCGGTGGCCATGCATCGTGAGGGTATTGTGGAGGTGGATGGATTCCTTGATAGTAGTTTGGGGGCGCTGCTGCGTAGGAGATTGTTCATCATGGTTGAGCTGCTTTGGTGATGGTTTATGTTTGTGGAAGGGAGTGGGAGGGAAACAGGGCACAGTGGGC
Organism: Skeletonema costatum; assembly: GCA_018806925.1. Taxonomy (NCBI): domain Eukaryota; phylum Bacillariophyta; class Thalassiosirophyceae; order Thalassiosirales; family Thalassiosiraceae; genus Skeletonema; species Skeletonema costatum. The sequence goes on along the minus strand of JAHBBA010001125.1, from coordinate 294,863 downwards.
AATAAAATGGGCAATGAATGGCTGGGGAAGGTCAAACTCGAGATGCGAGAGGTCACAAGGAACTCCACGTGTTGAATCCAGAATGCGTGACCAGTGACCATCCAAAAGAACAATTATACTGATGAACAATGTTATGTAGAAATGGCAATAGCGAGCTAACGTAATACTATTAGTAGGGAAGAGACAATACACTACAACAAAACGCACAACATAAAATGCTGCTTCGTGTCATTCTGGTTAGCTGCATCCTCTTCGTCTCATCAGTCGTAGGCAGCTCATCATCATCACAACTCTCTGCAGCCATCGGTTCTTCTTCACAAGCTGCATTATTTGGAGTTCGTGGCGGTGCATTTTTCGGTTTTGGAAGGAAACAATCAAACAATGGCGACGGAGATGATGACGATAATAACAACAACACCCCCAAGCGCTTTCCACCCATGTCACAACAAGAGATTGAAGAAAAGCTCAACATACCCGTATTCGGATTGACGGATGCCCAAGGAAATGGTGTCATTCTCAGTGATAATGGAAACAATATATTTCATTTCTTCTTTTCAAAACACATGGCCGATGCTGCCTTGAAAGCGGTTACAGCTGCCAATGCAGAAGCACCAGAGCTTCGTGTAAGTGCATTTCACTTGGGCAAGTGCTGGTTCAAGCTGATTCAAGGACACAAAATGTTCGAGTTGAGAAAGTATGGGAAGAATAAAGGTGATGACACAACAACAAGTACAAAACCTGTCCAATTTAGACTTGTTCCCAACAGCAAAGACTTGATGGGAGCTAGAATACTCACCGGATTGAAGCCGGGTGATGTCGATGAACTCAAAGAAGCAATAGAGACTCCAGATGCCCCAAAGGCAGTTTCAATAATACAATCTGCTGCCAACGATGCCAATGGCTTTACAAATGCATTTAATGAAATACCATGTTTTGCAATTTCTCAGATGAGAGTTCGCAAAAAGAATGAGGCAGGCGAGCCAATTGGAGAACCAATGTTGCCATTCCACCTTAGCACAAAGACCATGGGCGATACGTGGAGTGAATTTACTCGCCACGCTCCACAGTTTGAAGATGCAGAAGCAACTCTGCAACTGGTTGAGTTGCATAAAATGATTGAGATGATGCAGAACCCATCTGATTTTGATTTCCGCAACATTGTCTTTATTGTGCCTGCGTATGACCAAGATTTACCCAACAATGATGACACAGATGATAGTGACAGCGACGACGATACTGGTGGTGGTGATAATGGAATGACAGCTGATAGTGGAAGAAGTTACAATGAATGTGAAATAGAACCATATGTGTCGATGGAAGTATTTGCCGATGCACCTGGTTATAATTCACTTGTACAACTGTAAGCTAATAAAAGCCTGAGCAGAAATCATTTCCTAAGCTTACGCAGCTTTATTCTTTACATTTCCTTACTAATAGCACTATCACAATTCGTCACCTCAAGCGTAATTGCCAATTTCTGTAATCAAACGCAAAATGTCAATACACTGAGCAGTGGTGAATGATGGTGACTCCGTCAAGCCTTCTCTAAAACATCTATTTACTTCCGCCGCTTCATAGGCAAGTCCTTGACTATTACAAAAGTTAAATCCCGGCGTAGATGCATCATCATCTTCAGTTTTCAGCGCTACAATATTAGCTGGCAATGGAAATTCGTACAACTCCGGCTCAGACCACTTTTGACTTCCCAAACCAGTCATTTTAGTCACTTTGACTGTTGTTGGACACCTGAACAGAAATGCACGTATGATATTAGTCAAGCAGTTGGTTCAAATAACATTGCAAGTAAATGCACCAAGACTTACCAGAATGGAAAAGGAATTTCAATGACTCCACCAGATCCATAAATTGTTGCTGAACGATCTGAACAATGTGCCAAGGAGCATTCAAATGAACCAATCTTCTTCGAAGGAAACTCAATAATGGCAGTCACATGCTCATCGTTTCCACTTTCATGAATAGTCTTCGCCGCTCCCCGAACAATCGGACTCCCACTAACAGCTTTGTCTTCCAGTACCCATTGCAAAAACTGTGCACAATAAATTCCAGTCTCTAGTAACGCACTACATGACCCAGCACCATCATTTTGACAGAAAGAAGCACGTGCAGATCTAATCTCTCCTATCTCACCAGAATCAATGAGTTGTCTAACCTTTTGCATGGCAGGGAAGAATCGACTCCACACTCCATGAACCACCAACACGTTTGCTTTCTTCGCTGCATCGAATATCTCCTTTGCAATTGTATCATTTGGAGCCATGGATTTCTCACACAAGACAGCTTTTCCATTCTTGATGGCCAGTAGGCAATCTTGCGGGTGACGCAAAGATGGCGTAGCAATGTAGCACACATCTACATCCTTATCAGATGCAGCCTCTTCGTAGGAGCCATATTGCCGAGGAATGCCCCATCGATCACCAAATCGTTTAGCTCCCTCGACTGAACGACTACCGACGGCTAAAACCTCACAGTTTGGAAGCTGCTTCAAAATCTGGACCATGTCACTTGCGATTGCACCAGATCCAAGGATTGCCCATCGTACAGTAGAGGTTGCTTCCGTCATATTAGAACAGGTTGATGATTTAGTATCTCTACTGCTTCGACTGCAACCAAGTCGACCTTAACAAAAATGAGAAGAAGAAAAAGAGAAAGACACGAGTACGTGTTCTTGGGCAGTATTCGGGACATCAACAGGGCACAAAAGGGTCCGGAAGATTCACTCTTCAATCAACGCAAACTGCCGCACTTTGTGATGATTGTTTCGCGGTGTCATGACAACCCACGCACAAAGCACGTACCAAACGCAATGAAAATGCAACTGACAATGCCGGCATCCACCAATTTCGGCCAACCAGAGCTAGATTCAAAAGCTAGCATAAAAAGGATTCTGATTATTCCTCACCTACACCAACCCATCTGCTATAGCTACTTATCATCTGTCACCGCAAGCTAACATCACAATACAATGAGTTGCGCCGCCCGTATATTGACATCTTCCATTGCCCGGTCATCGACCCTTCAGTTCGCTCCGAAACGAGTGGCCACTTCTCTACGCTATCGTGGCAAGTCGACCTTGGATGCATCTAAAGTAAAGAAGGCAACAGCAACCGCAACAGGAGAAGCTTCTACTGCATCATCATCGGCAGCTAAACCAGCAACTGATGCTTCATCGGACAGTGTTCCCATCGGCAAAACGGTCGCAGCCATGACACTAGCAATCACTACCGTGATGGGAGTTGCTGCAGTGGCAGAGGTAGCCACCTCACAATCAGTTCCAACGTTTGATCCCAAGAAGGAAAGATTTGATCAATCATCATTCATTGGTCGTTTTTCCAAGATGATTTTGGCATGTGACCCTTTCCTGATGACATATAGCGATGAGACAGCAAGAGCATACAAAGAAATGGTGGACGATTATGAAAACTTGCTCAAGAATTTGCCCAATGGAGTTACTGAGCAAGAAATGAGCCGGAAGCTTTGGGAAGCTCAGCGCATATCCTCAGCTGCGTTGCATCCTGATACTGGTGATACAATTCCTCTCCCGTTCAGGATGAGTGGGTAAGTTCCTTTCAATGTATATCAAGTTATCAAGAAGAGACATTTCCTTAACTCACGCTTATTTGAATGCTTTTGAAATCAACCACGACATCTCAGATATGTGCCTTTTAATGGACCAATCTGTGTCTCAATGGTGGCATCAACATCAACGCAAGCTTTACTCTTTTGGAGTTGGGTAAATCAAAGTCAGAATGCTCTAGGTAAGACAACTGTGGATGAGTAGAATGGACATTTATGAAATCATGGTTTCCTGACAATTTTTTCTTTATTTCATTGTGGATAAATAGTCAACTACTACAATCGTAACGCATCATCTGAAATGACAAATGAAACATTGGCAATGTCTTATACCGCTGCTGTCGGGTCAGCACTCGCTGTAGCTTTTGGACTTGGGACTTTTATCACAAAACGATACAGCCCTGAAAAAGCAAAAAGCTTGATGAAATTCGTAGCGTTCCCTTCAGCGGTCGTTGCATCTAGTTTGAATTGTTACGTTGTGCGCAGCCCAGAGATTGATACAGGAGTACCACTTGTCGATGGCGATGGTAATGACGTGCTACCAAATGAGACATCCAACATTGCTGCAGAACGTGGAGTTATCTCGACAACAATGTCACGTGCTGTGTTGCAGGCACCGGTTTATTTCCTTCCTCCAGTTGTAATGAGCGCACTTCCTCCTCTCAGGAATGCGATAGCGAGAAATCCAATGTTGAGTGTTCCAATAACAACATATCTTGTGCTAGTTTGCTTTGGAATTGGACTTCCTGCATCTGTTGCTATTTTCCCTCAAATGGGCGAGATTAAAGTTGATGAGGCTGAGGAGAAGTACCAAAACTTACTGGATAAAAACGGAAAGCCACACAGTGTCTTGTATTACAACAAGGGTTTGTAATGGTGCCTTTGGAGATGATCTACTAAGTTTCAACTTGCTAACTTAAACAACACCATAATAACGACATCTCAAACTCAATCAGATATTGTATCGTTCCAAAAGATTAAATTGTCATAATGAAGTCCGTCGCTTCTTCAGTATGCAGTACGGACATTTAGCCCACAAATCGTGATCCAAGATCCACGCGATTCAAAATTGTTCCAGAAGACGCTTCCATGCAATAAACAGGGTGTGCCAATAACGGTTTTTGCTGGCTCTGCGGGTAGCTAGGTAGATCCCTTCACAAACATTGTATCTTACCCTACTTTTCAACCTGACAAGACATCGATGAGGACATAAACAATAAACCTCCTTCATGCATCCTCATTGCAACGTACGGTTGCCAATTGCCAAGACTACCGACATAAGTAACATTCTATTCACTGCATATGTCATCAAGAAGTTTCGTTATTTGCATCGACATTAGAATCAGCCGCGGCTACGCTAACTTGCCCTCCTCCTCCTCCTCTGTAATCGTACCAAATCGACACATGATGGAACAGCCAAAAGTTGTGCTAGCAGATACTTTCCCTGCAAAGGCCCACCTACTCATCACATATCTGACCCAGACCAAACCAACAGTGTGCACCTTCTCACCCGATGGGACGTCATTTTATGTTTATGATCAGGCACAGTTTGCCCAAACGTTGCCCCAATATTTCAAACACAACAACTACGGCTCCTTTGTGAGACAATTAAACCTATACGGATTCAACAGTTCTCGGCTGAAGGACAACAACGATGTAGTAGAGTGGAAACACGACAATTTTCATCGAGACCGGAAAGATTTGGTCAACAACATTAAGAGAACAAAGAAGTCCAAAAGTTCCAGCACGAAACCTTCACATGTGCACGTCGATCGGCGGGCATCATCACCAGGTATGCCATCTTCCTCAGACGATGCATCATCAAGCCTTGCGGACAGCGAACAACTTGCAAGCACTGGCGGCAAAGTGCTTGATAGGAAAGTCTCTGGTACGGACTATGAGTGGTTGGCAGCAGAATTTTCAATCTTGAAACGACAAAATGAGTCACTTGAGCGCAAGTTGGATACATTGTTGCAAATTACATTGAGGATAAACCCGGGCATTAACTTGGAACAGACTGAATATTCTGGAGAGAAGCGGCGCAGAACAGCCGCAGTTGCAGGTGGATACTCTACTGCTGGAGAAGAGCTAAAAGTATCAGATACAGATCATTTGGAAATTGAACCAGTTCCTTACATCAATGACACGAGGAAAATGCCCCATCAAAGCCCCAATGCGAAGAACGACAATGATGATATGGGTGACTCGCTTACAGCTTTTATCGATATTATGATGAACGAGGATGAGTCCAAAGCATTTGAGGAGGATGATGGACTTGTCCTCGAAAACATAGGCAACGAAAGAATGAGAGCATCAGCAACATCAAATACTGCCACAGATGAAGTTCTTAATAATCATCACGAAGATGAGCTCATGGAAGAGGCTCTGATTGCAAACCTTCCTGAATCTACTTTAAACACTGATGGAGACTTGTTTGGCATAGACGAAAACGAACCAACATTGCAAAACAGCTCAGAGGGAGGCATCGTTGCAATCACAAACGCTGCCGCGGACAAAGCCAATGGACCAGAGCCAATTGAGGTCATTTCCTCTATCGTTCCGACCTATGATGGTCTAGGTGACATTGAAGAAGCAAACATGCCGATTGGGGTGCAAGTCATATCGGCTCGCGCAGAACTCGTCGAAGAAGACGATAGAAATGTCGGCAATAGGCTTTCAGATATGAGACACAATAAGAGAGTCGTGTGTCTCTTGGGCGTCCTCGTGCTTGCAGTTGTAGCTTTTGTTGTGACAATTCCAGCCGTAATTGTCACGCAGAGGAAGAGCAACAAGAAGGCAGTGGCCAACAAGCGTCCACCATGTGCTGGCAACGGGAAAGACCGCCATGACTGCCGACCCCAAGATAGTTCTGAAGATGGTGATTTCTACGATGATGAATACTATGACTTCCCAATAAGGGACAAAATAAAAGACAAGGTGGATACATTTTTGGAAAAGAAGGCTGAGAACGAGGCAGTGTTGGAAGATGCCAACACATCTACAACTACAGATGCATCAATCTCGCCTCAGCCTCAACTTGCTCTACAGTCGGTCAAGTATAAGGACCATTCTTCCTCTGATGACGACGAAACCATTTCAGTGACTATACATGGAATAGCATATGAATGCACAAATATATAAGTAATAAAGTTCTTGTAAATTATTCACTGAACGTTGCCTGTATGTTGTGAACTACTTATCTTTTCATGTAATTCATGTTTTGAGTGCATGTGCATTGTAACAGCGGTAACAGCTGGAATCGTAACCTGTGCCACGGTAAAAATCAAAATTGAAAAGCAGCAGCCAGCATCCACAAACCACACACAAAATCCGGCCAGCCAGCGCCAGCCACCATAACATCACCCTACACCCTCTATCCGTCCAACTAGTCCCCCCCTCCACCGTCATTACCTACAAAGAAGAAGTAGGCAGTAGTCTGTGGTTGGAGCTTGACTAATAATTTTGTACACATAATTAATTTTCATCAAACATAAGAACACATAACTTTAATACCTTTTCATACGCCGCACATCAACAACATCATGTCCAACCAAGCCAGAGTAAAAAACAGGGCACCCGCACCCATCCAAATATCCGCCGAACAAATCCTCCGTGAGGCAGCCGAACGCCAAGAGCAACACATCATCGACCCCGTCGTTAAAATCCACGATGCCGAGGAGTACCAATCCCATCTTCGCGACAGACGGAAACACTTTGAGGATAACATCCGCTACCGGCGGGAACATATTGGCAACTGGGTCAAGTATGCGCGGTTTGAAGAGGAGAATCGGGAGTTTGAACGGGCAAGGAGCGTCTTTGAGAGGGCGTTGGAGGTGGAAGTTCGAAATCCGGAGTTATGGCTGCGATATGCGGAATTAGAAATGAGGAATGAATTTATTAACCGTGCTAGGAATGTGCTGGATAGGGCTGTTCAATTGTTACCACGGGTGGACTTTTTGTGGTACAAATATGTTTATATGGAGGAGATGGTGGGGGATGTTCCCAAGTGTAGGGCAGTTTTTGATAGATGGATGGACTGGATGCCTGATGATAACGCGTGGATGTCGTATGCTAGATTTGAAGGGCGATGTGGTCACTGGGATCAGGCCAAGGACATTATGAAACGATATGCCAATGCCTATCCATCGTCAAAGTCATTTATGAGGTTTGCCAAGTGGGCAGAGTATGAAGCGAAGGATGTAGACTTGGCGAGAACCGTTTACGAGAGTGCCTTGGTTGAGTTGGAACCTGAAGAGAGTCGACAAGCCAGGGTATTTGGTAGATTTGCCGCATTCGAGGAACGGCAGGGGGAATACGAAAGGGCACGTGTGATTTATAAACACGCAACCAAACTGCTACATCTAGGGCAGGAAGGAACACAGCCTCCCGGGGAGGAAGAAGTTTCCAAGTGGGAACAAGAGAAAAGAAATGAGCTGTACAAAGCTTACATTTCTTTTGAGAAGAAAAGGGGAGATAAGGCAGGCATCGAGGATATAGTTATAACAAGTCAACGTGCCGAATACGAAAAAAGAGTTCATGCCGATCCTCAAGATTACGACGCTTGGTTTGAGTATGCGAAAATGGAGGAGGAAAATGAAATCGAAGGAGTGGACAACACGAGCAAGGTACGCGAAGTCTACGAACGAGCCATCGCAAACGTCCCTCCCTCCATGGAAGAGAAGCAGCTGTGGAAGAGATATATCTATCTATGGATATACTATGCCCTCTATGAAGAATTGCAGCAGCACGATCTTGACCGCGCTTCAAAAATATACGACGCCTGCATAGATCTGATACCGCATTCCAAGTTCAGCTTTTCCAAAATATGGATAAACGCTGCCAAGCTTCACATTCGTCGGAAAGACTTGGTGTCAGCACGGAAACTTCTCGGAAAGGCTATTGGCTTGTGCGGAAAGGAGAGGATCTTTACCGAATATATTGCTCTAGAGCTGGCGCTAGGAGAAGTCGACCGGTGTCGTGCCTTGTACACTAATTATTTGAAGCAAATGCCGCACAACTGTCGGGCATGGTCAAAGTACGCTGACTTGGAGAAATCTGTTGGAGAAACTGAGAGATGTCGGGCCATATTTGAGCTAGCTGTGTCGCAGTCGGCACTTGACATGCCTGAAATGTTGTGGAAAAACTACATTGACTTTGAAATTGAGGAAGGGGAAGGAGACAATGTCCGTGCCCTATTCGAAAGGCTGCTTGAAAAGACTGGGCATGTTAAGGTTTGGATCTCATTTGCTCAATTCGAGGGGACCGAAGTAGGAAAAGGTGTAGCAACGGCAAGAGATACCTTCCAACGCGCACATGATCAAATGAAGGAGGCCGGCTTAAAGGAAGAGCGGGTGCTACTACTAGATGCATGGCGTGTGTTTGAGAAGGCTAAGGGAGATGCTGAGAGTCTAGCCAAGGTCGACGCGATGTTGCCTCGTCGTGTCAAGAGGAAGCGCATGAGAACCGATGAAAATGGAGCTGAATTGGGCTGGGAAGAATATTTCGATTATCACTTCCCAGACGATGGTGACTCTAATGCAGGAAACCTCAAGATTTTGGAAATGGCTGCTAAATGGAAACAAGCGCAACATGCACAAGATAGCAGTTCGTCATCTGAAGATGAAAGTGACGACGAAGACTAAAGCTGCTTCGATGAGAAAAGGGCACGTATCAAGCAAACAAAGGAACCCAAAGGTAAGCTCTTTTGTCCTCATCGAACATTGAAACACGCAACTTGTATCTCCGGCTCAAGCTTCATGGCATTCCCCTCACGGGTTGAGTGCCGTGATGTTAATGTGCTTGACTCGGTCAATCTGGCATGCAACACGAACATCGGAACTCTTTATAGTTGGATGTCTGATTGATTTCCCACAATCATGATGTCCTGGTAGATTTCCAACATTCTCTTGATATTATTTCTGGATTGGAGCTAACACTTTCGTTTTGTTCATGTTTAGACTGCTCATTACTCAGGTCAATTTATGCAATTCATCTTACGAATTAGTCATCATCTGTACTTGTCGTGAACAAGTCAACTACAACTACCAATAGTCACTCGATGAAATATTGGATGTGCAGATAAATTCAATGCATGCCGGAACAAGACTCAAGTCTAATAGACGTGCTTCCTATCACAAGACCATACGACAAGATCATATAATTACTTTAAACCATTTCTTTCCATTTGCATACTACATATTTACTTATTGTTTATGAACAGAAGTCATTTTATCCACAATCGTCTCTTCAATCCTAGCCCAATACTGAAGTTTGGCAGTGATGCGTTTTGCATCTTCTACACGCCCTTCTTGGAACGCTTCTGCTAATTGACCAATCAATTCCTCTTTCTTCTTTATACTTGATTGCAAAATTGGTCTCAGTTCTTCATCTGTGGATGCATCTTCTATCTGTTCTCTAATCTCCATCACCTCAAATAGTAGCGCATGGTCAATAATGGACTGGTCATTCATCTCTTCAATTGGAGTTCCATGAAGCTCTAATAAATGCAGTGATCTCAAGAGAGGATCTCCAACAACACCATATGCTCGTGTGACATCTGTGGCCATTGCTCCCTTTTGAGCTGACACTTCTTTTGATGCTGTTGCATATCTATCAGGATGCAAATCTTTCATTAGGTGCTTGTACTTTGCTTTTAGCTCGTCCATTGGTATTGTGAATGTTCGCTCAAATCCCAAAATACGAAAGTGATCTATTTCATTCTCATTCCCATCTTGTGGCCGTGATGATGATGGTGTTGTCGCCGCTGCTCCAGAGAACCGAGCTACGATATTACTGCTGCTCGCTCCATTTCTGCATATAGAAGAAGGAGAAGTTCTGCGTAGACTGACTGCAAATAGATTCATCATGATGTTATGTCTTTTCCAAAGAGGTCTACGGCGTTGTTGTACCTCAACTTTGTGAAGACGATGGAGGAAGGAGGTTCGGCTCGTACCGAGTTCTACGTAGGAATTCATAACCTACACCCCTCGTCCAACAAAACCTTACCAAAACCACAACAACAACAAACAACCGCTCCAGTGGTCTAAATAACTTATTATACAAATCAAGCAAGGCAGCAGCTAGAGGAAAATGGCAGAGTGGACACCTAACCGTCATGGAGGAACACCTAATAACCGTGGTCGTGGAGACAACAATGCCATCGTAGAAGACCGGCCCATGTCCCCAGCAAAGAAGAAGTTAAGCCACATGGTCCTAGGCGATGGTGGATTTGAGTCATTAATGAAAGAGCGCAGCGCCCACAGACGTGAAAAGGAAGAACAATCTCTAGCACAGGTAATGATCCAACTAACTGCTGCCGAACGAGCCCTCAGTACAGAGACACAACGTCGTATCGAGTCGACACACGCCATTCAAAAAAGTTGTACACAAAAGATTATGGAAATGGAAGATAATTTTCAGAGGATATTGGACGAACGAACCCAGCGGATGGAAGAACGGTTGGTATCCGTGCAAGAGAAGGTGGAAGAATTGGCGGTTAAATTTGAAGAAGAGAGGGAGATTGTACCTGCAGCGATGGAGAGGACAGGTCAAGAATTGTTGGACATGGTGTCCACATTCCAACAAGAGTTGGCTGACGAACGGAATGATAGATTGAATAGGGAGGGGAGGATATTGGCACAGATGGATACTCATGCCTCTGAGATTATCTCTTCGATTGAACATGAGACCAATCAACGTGAACAGATTGCCAATAATTTACAAGAGAGGATTGCCACGAATGAACATCTTCGTGCACAAAATGAACGGGATATTCAAGATAGAATTCAGAATGAGTTATCGGAATTGAGGGGGATGATTGACAAAGAGAAGCAGGAAAGAAAGATGGAGGATGATGATATTGTCATTGCATTGAACGAGTATACGAAACAGTTACAGAGCAGCCTTTCTGTTATTAGTTCCTAAAGCTAGGTACTTTCGTCGCATCAACTTATTAGACTCGTATGCTTGTTACATCATTACTCTACATCAAATTGTGCTCAACACTTTCTAGCTCAAGCGTCCATTCCTTCTCCTTTGATACCTTCTCTAGCTGTTCCTCATTCAACACTTTTCCATTGGATTGCATATCTTTTAATTTGTTGATTGCTTTCAAATGTTTGAGTAACTTCTTCCGTCTCTTCTTCGCATCCCTAATGTTGTCCTCGTCAATGATTGAGGTTGATTTTACTTCTTGCGGTAGCGAATCGACAGGTGCTACGTCTGTTTGAACAGGCTGTAAGGACACCCCCTTAATGAGCGCAATAAGACGTTCAGCTTCCGCAATCTCAAAGTCGTCGTCGTAGGTAGGGTCAATGAAGTCATCGGCTCCATCCTTATCATCCAAATCAACAGCTAGATCATCAATTGAAAATTGCACGACTGATCCATGTCTCAAGTCTGGTTCGTTACTACTCTCTTTGAAGTCTGTTTCGGTTTCGTCGCTGCTGTCATTATAGTCGTCACTTTCATCATCTTCATAAACTCCAACCATGGGAAGGCCAGCTGGTTCAGCAAACTTGGACAATTCTGCTACTGCCGCTGCTGCTTCCTTTTCTTTCTTCTTTTCGTTTGCAGCAGTGAGCTGCCCACATCCAGCGTCAATATCAATCCCTCTCCTCATACGTGGTGTAGCACTGATGCCAAACTCCCTCTCCAGTACATCCACGAACTTGGCAACATTTTTTCTTCCTGATGGACCACCTCCGTAGCCACCAGTTGGATTAAGAGGAATGAGGTTTACGTGGCTCATATCTGATCGGATATCATACGTTTTCAATAACCTTCCAAGCGTTCGTGCTACTTCTGGCGAGTCATTCTCACCTTCAATCAAGGCCCACTCGAATGTGACTCTCTGCCTCTTGACTCTGATATATTCCTTGATTGTTGTCATTAATTCATGCAAGCCTCCATAACGTTTATTTGCAGGTAACAGCGCTGTACGTTCTTCCTCGGTAGCACAGTGCAACGAGAGTGCGAGTCGCACTTGAATGTCTTCATCCATCAACTTTCGAATGTTAGGGACAACGCCAACAGTGGAGACTGTTATTTTTCGTGCCCCGATGCCTAGATCCTCATTCATTCTTCGAATTGCTGCAATCACATTTCTATAGTTTGCTAATGGCTCACCCATTCCCATCATGACAACATTACTTAGTCGTTCTCCGTCTGCCTTTAATTCACTTGCAAATCTAGCCACTTGCTCAAATATCTCTTCTGAAGTTAATTGTCTTGCAAATCCCATTTGACCAGTTGCTGCAAGAAAAAAGGAAGCAATGTGTTGGTGTGTTAGTAAACAACATACATGTATAAAAAGCTAAAGCATCTCCGATTGTACCAAGCAACAGAAGCCTCATTGTATATGGGTTAGGTGATATTGCAGGGTCACTGCATGGTCCTCAGTGAGTCTAATCCTATGCAGTAAGTGAGATTAACGCATTTCTGCGTCGGTCTCTGCACGTCGGAAGTTCTTGGTTAATCATTAGCTCTCTCTGTTGCTTGGTACTTTGTTAATCATATGCATGTCTTTTCAAAATCCATATAAAACTTACCACAAAAGACACACCCTGCAAGAAAAAAGGAAGCAATGTGTTGGTGTGTTAGTAAACAAAATACATGTATAAAAAGCTAAAGCATCTCCGATTGTACCAAACAACAGAAGCCTCATTGTATATGGGTTAGGTGATATTGCAGGGTCACTGCATGGTCCTCAGTGAGTCTAATCCTATGCAGTAAGTGAGATTAACGCATTTCTGCGTCGGTCTCTGCACGTCGGAAGTTCTTGGTTAATCATTAGCTTTCTCTGTTGCTTGGTACTTCGTATAGCTGTGCAAAATCCATGTAAAACTTACCCATTGCACAGCCTGCCTGTGAAGATATACAAGCAGTCCGCCTTCCATCCTCATACGGCATAAGAACCGACTCAATCATTTGTCCATCATGCAACTTGTACGCACGCTTTTTTGTGCCATCATTCGATACTTGTTCTATTTCCAAATGCAGCGATCCAATTGTAGCACGTTCCTTCAGCACTGTGCGTAATTTGAGAGGCAAATCTGACATTTCGTCAATGTCACTCACACCCTGATTGAAGATCCAGTTGTTGATTTGTCGAGCGCGAAAGGCAGGAAAGCCCCAGCTTTTGATGATTGTTTCTAATTCTGGAAGTGGAAGTGTTAGCAGATTCACTTTGAATAGGTCTAAATCTGGAGATGTATGTGACGCATCAAGTGCATCTCTGGTTGCTGTAGATTGAAGAGTCGTTGTGGATGATAATGATGGGCCACACTTCTTCGTGTTGACAGCAGTGACCTTGGCTGACGATGATGGAATAGATCTCGTCGAAGATGAGACGAATGCAGCCGCCGATCTGGTAGCGGCATGGCTGAGCCTGCTGCGTAGGAGTATGAATGATGCAGCCATGATAACGGCAGGTATGAAGCGGATAGATGCCATTGCGCCGCCGTGTAAGTCTGCTACGATGTTAGAGCAGGCGGCCGTTGCAATGGTTGTGTTCAGAAGTTTGGACGCTGATGGATATTGATGTTTTGATGCTTTTTAGATTCAACGTAGGAATACATACGAATTTTCCGCCCAGCCACGCACCATCCATGAGTTTGCTTTTGGCGTTTGCTTCCACTTACTCCCACCACACCGTGCCTACAACTCTCTCCTCCTACTCTCGCCCAAAATACTGGTCCACCATGTTGCCAGCACCAGAGTCCACGCGCCTCGTAACAATCATCGCACACGTCGACCACGGAAAGACAACTCTAGCCGACAACCTCATCGAGTCCAATGGGATCATCAGCGAACGTCTCGCCGGCACACTGCGGTATCTCGACAGCGACGCCGAAGAACAACGTCGAGGAATCACCATGAGAGCATCGGCCATTGGATTACGACATGTTTATAATCCTCCGAAAATGTCATCGGGTTCATCCTCTCCACAAGATATGGTGGTTCATATGATCGATTCGCCGGGACATGTTGATTTTGCTGCAGAGGTAACTTCTTCTCTGTTGCTTTGCGATTCGGCTATTTTGGTGGTGGATGCTGTCGAAGGGATTTGTGCACGTACTCATTCGTTACTGAGAGAAGCGTACCTGCATCAATTAGTTCCTGTTTTGGTGGTCAACAAGGTAGATCGCCTATGCATGGATTTGGGACTAGATCCGAGTGAGGCATATGTGAGAATACGAGAGTTGATTGAAAGTATGAATGCAGTTTGTGCTTCCATGTTGAATTCCGATGTGAATGACGACACAATGGAAGCTGTGGATGGAGATGAAAATGCAAATAATGACAACGATATAGACGAAAAGAAGGCGAGTTTATGGAACTTTGATCCGATCAAAGGCAACGTTTGCTTTTGCTCGTGGTTTGCACGGATGGGGATTCACAATCCCGACGCTTGCAAGATCATTGTTCAAATCCAAAACAATACCAATGAAACCACCTCTTTTGAGACAATATCTATTTGGTGACTTTAAATACAATGCAGAGACTGGCAAGGTACTAAAATGGAAGCAGAGTGGAAACAGTAGTGGAGAGCCAATGTTCGCTGAATATGCTCTTGCACCTTTATGGGAAATATACGAAGGTGTGTCACAAGCTGCTGCTTCTGTAGGTTTGAAAAGTGAGTTATTTGCACACAATTCAGCGCAAAATGGGAATACTGGCAAGAAGACAGAAAATGCAAAGATATTGGCAAGCACTTCTGGGATGGATCGTGTTCTTGCTGCAATTCAAATCGGTAGTACTTCACCTGGAGTTATTTCACCTCAACCAAATAACAGCAACCATGATGATAGACCGATACCCCAAACTACTGATGACATGCAACGACTGATATCTCGTCTTGGCGCTTCTTCAGAGTCTTCAATTGTTTCTGCGGTGTTGCGGCGATACAGACCTCTAAGTGTTTCTGTATTAGATGCAGTGTGTGAGACTGGGCCATCTCCTGCCAAAGCAACGTTAGAGCTTCGTCCCAAAGTATTGGCACTTCAGGATCCTCCTCATCAGAATGATGACTTTGACAATATGCAGCAAGCAGTACACCAATGCAATCCAGAAAATGCTACGGTTGTTGCTCATGTTTGTAAATTCGCATCTATCAGTAGATCAGCCGTCACTGATCCTGATCTTCCACCCGTGTCACCAGACGATCAATCATCTAGTATAATGATGGGTATTGCGCGAGTCCTCAGCGGGACATTGTGTACTGGAGACGAGTACTACATGTTTGGGCCACGATACAATGGAAGTAGCGATGACGTCCCCAAACAAAAGATTCGTTGTTATTTGCTAATGGGATCTTCTTTTGTACGGGTCAATTCTATTCCTGCTGGCCATATTTGTGCAATCTATGACTTGGAAAAACTTCAACTAAAGACCGTGACACTCTCGGACAAGAAAGAGTGCATGCCTTTGAGAGGATTTGACTTTGGACTGCAGCCTTTGGTCAAGGTAAATGTTGAGCCAGTAAATGCATCGGATACTGAAACGCTTGAAAAAGGGCTTCTAAAACTTTCGCTTGCCGACTCCTCAGTTGAGGTGACGCCACTGCCAAGGGAGAAGAGAATTTGGCTTGCCTAGGTGAAATTCATTTAGAGCGGTCCATACTCGACCTTGAAACAGTTTACTGCGATGGTAACATCAAAATCAGGACGTCGGATCCTATCACATCATTTCGCGAGACGACGGCATGGTTTCCAAACGAGGAAGACTTTGATTCATTTAGGAACAGTAAGATCCCACCTTTACGACAGACAATTATTCCACCATACTGCGATGAAGAAGGTCTGGAGCATGCTTACAAAGGTCGTTGTAGGGCAGTCATATCAGGCAGAGGTTGTGCCATTACGATTCGAATCGTTCCTCTCCCTCGTTCAGTGTATGAATGCCTGAAGAGCAAGAAACTCATAGAAGGCTGCGAGGACGATCTCATGATGCTCGGCAAAGCATTAAAATGCAGCAATAACGAGTCTACACTAACACCGCAATCTGCTTTGACAGCACTGTTGGGTTCGTTGGATGATATTGACAGCAATGGTAATGCTCTCTTAGAGGCGCCGGTTCTGTACGAAGGACGTTCCGTGAAAGCAGTGTGCTCTACCAATGGCGAAGTATACATCCCTCCAAAGGAGGAGAGCACCAAAGATGACGAAGACGTGCCAGCAAATGTTGATGGTCTAGAAGAGTACAACGCAGTGCAAGAGTGTCTCAGGACAGGAATGGATAAGGAAGTTTGCGATTCCGACACCAACAATGCTTTGAATGATGCTGATGCCATTGCCTTGGATAAGTGGAGGCAAGACATGCGTGGATCCGCATTGGCAGGCTTCCAACTCGCAATGAGGGCTGGACCACTGTGCGAAGAACCAGTCCAAGGCGTAGCTGTCATTCTTGAGTCGGTAGAAATTGCAATGCGAGACGATGGTACTAAACAATTCACTCCCGCCAAAGAACTCAGCGGTGGAATGGTAGTAGCTGCACTGCGATCAGGTATTCGATGTGCATTGTTGTCAAGACCTGCTCGCATTGTTGAGGGCCATCTAAAGCTTACTCTCCACTCTTCACTGGCTGGCTTGGGATCTTTGCATGCCGTGTTGTCCAAAAGGCGTGGAAGAGTTGTCACTGATTCCATGGTTGACGGAACAGACCTCATTCAGGTGACTGCAACAATTCCACAGGCAGAATCATTTGGATTAGCACCCGAGCTACTAAAAAAATCAAGTGGTGAGGTAACAGCACCAGAGCTTGTGTTTTCACACTGGGAGGTCCTTGAGGAAGACCCCTTCTGGGTCCCTACCACGGAAGAAGAACGAGAAGATCATGGAGACTTGACAACTGCGTCTGATAGCGATGCCTTGAAATACATACGTATCGTGAGGGGCAGGAAGGGATTACTGGTTGACTCGAGCAAAATTGTTGTTGCAGCAGAGAAACAACGAACTCTGTCGAGGAAGAAGTAATAGTGATTGGTACTTTCAACTAAGTTACAATATTAAAAAGCGCATTGCAACTGCTTGAAGGTAATACGTGCCTAAGAACACCCTTCTGCTGAATATTCCTCACTTTCGCAACAACTCCATTTGCCATAGCTGTCCTTCAAGTCATCTGTATCCAATATGAATTTCATTTGCGTCAATACTTCATGGATGCGTTTCTCCTTTTCTTTCCGTAAATTCTCTTTCAAATGGTCGTCGAGCTTGAGGAATTCCCTACAATCATCATGCAATATCCATTCTCCTTTATGTAGCTGCTTTTGGAGGCGATATAATTGAGTTGCATCTTGGACATGACCCAATGGAATCTCGGTGTTGCAGTGTCGTGTTATCACTTGTGTTTGTGTTCCTCCATTTTCAATGGTGTTGCTCTCCCTTTCAACTCCTTCAGAATGCCTCTTCTTGCGCTCTTTGTGCAACTCTAAACCGAGCTTGCGTATCTTATGATTTGCCTCTCGTAAACTTCGTTGCAGGCGATGTATGTGTTCTTCTTGTGCCTTGAATTCTTCCACATAGAATGGTGGTATATCTTGTGTGCTATGGTCACTACTGTTATTGTGGTTATCATTGACTTCCGAGGAGAGGGATTTAGCAGTAGCAGCGGCGGCTTCATCATCATCAATAGGAGTGAACTTTGCGAAATCTTTGCCTCAATCCGCAGCTCCGCCATATCCATATCAAGCTTACCCACAACATTTTCAACAACCCGATCGGCCTCAACCGTTTCTTGGAGAATAACCAAATAATGACCCCCAAAACTGCTCCTCTGTCATCCTCCCCGGGACAAGCTTGAACCTGACATCCTTAATATGTGGAAAGTCTCTTAGTATTGCCAGAGCCACTGGCACTCGGTCATCTAAATCAAATTCTTCATCATCGAGATAGATGGTTCTATCCTCTCCTGATGAAATTGTAACTCGCTTGGCGGAGCGAATAATATCATCTCGTTTAATGTTGGGAAGGAGTGACTTCCATTCCTCTGGCAACTTGGCGGTTGAAGGAGACTGGCCCATGGTCTTACAATGCTTTGGCAATTGGCAACGTCCAGCGTCTCTAGATGAGGAAGAGTTACAAAGGCTGGTGCCAAAAGATTTTTGATTTTTGGTGTTTGAGTTTTGTGACAATGCAATCTAGCGTTTACAACCCTCACTCAATGACATAACATAGGCATCTGGACTTTGCACACTAGATTTTGGTAACTCACTCTCCGCCTCAGATATCAGATCTTGCACCATGATGATACAATTGGCAAGCCGCGCTGCTGGCCACTTCTCGCCCCTTTTATCTAGTAGAGTGCCGCAGCAACTGCGATGCAATCATCTACGTCGGTGCTCTGCAGCTGCAACCTTTTCAACGCACAAGCCAACACCAGCAGCACCACAAGCTCCTCCTCTCGGCAAATATGCAGTTCCATCAAGATATCTCCAACCTCATCCAAGCAACAACATTACTCCACATATTGCATCCCTAGTCGGGCGTGACTTGCATCTACGTCCATCCCATCCCATTGGTATCATCCGCTCCAAAATCCAAGAATACTTTGCGTCATTATCAACAGACAATAACACTACGTACACAATCTTTGACGCAGAAGATCCAATTGTCACAGCACAACAATGCTTTGATGATCTACTTATCCCACCAGATCATCCTGGCCGTGCACCCAGTGATACCTACTACGTCACCGACTCAAGTCTACTTCGAACACATACATCTGCTCATCAATCACAACACTTGAGATCGGGAGTAGATGCATTCCTCTGTTGTGGAGATGTGTATCGACGTGATGAAATTGATGCTACTCATTACCCTGCCTTTCATCAAATGGAGGGTGTCAAGTTAATGAGTACTGAATCGATGATTGGTGCTGATGGATTGAATGATGAGCAATGGCTACATAGCCCAGAATGTCAACTCATTGAAGCGGATTTGAAAGCGACATTGGAGGGTCTAATGGATCATCTCTTTGGACCAACTGAGAAGCGATGGAATGACGATTTCTTCCCGTTTACACAACCTAGTTACGAACTTGAGATATATCACAATGATGAATGGATGGAAGTGCTTGGATGCGGAGTTATTCATGAACAAGTGTTGCATTTATCGAATCGCTCGGATAGAAGGGGATGGGCGTTTGGATTGGGTTTGGAAAGATTGGCAATGATATTGTTCAAAATTCCAGATATTCGATTGTTTTGGACGGAAGATGACCGGTTTCATCGGCAGTTCAAAGAGGGGCAGATTGTCGAGTTTCAGCCGTATAGCAAGTTTCCACCAGTATTTAAGGATATTGCCTTCTGGACTAATGACGAGAGGACAACAAACCAAGATGACTTTGTGGAGAATGATTTCTTTGATTTGGTACGGTCTACAGCTGGTGATCTTGTGGAGAAAATCGAATTGATTGATTCTTTCACACATCCCAAGACGGGACGATCATCACGTTGTTATAGAATTTCTTATCGATCAATGGACAGGAATTTGACAAACGAGGAGATTGATGGGTTACAGTTCAAAGTTAGAGACGAGACTGCAACTTTGGGTTGTGAGCTTCGATGATGAATTATTCATTATGCTAAAAACACATCTAATCTCTTATTCTACAGTATTCTTCAATATAGTCCACAATCAGGTAGCACCAGCAAGTACTTCCTTTGCAAAACATGTGATATCTAAATCTCGTATCTACCGAGTACTGCATTACAAAGAGGACACGTCGGATTTCCGCGTTTAGCGTCAAGCCCTTTAGAACTTCCAGATACAAACGTAGCAGCCCATTGATCGATGCATCTTTGTGGAACGCATCATTGATCGATGCATCTTTTGTGGAACGCATCATGATGGCACATTGGAAGAACCCTTATAGTGTCGCCACGACAAAAGCTTGACATGCATATGACACACTCTTGGCTGCGTCTAGTTGTTTGACAGAGTTGTTGAATAACATCTTCCTTCTTTGTCTCTGTAGAAGAGTGAGCATTTGAACAATTTTGCCCACGATGTGACATCATATCTTTCAGAGTTGCTACATCACATGAGTTCAAATCATCGTCAGGCACATATTCCTCCTTGGGTATATCATCCATTATCTGTTTCACAACCGCCTTTGTCAGTTTTGGCTTGCCTTGATAACAATTCTGAGTGACTATACTACGTGCTGATCTTGCAACCAACAGAGTAGTTATACCATATAAAGCCGTAGACAGACACAAAGCACGTACCAAATCGACATGCTCTAATCCTGCGATAAGAGCACACATCATCGAGCATATACCACCTACGAGGAGAATCAGTAGACCTTGGTTTTCCCTCAGAATTTGACAAACATATATCAACTCTTGTATCTCTTCAGCGAGTCCCTCTAATGTTTCGTGCAGAAATCTTCCAAAACGCGTGTGCTCTGCTCTCATCGCATATAGCTCATACTCGTCAGTCTCTGCGAAAATTTGAGAAGCATCTTCTTCATGATGCGTAGCGGTAGCAGCAGAGGGAATATTAGTGCCACGACAAAGAAAAGCTGCTACGGCTGTGGCCGAGCAGCATGTTGCGATTGCTGTCCATTCCATATTGATCTAGTAATCTCGAGTTATCCTCGTCATCAAGTGTTGCTGTGGTAGATTGTTCCGTGATGGCATCAAGAGGAGGTGCTCGATGGGAAGCCAAATTTGTGCGCTAAGCGCCAAAATTTCAGGCTTACGACATGAGTGGGAGAAAGGAGAAAGGACTGCTGAGTGCAGGTTTGCGCTTTGCTCCACTCATTATGTTCATGTGGATCTAATTTTAGTGTCAAAATATATAAGTTCATGTGGATCTAATTTTAGTGTCAAAATAAGTTCATGTGGATCTAATTTTTGTGTCAAAATAACACTAAGACGAAAAAGGCCAGAAAGGGGGCTATTTGGATGGGGCGGAGGTCCCGTAAGCGGGACAATCACTGCCCCTCCTCCGAGCCTTCTCTCTCGCAAGACTATTATGCCCTACAAACTCTGGCAACTGAGACATGATAAAGTTTGCACAACACATTAAAAAATATCTTACATACGAGCTATCCTAGGGAATCAGACTGCCTCTTCCCTCTCTTCTTCCTTCGGTTGTCGAATGCACTTGCATCTGACATCTTCTTGAACAGATTCGACCACGCCGTCTCCTTCGGCCGCTTGACATTTTTTAAGTACTTAGCTACAAGCACAGGAGATACGACATCCCACATCACCATCACTTTCTCAGGGGTCCAATCCGCTAACTTTTCTATCCAAACATTCTTGTCTCTGGCTTCTTTCTTTATGACTCTCATGACACAGACCATTTTATTTTTATTCCGCTGCTGGTTTCCACTCTTCAGATGAAGCACATCCTTACTACTCAATGTAGCGAGTGGAGGAATATTTCTCTTAACACAACCCAAAAGCCAGTTTTGCGTCAATATAAGAGGATCCATTCTCGGAAAGACGTAACTGTGAGGCATCACATTCATTCTACGATGATGCATGCCCACCAGATACTTGCGCTTCTTCACACATTCGGCAGATTTCATATTTCGCTTCCGCTTCATCGCGCCCGTACTCGAAGAGTTGCTCCTTCGTCACATTACAATCACCACTGTATTCGTCTCTCTCGACATCAAAATTGACAGCTTCAGGAAGGATAGCATCTGGGGGAGTATTAGTTCCGAAAGGAGATGTCGTGGAATTAGGAGACGGCATAGCGGGGTGAGAGGAAGTAGGCGTTGTGGTACGAGGTTGCTTTGTGGGAGCTTCATCATCAGTCCCCCCTTCATTCATTTTTCGGGAGTCTTTCTTTTATTTATCGTAGCAGCAATTGCTTGAAGATGCTGCTTTGCCGCTGCAATGTTGCGTTTCAGCCCGTTGATGTATATACCAACATTGTTTGCAAAAGGCATCTCCACCCTCGCTAACTTGTACACCCATACGACTGCGCTCCGTATACCATTATAGGCCGACTCAGATTGATATACTATGACGCGTAGTTTACCATTTCCTGCATCCATATCGTCCGTGATATTACTTTCGCCGCCGTCGTTGATAGCATTTAGATACTTAATAGCGCAGTTGCGATCCACCTCCACTTCTCTGCCATATAATCACGGACCATTTGGTAAGAGAGTGCACCTTCTTCGTTCCTAATCTTTAAGAAACATTCGTATGGATTGCCATCGCGTGATGGTTCCATTTCTGCAATGGCAGATGCAATAGCTGCTCGGAGCTTCATCCTCAACACCGCCTGTGGTGTCCTCTTATATCATATGCGTCAGCGTCATCAAATTTTGAAACATATTTGTCCGTAATGACAGTCTTATGACTGTCGAAGAGGTGTAGAACAAAACGGATGAGAGTACCCTGATAGTTCTTAGCGGATGAGGGGCCAACGAACGCCCTCTCAACTTTGTTTGTGCTTGACCTCGCGTCAGCTGCTGCAGGAGCATCAGCCGCCGCCTTTGTCGCGGTAGGATTCTTTGTCTTCTGCTTTGATTTTTTTGGCTTTGGCTTTGGTAGGAGTGATGTTGACTGATGTATGAAGTGCGCCTGCCGGGTTCTTTATTCCGATGAGTGGCAGGTGTGCAGTAATGAGGCTGGCTGTGAGGGTAGTGTTGATTTGACACTAAAAAATGGAAAAATATCGAACAATCGCCACTCCTGCAAAACCACGCATGCTTTGCACGGTCAAGAAAGCCAATTATTTTGCGATATTTCTAGAAATAGTGTCAAATTGACACTAAGATTGAACGTTAAGTACGGAATTCCGACGTAAGTGACACTAGAATTTTGATTAAGTATATATTTGTCTTCGATGATTACGCCAATGGAGTGGCGGTGGAGGCCCAGCAGTGGCAATGTCACCTTCCTCTTGCTTGTGATCATCATCTCTCCTCTGTTGGTGAATTCATGGACCAATATCGGTGTTCAGTCTAGTATATCATATCGATCATATCGCCGCTCTATGCAGCATATGCACCTTCATTCTACTGGCAAACATCAATTTGAAAATGAGAGTGCAAATAATAATCAACCGAACAAGCGATTGATTGTATTCGGGCTTGGCAATATCGGAACTCTTGTAGCTAAGATAGCTGCTACACATCTATCCAGCAATAGCACACCTTCCTTTGATAGAGTCTATGGAACTACACGCAGTGGAAAGGAAATTGAAAATGTCCACACCGTCCAATTTGATTCCTACGAAGATATTCGTGACGTTATATCGTCTTGTACACATATTCTCACTACAATCCCACCCATTGAAGCTGAAAATACTACAAATATCACTTTCATAGGAGAACAACCCAGAAATTGGAGCCACTTTTGCGATCCAGTGTTGAATAATCCAAGTCTTCGTCTCCATGAAATCGCCAAACCAAATACTTGGATAGGATACGTTTCCAGCACTTCTGTCTACGGTAATCATGATGGCAATTGGGTCAATGAAGATTCAGATATAAAATGTGATCCAACATCAAAAGGAGCATTGTATTTGAGGGCAGAAAATGAATGGATAGATGCAGCAAACTCAGGCGGATGGAAAATGAATGTGTTCCGTTGTGCAGGCCTTTATGGAGATGGAAGGTCAGCGCTTCATACAATTCGCAAACGAGGGGTACAGCATGAGAAGAACAAAACGTCAAATATGAAAGTAGGTAATCCTACGTCACGCATCCACGAGAAAGATGCTGCCCGAGCCATTTTATCTGCAATGCTGATTAGTGACGAGACAGGTGGTGATACTTCATGTAAACGATATAATCTTGCTGATGATAACCCAGCACCTCGTAATGAAGTGATGGCATTTGGTCATGAGCTTCTTGATGATTCAAATCTCCTACCAAGTGAAACACCTAAGCCGTCATCACGAAGACGACCATCAGAAAGAGAGAAAAGGAGAAAGACGGATAAGAAACGTGTTGAAAACAAACGCATGAAAGAAAGTCTGCTGCCAGAAGGACTTTTGTATCCCACGTATCGAGAAGGATTGAAGGCCGTCTTGGACATAAACAAAGAAAAGTGGCGCTGAGCCGTCGTGCCGATAAGCAATCAATTAATTTAATAGCACTAAATAGCCTAATCAAATATATTGCCATGCCACGGACCGTCTGCTGGATCAGGACTGTTACTTCCCTCCTTCTTCTTCATCATGCTGTAAGTGACAAGCTTCTCAGGTAGGGCCGAGACTGTCGGCTGCCTCAACTTTCCGTGTAAGAGACTCTCTTCGGCACCTGCACGATCTAAAACACCATTGTCACCTCTATTCAAACCTTCAGCTTGCTTCGTCTTGTCAGCAGCCACACGAAGTAGATCGCGAAAAACGTCCTTTTGTTCCTTAGCCGAACGCTTTTCTGATAGGCTTTTCTCAGTTGCAACCACTTCTTCTTGACTCATTCCTATTTCCATCAAAATACGTCGAGGGAAATCGCTAGTAGCAGTCAATATCCCTCCTCCCATCAAAGGCTTATCAGCAACCTTCGTTTGTTCGAACATCATCGAGTTGGCTGGGTCACGAGACATCTGTAGACCAGGACCTTGTCCACCAGGAAGAAGGTATTGACCAAGAACCAAACGGTCATAAACATCTCTAATGACGTTTATCATGTCCCACTCTGTACCGACCATCCACTTTGGTTCAGTTACAATGGCTTTTACAGCTGCAGAAAGAAGACGGTATCCCAGCAACTCTGTGTATTTGTCAAGCCAGGCAACGCTTTCAAGAATGCGATGAACGATTCTTGTACAACGGCGGCACGTATAAGCATCCGGATATTCGAGGCATTGGATTATTGTAACAACAAGTGACCCTGCGATCTGCTCGTTCTCCAAAAGTAGGAAATGACACAACTTATCGATCCGAACCAATCTCCTTGCATCTATATGTAATTGCGCTAGCGTGCGCTTTGATCCGTCCGCATTCAAATAGTCTTTTCCATTGGCCAATTTATTAATGGGCCCCGACATTAACTTTGAAGGGTCGTTCCTTTTTAGGGCTAAATCCTCTCTAGCTTTGTTTGCCAAAACTAGTGCCCAAGCTCCCTTCAAAGCCAGCGTGGACTGCAACATGTCAGCATAGGTTCTGGTCAGTTCTACACGCGCTTTCTCTACTGCAGCTTCACCTGTTACATTGTCTAAATCACCAACGAACAGACCGCCTCTAGCATAGTATGCGATCAACCATTGATCAACCCCTACACTAGCAAGCTGATTGGCAGCTGCCATACAATTATCCGAACCCATAGGCCTTGTTGATTCAATGCCCAAAGTTCCTGTTCCAAGAACTGGGCTCCAACTGTATTGAAGACGGTATTGAAGATGCTCAAAGACCGGCCCTAAAATCGCAGTGAGATGGGATTGGTACAAGGGCGCAGGACAGCTTAGCATCATTATTTCAATGAATTGTTTCAGATACTGGTTGAAATGGCGATGCTCCATTGAGCGGAGGTGTTCTTGATTTGCAACGACGGCAACAAACTGGGGATACAGATGAGATAGTTCCGGAGCAAAGATGACACGTTGCATGCATATCAACCCTAACAGCTGAAAGCATGTATTGCGTGACTCATTGAACCACCCACTCCATCTTGGAGCTAGATTCAAATCTCGTCGATCTGTTCCAGATACGATGCTGCCTGCTGTGCCACCTTCACCAAATACACCCTTCACGCTGCCATCCTGTTTCGTTGCCAGGAAAGCTTCATCATCAGAAATAGCGACCGCATAACGTTGGATATTGTTCTGAAGGAGAGATGCTTGACACTCTGGATGCCAGACGCGAAGAGTAACGTCCATCACTTTGAGGACGGTCGGCAGTATCTTTGGCCAGAGCGGAACAAATGGGTCGTTGATTACCAACTCATTTATACCCACAGGCCCTTCATCGGGAAAGTTGCAAGTGTCATCAACAGTAGCACTCAAATTTTGAAGAGGAAGTCCACCATTAGGGCGTTTCTTAGCTGCCTCGTGACACCTCTTTCCAACAGAGAGTAGTTGATTGAGACTCGAAAAGAGCATTTCAAAGTCTTTCGTCACCTTCTTGACAAATGTGGGATCAGTCACACTTGCAGGATTGCTAGCTGCCTGTGCAATTCCAAGAAATGATAGCAGTCCCTCAACAGAAGCTATCGAGTTCTGTATTTCTGGAGACTCAAGTATCCTAATTGAACTGCCAAGAACATCAGCAATGAAATTTGACCGATCCACCGGATTTTCAACAGCAGTAGCAACACACGATAAAAACTCGTAGAGATGCATTTCATTGACAGGTGACATCCCACCTGACGATAGCAGAGATTTTGCTCTTTCGCTAAGCTGAGACAACCAAGGCACCAATAGGTCAGGCACCTTCTTCGCAACGGCAACAAGGGAGACGCCACTCTTCTTTCTCAGTCCAACAACATCTTCGCTCAATCTATCTTTTGGAGGATTATCTGTTACACTGAGGTACATGAGAAGACTGTCCACGCCTGTTGGTAGCGTTGCAGGATCATATTTCCAATAGTGCTTCAATGCTTCTAACAAGGTTGTCCGACGGAATTTGAGCCAAATATCATTTGGATTCCATGCCACAATCAGATTCGCCAACTCCGATAGCAATGGGCGAATAGTGTTACGGATTCTCGTTCGTTTTTCATCGTAACTGCCGTTATCAAGTGCCCACGACGGTATGCCATGAAGGATATTATCAAGGGGTTGAGTAACACCTTCAAATTCTTGGCATGGGGTGCTATGGATGGTGAGTTCATTATTCTCTGGATTCAGCTGATCTCGTGGCTCACCATTAGAGTGGGCATTTAGCAGAGTACGAACTTTCAAATGTATTGCGGTCGAAGCGATCTCCGGATCTGTGCTACCGATAGCTCGGAAGAGTTGACTTGCTTTAGATCGAAGATTGCCCAGCCATTCATGATACTCGTCATCGTCGTCCCAACTAGCTTCTATTAGACTTGAATAAGGATGATTCTGATCCCAAACATCATCCCATCTTATTTTCACAACGTGTGTCATGTAGGCATTGAGCACCCTCGATAGATGAGGACTCAACACATTGGTTCGTACGATGGCTGGGTCTCTAAGCAAGCCAACCCACATGTTGATTTGTTCACCACACATCACTCCTGATTGATGCGACATCATTTCTGAGAGTAGTCGAAGATATCTAGAGACAGCCTCGAACTTTGGGCCCTTTCCTGAAGATACATCTTTATCCGCTGTTATATGTGCAAGATGGCAGGTAACCAACATGGAACCCATTTTAGAGAGACTTCGATGGTAGTCTAATTGTTCTACCAGCATTTCAATGCAGTTAGGATCTATACCACGTTCACTTGCTCTCTTTGCACTAGCCTGACTGGCCTCAAAAAGAGCCGAAGGCAGTGACGAAATTACTCTAAACCATTGATCAGGATCAAGCTTTCGTAATGCCAGCTGCTGTAAACATGCAACCGACAGAACTTGAATCTTTGCAACATCTTCTTGCAACAAGTGCAACAATGCAGCGACAAAGTCAACCCCATTTTCTACTTTGAACATCCAATCTAGGGGCATAGACTGGCAGAACTTCTCTATAGTTCCGAGCTCATCAGCAAGTATTGCCCCAGCTGCATCCCGCTTGTCTAATTGTATTTGATATTGCGCCTTTTCTTCAGGTGACATTTGCGCAGTTGTTCGTCCACTAGATGCAAGATACTGATTCATTTGAGTCAGTGTATTCTTGGCATTATTGAGGTCGCCATATTGTTTCGAAAGGAGCTCAAACAGCAGAGGCAGAATTTGATGTGTCACTTCATTGAACCCCAGTAGAATATCATTCCTCCTCACCGTCGAAATCTTTGCATTAAAGTCACTATCGGTACAATCTTCCGTGATCAATTTTAGACATTCTAGACAAATCTTGACCCCTATCGTATTGGCACCGGCATCTGCACCAGGTTCACACCAAATCCCCCCACTGCTAACAGGGGCAAAAAGATCAGTTACAAATGTTTGCCATCGTTGTGGGAATTCTCTCGTGGCCAAATCTGCAAGTAACACTGCTATTTTCATGGCCAGAATTCGTTTCGACTCATCCATTTTAATAATGGAAGCATCAGCTACCGAAGGCATTGCAAGCTGTCGTGCAGCAGTCACAATGGATACACGTAGCTGCCCTCGATCTGAATCATTCAATCCATTATATCCCACCTTTAAGAACTCTTGGATCACACCCAGCGCATACAACTTTCCAGGCACAGTGGCATCCGCAGTATTTCCATTAGCAGTAGCAAATTGGAGAGAGTCACATCCAATCATTTCGACACATGCTGCAACTCGACCTGGGTAGGATTTGAACTGTTCTAAATTAGTGAATGCATCTGCACGCTGTTGTGGCGTGATATTGGTGAAGCCAGCTATGCCAGATGATATGGCGATGGCGCTAAGGAGTGATTGTCTTTGACTTTCATTCATGATTTTTGTGGTTCTGAAGTTGTCGTCTCCGAAACGATGGATAAAATGGACTATCGATTCTCAACTGACTCTATGCTATCTTTTCATGATGATGTCGTATAATGATATTGACCAATCAGAGTTGATGGCCCCGGATATGAACAGCTTGATGGATTTCTGTCAGAAAGGAGACAAGTGCATGCGCAATCAATGAGTGCAGTAAGGCATGGATGTGGCTAGAAATCCAAAAAAAAGTGGACGGAGTGATCGTCGCTTTGTTGTCGCGCAAACAGACCGTAACAAGTGTTACACATACATGTTCATGTGTAACCTGAGCTGATGAACAATACCATCGCATCTCAAATCTCATCATGCGAACAATGAACAAAGAAGACCGAAGAAAGAACAAGAGCACAGACCATAGCCAACAACGGCAACTTGAGTACATACTTATTTGCATCGGAGTTGTTGTCATCAATATCAAAATATGTCTTCTTCTAAGCAGCCATCATCCGCCCGTGATGCAGCAGCCAAAGATTTAGCGGCATCCTTTACATCTGGTGTGATAAAGAAACCTTCTTACGTGAACCGTCGTAATAGCACTGGTTCATCCAGCCTTGCGACTTTTGGAAGTGAACACTGTACTGATCAAGCTGCACAATTAGGCAACCTTGCATTTTTAAGTGATGATGATTTGCCAGAGGACCAGTCTGCCATATTAGGGCATGGAAGTTTTGCTACAGTTCGACTTGCGAGACGGCGTGTGCAGCTCAGGCCACGACGAGAATATGAATCGTCGCGACGATTGAGCGCTTTGTCAGAAACATCCACACCGTCCACACCAAATAATGAACAGTCGCCCATGAATGATTCCAAAACGAGCTCTGGAGATGACAATACTTATGAACTAGTTGCTGTAAAGATATTTCAAAAGAGCATACTGAAAGAATGCAAAACAATGGTACGAGCTGATAATCACCAAGGTGGGGGAGCATCTCAACTGCAAGTTCATACTGCTCTGGAAAATGTAGAGCGTGAGATTGCCGTAATGAAAATGATTCAACATCCAAATATAGTGGCGCTGCATGAAGTTATCGATATGACGGAATCAGATCGATTATA
Source organism: Skeletonema costatum (assembly GCA_018806925.1). Lineage (NCBI taxonomy): Eukaryota > Bacillariophyta > Thalassiosirophyceae > Thalassiosirales > Thalassiosiraceae > Skeletonema > Skeletonema costatum. The sequence goes on along the minus strand of JAHBBA010001125.1, from coordinate 264,718 downwards.
CATGGTGATAGACTATCTTCCATTAGGTCAAGTGATGACTCACGTAGAAGGAACCAACATGTACAGGCGCAGACCAAGAAAGGAAGGAGAACCACAGTTAGAAGGAGTTACAGCTGATGGATATTTTGATGAATACCACGCAGCACTGTTATTTGTGGATGTTTTACATGGACTAGGTTACCTACACTCCCAATCCATCGCTCATCGCGATCTCAAGCCAGAGAACATTCTACTCGATTCCAGAGGAGTAGCAAAGATATCAGACTTTGGTGTGGCTCACCTGTTTGAAGATGAAGTTCCTCATGACCGCGCTTCATATACAAGCATGGAGGCTGTCAGAGATGGAACGCGGCAGTCAATGGTACTTAGTCGACCCCAGTCAGATGCTGCTGCTAACATGCATTCAATGTCAGACATGGGCCATCTCACAAAAACAGAAGGAACGTGGAGCTTTTGGAGTCCTGAGATGGTAAGTGTGATGATATTATCATCTTTTGTTGGTGGCACATATACTGGGCCATTTGTCCTTTTGAATGTTGCAACACACTTATGTCAGCTCACCACGTCTCTTTCTCTCGACAGTGTGCTGAAGATTCACTCTCATTTTCTGGATTTGCCTGCGATGTCTGGGCGGCGGGAGTGTGCCTATACATTTTTGCGACTGGCAAAGTTCCATTCTTCTCTGATATCCCAATGAAGCTGTTTGACATGATTGCCGAAGCAAACCTAAATCTGGACAATATCGGTTTGTCAGAGGAGCTGGTTGATCTTTTACGCAAAGTTTTAGCCAAAGATCCATTTGTAAGAGCAGGGGTTGGAGACTGTTTGAGTCATTCCTTTTGTGCGAAAGCAAGAGAGGATAGGATATGCGCGCTTGGTGAAGATGTCTTGACACATAAGGAGATCGTTGTGAATTCTGATGATTTAGATCACGCCTTTTCCAACGCAAGCAAGTTATCTATTCGTGGATTGGTTGAAAATGTGAGCAGTAGATTCCAGACGATGCGAAAGCGCCTCTCCGGCTCCCTCTCGCGGTTGGGGATAGGAGATGAGTTAGAGTCAGAGAAGCCTGCGAGAAAACATCGGCTAGGTTTTCCTCCTAGAGATGAGTTAGAGTCAGAGAAGCCTGCGAGAAAACATCGGCACACAATAGGTTTTCCTCCAAGCATGAGTAATCTCGAGAACGAAGGCCGAAATAGATGGAGAGATTCATTTTCGTTTAGGAAGTGGAAGTCAGAGTCAAAGATGGGGAGCCAGTCCTGCCCGTGAGCTAGGTCAAATCAAATCTTTAATACTTTATTTACTGAGCTCAGTGTAACTAATCCTGATTTGGTGCTACTATGTTGGCCTACAATAAAAATTCAGTGCACTGCAACAGGAGAAGCGAGTAGCCCTGGTCTCGAATCCCAATATACGCCTTAACTTGGTGCTGCTGACTTGTCAACTTCAAAATCCTCATCAACCAAAATCATGTTATCCAAAGGTTGGCCTGGAGCAACCATGGGAAGACAAGGTGTTCTCTCAATCCTCACATGGAACAAAACGGGCTCATCATCATAGTCTTCCAAAAATGATCGCATCATCTCTGGTAACTCCTCCATACTTTCGCAGTATAGACTCTTGATATCAAATGCCGCAGCCAAAGTGCAGTACTTTGGACTCTTATTTCGTACGGCGATGTAACGCTCGTCGTGGAAGAGACGTTGCCAATATTCAACCATCATTTGGGACTCATTGTCCAAGATCAACAATTTAACAGGTATCTTCTCCTCCCCAATAGTCTTAAGTTCCGTGAAAGTCATGTTAAAACTTCCGTCTCCGTCAACAGAAATGCAAATCTTTGTTGGGTTGGCAAGCTTTGCTCCCATACAGTATCCCAAAGAAACTCCCATGGTTCCAAGGGATCCAGATGAAAGCATTTGCCGCGGTTGAGTCCATGTAATCAACTGAGCCGCAGCCATTTGGTGAATACCCACACCAGTGGTGAAGATGGAATTATCGATCTTTCCTGATTCAAGCAACTGCCTATTCATTTCATAGATGACACTCTGACAATTCATCTTTGTTCGAGTGACCTCGTGTGTATTACCATCCTCGTCCTCAATCATGAACTTCTGCGGATTGTACCTGGTAATGTTGATAGGATATTCCTTCTCTAACTCCAGCTTCTTTTCAATCCATGCCTTTGTCCTGCTGGCGTCTTTTGGTGGGTTCATTCGAATAACATCGTTGACAGTCTGGAGGAATTTCTTTCCAGTACTGTGAACGAAGTAGTCAGGATAGATCTGCTTGTTGTTCTCAGAAAAGCGTACATCCACGTGAATAACACCTCCACGTCCCTCCTTTGAAGCCTGCCTTGCCGCCGGAATGAAGTCGCTTACTCGACCAGTGATACGATCGTCGAACCTTGATCCAATACATATCAAAAGGTCACACTCCTGGATCAAATAATTGGGCGTCGCATGTCCATGCATTCCCAACATATTGGTGGCGAGGTGATGACGCTCATCGAAGACTCCAAGCCCGTGCAAGGTGGTTGCAACAGGGATTTGAAGAGACTCGGCAAACTCCCTCAATTCCGGTGAGGCATCATTTGTTCCCTGGCCGGCAATAATAAAAGGTCGCTTGGCATTTTGGATAAGTCCCATCATCTCTGCCATGAGACCATCAGATGCACTCAACTTGCCCGTTCTGCGGCCGTCCTCCTCCTCATAAATCTTTTCGTAGTCCACTCCCGCATAAATGGTGTTAGTGCTGTGATGGTCCAAATGGTAAGCATCATGACCTGACTCCACATGCTTCAGCTCTCCCTCCTTATCAACGACAAATGAAAGACCCTCCTCAACACGCCCCAAATGAATAGCAGTCGTGTCAGGAATCAAGCGAACAAACTCCTTATCATTCTTAAGGTTATACTCCTCATCCTGAGTATAAGTTCCAACCCCATCCAAAAAGTTCTCAATAACCTCATCCGTCAATTGCTGAACCTGCAAATCCTTGGGAAGGTCAATAAACACTGGACCAGGACGTCCATTCCGTGCCACATAGAAGGCATAATCCATAGCGAAGGGTACCTCGGCGGCACTCTTGATTTGATAACTCCACTTGGAGCAGGGTTTCATAATATCCACGGCGGGACAGGATTGGAAGGCATCCACTGGAGCGGTGGTGGCGGCCTGTCCACAAAGGACGATGAGGGGGACACCGTCACACATGGCATCAACGATGGGTGTGACGAGGTTGGTTGCCCCCGGTCCCGAGGTGGCAACGACGATTCCAGCAGCAAGACGTCCATCGGCCTCGGTGGAACTCTTGGCAATTCCCTCGGCGACATGACCTGCACTCGACTCGTTGGAGTTGGTAATCCAGCGAATCCGTTTGTCCTCGCCATGACGGGGATGGCTATTATGGAATTGATCGAGCAAGGGCAAGATGGCCCCGCCAGAGTACCCATTGACCACCTCGACGCCATGCTCGAGAAGCTTGGAGTAGATGATGTGAGCGGCCGTATCGCCCTTGAATTTGTTCATGTATGTTCGGGCGGCGTTTTTGGAGGCAAGTTCCGCAGAGCCATTGACGAGGTCGTCCCAGGCAGCTGAGGAGAGACCATCTTGGCTGTTGAAGCCGGATTTGTTGCCCACGGATTTGGATTCCATGGTGGACATGAGGGCGGGGGATGATCTGTCGAAGGCATTATTTTGTTGTTTCCGCCTTTCATACACGGCTATATTTGATCGGTGTTGTGACAGAGTGAATGCTCCAGTGGAGGCGATCGACGATGTCGCCGCGAGGATGGCTGCAGCTGTGGCAAACTTCATGGTTGTGTGTTAAATTAAATTTTGTGTCTTTGAGAAGGCTCTATGCCAATTGATTATTTCCACCGCCTTTGATGAGATGATGAAAAAATAATAGCTACTGTATAAAAGTCTTCCAGCTAGCTCTTGTAGTTATTGCATCAATATTATATTTGTTGAAGCGGTAGGTTAGGGCGTACTTTTGCTGAAGCTCCGTGCGTGGAAGTCGATGGCGTCGAGGTTCAAAGTGAAGTGCAGTGATGAGAGGCTGAGTGATTGATTGAATACGGCGTACAGACGGAATCATTCTTACTCACATCGAGCGAAAACGCGTCCTAAAATGAATGCCCTTATAATGAACGCTTCTCATCCTTCATCCTTCACATCAAGATCAACAAGATGGCAAAAATTCTGTTCCGAAAAGGAAATCACCATCATATGCCTGACATCCTTTCACTTTTAAAATTGTAGCAGCCTTGCCTCATAAAACTAACAGACTCGGCTCTCTGATCATTCCAAGCATTCTTCACTCACTTCTCACCGCATCATGACTTCTGCTTATTGCCGTGCCGCTAGATCGATGCAAAGAACTATAACTTCCGCATCTCCACCAGCAGCAAGACAGAACATTCACTACACTGTAACTCAGCCCAGCCGAACCTTTTCTGCATCGGTAGTCTACCCAGATATATCAATGGAACACAGCTATGAACAACGTCGTCTGCCAGTGACTCAATTCACAGAAGATGAAGAGATGATGCGTGATGCTGCTCGTCATTGGGCCAATGAAGTGTTGAGGCCATTGGTTCGTGATATGGACAATGAGGGCAAGACTCGTCCAGATGTTATACAGGGATTGTTTGATCATGGATTCATGGGAATGGTGAGTAGTGTTGTTTACTTCTTCAACAAAATTGTGCACAGTGCATGCAATTGTAATTTTATATACTCATTTCTCCTTGCATCAACACGCCAACGCAATGTTAACATAGGAGATACCAGAAGAGTATGGAGGCTCTGAAATGTATTTTACATCAGCTTGTCTTGTCGTCGAAGAACTATCTCGTGTTGACCCATCTGTATCCATTCTAGTGGATATACACAACACTCTGACAAACAACGCAGTGCGTTTTTGGGGTTCAAAAGAACTCAAAGAGAAGTGGTTGCCCAGATTGGCATCAGAAGCAGTGTCATCGTTTGCATTATCTGAGGCTGGCTCGGGCACTGATGCATTTGCATTGAAAACTACAGCCACTGCATCTTCAGATGGATCTTACTATACATTGAATGGAGAGAAGCTTTGGATATCCAATAGTAGAGAGGCGGGCGTCTTTCTTGTGTTTGCCAATGTAAATCCTTCGTTAAAGCACACAGGAATTACTGCATTCATGGTAGACGCGAACACAGAGGGTCTTCATGTGGGGAAACCGGAGAAAAAACTTGGACTACGAGCTTCAAGTACCTGCCCAGTTGTGTTGGATAACGTCAAAGTTGATGCTGCAGATGTATTAGGAGAGGTCGGACTAGGATACAAGTACTGCATCAATATACTCAACGAAGGTAGGATTGGCATAGCCTCGCAACAAATAGGAATCGCCAAGGGCTGCATGGATATAGCAATGCCTTATTTGAATGAGAGATCACAGTTTGGCACAAAGCTGGCAGATTTTCAAGGAATGGAACACCAGTATGCACAAATTGCTACGGAAATCCATGCAGCGGAACTCATGACGTACAATACCTGCCGCATGAAAGAAAATGACATTCCGTTCGTGAAGGAAGCAAGCATGGCAAAGTTGTATGCAAGTCAGGTGGCCGAAAAGGCTGCTAGTAAAAGCATTGAATGGCTAGGTGGGATCGGTTTTACGCAAGATCTGCTTGCTGAGAAGTTCTACAGAGATTGCAAAGTTGGTAGTATATACGAGGGCACATCCAACATTCAACTTCAGACTATTGCAAAGAGGATCAAGGATGAGTACCGTTGATGGATAGTTGGTATAGTGCCAAACACGGACACATCTGATACCTCACTAGAATACCAAAGGATGTAGAAATACTATAGATTGTATATTTGTCACTCATTCACCAAAGAGATAATTGTTTTGTTATCATTTATGATACATATTCAGGAGCTGCAGCTTGTTTGCTTCATTCCTTATTCTGATTTCAAGATGTAAACTTTCTTTTCCTACCAGTATTCCACGTCGGCTGTGATCTTTGAAGAAAGTGCAAGGCTTCTGATTCCTTTGCATTACCACACAGTCGCTCCTCTAATATTGTCGCTTTGCGCTTTATTTTGCTGGCGGTGGAGACAACCGCACCAACTGCTTTTTTCAATTCGGCATCTTTTTTGTCTTTTTCACCTGACGGGATCTGAGCGATTTTATCCACTGTCCGCGATGAGACAATTACCGTTGAAAGATATGATCTATACAGTGTTCGTAGACTCTTTTCTGTATGTTCATCTTTCGATGATTCCGATGTCTGTTTGCTGGGGGGTTCTTTTGCGGACGAAGTCGGTTTTGTTACGGCAGATGGCTTCGACGACATCTTATTTGAGTGCTAGAGGTGATGGGTGCACCGTTGCACGCAGAGAAAATACGATAGATACAATGACTGAGGTTGCTGCCATACACTGCTATTGTTTACAGATGTATCAATGAGGGTGCTGCTATGGTCTAATCACAGTCTAATCACTACCATAGTTGCGATTTGATGGGTTTTGGCGGAAGAGACTGAGGGAACACGGAAAAGGAGAGCAAGGAAATGGGAACGGACTGCAAAAGTATTTGATCGATTCGGCTACCATTGATGGTGTAGATTTTCTTATTGTCACCAGCTTCAAACGACTCTGCATATTTGAATTCAAGTTCATTTACTTCATCATACATCTGGGTGATGCTGAAAAACTAATTCCTATCCTAACTCTGTGCAAAATCAATCTTCCTTCTTCAAAACAAAAGTTGTACCCTTGTTCCCTCTTGAAATACGAATCCTATCACTTAGATAGGTAACATCAATCCATCCCTTTACTGCATCGCGGAAAAGAGGGCTTCTGAAAGGAACTGGATAAGGTAACGAGAAACCGCCGAAATCGAACTTCCCTTCATCGAAAACAAATCTGATCCTGGAGTCTGGTCGTTGTGGGTCCTCTACTGCTTCTTCACCAACAAGCGATACTCCAAAAACATTTAATCCAAGAATCTCTCCAGTACCCTCACGGTCAGTAAGCTCTTCTAATGGATAAGCCGATGTAGATGCAAGTGCATCCACACACAGCTCATTCGTTTCGCTGAACTTGACAATCTGTTTAACTAGCAACTGCTTTTCATCGTTGAAAACAATATCTTGGAAGATGTCGAATTTTGTTGTGTCAACAGCCCTCCTTTGAATAGGCGATGCGGTGTCCGCATTTGTTGTTTGTAATAGTCTCAACTTTCCGTAAATCTGAGGAGCAATAGCCGGCCTGGGAATACTTCTGCAAGCTTCTAGTTGTGTCACCAAAGAAACAATTTCATCTGAGTTGTCGAGTCGTTTATCTTTGCCATTTGCTTCGATTGCTGCGAGGAGTTTATCTTCCAAAGCTGTAGCACCAGATGCGGATGGAGTCTTTCCAGCTGCAAATGGATTGGGAATCTGGAAGGATGTGAAGGCAGCTGCCGGCGAAATGTTAGAGCAAAACGCAGTAACAGCTACCGTAGCAGCAGCGGCTAGAGACCGAGAGGCGACCATATTTGTTGGAGTATTTTTTAGATGCAAGAGAAAGTAGATAATGCGTTCGGAATGCTGTGCAGTGCTCGTGCTAACAGAGAATGATGTTATTGGTGTGGATGAGTCTGAGGGTCGATGTGTACTTTTGTTATACTAATTCCTACTGTAGAAAGCCCTGTACGTAAATAAATTGACTATCTAGTCAGCGTCAACGTCAGCAGCCATGATGAGGAGTTGCGTTGGATTTCCTTTCATCTCATCACCGCACTATCAACAAGAACCCTTTTTGCAATGAGGAACCTCATCGTAGGAGGCGCTCTACTAGCGGCGGTAGCTACGGCCTTTTCGCCAGCTGCAGTTACTTCATCTCACTCAGCATCTTTGGCCAACAACTCACGGAGTACGGTATGTTTCTCATCCGTTACAAACAGTGCCGATTGTGGATGTGGCGGTGCAACAACTATCTCGGGCTCACCATCAAAGAAAGCTCGGCTCATAAATCCTAGAGAGGCTTTGTCGAAATCTACAGTCTATCGACTTGACGGCAGTCCAGTATCTGTTTCCAATTTACTCACCGATGGAGTCAATTTAGTAGTTGTTACAAGGAGCTTCGGGTGACCTTTCTGCCAGGAGCAGATTACACAATATGATAAGCTCCTGGATAAGACGAAGTTCAACTTTGTGTTGATCAGTATAGGAAAACCTGAGATAGGGATGGAATTGTGTGATCACCTGGGCATTGAGAATGGTCAAGAATACATTTATGCTGACCCAGAGAATGATTGTTATTCCAACCTTGCGTTGAACAGTGGCTGGAATACAATGATACGGCCTGCTACGGTGAGTTTATTTCGTTTTATATGTCTTTTTCCTGTTGTCTTTTTGGATTCACATTGTCTCATCCATGTATATATAATTAAACCTTGTTGCAAAGGCTTTCCGGTTTAAGGACCGATTCAGCCAGCCAGGCTCAATGAAAAGTTTGTTTGAAGTCCTTGGTAAATGGAAAGATGCAGTTTATATACCACCAAAACTTGAACAATCTACAAATCACGGTGGTACTTTCATTTTTCGTGATGATGAAGTGTTGTTTGCACACTACGATGAATCACCAGGTACCCATTATGATCCTAACGATGCGGTGAAGTTGGCAATTGAAGCTGCAAATTAGAGAGGAAACGACAAACACTGGATGAATGACGCAGCTCTAAATACTATACAGTATTGGAGTTGCTGATATATCCACTCTGTCATGCTCTCTAATAAGCAACGTGAAATAGATCATATGGAAACAAATAACATATACAATTAAAACATGTTTCTTTCGACACTATCTATAAACCTCAACGGATCCCTTGTTTGTCTCTTGAGTGTACCAACCTACCAAGGCACTTACCTACGTCAACAAGGAAGAAGAGGCAGGATAGAGGCACTCTTTTCATACTACATACTTGAAATTCCTACACGTATGTATCATACTGTACACTCTACCTATGCACTCCCAGTTTCAGCACAATGAAACTGGACGTGCAAAGCACGCACATGCCGTGAAACAGGCATCACCATATCAGGCGAGGAAATTATTGAAGATCTATACAACTCCAAAATGCAACTCATCCCATTCGCCATTAGCCCTCTCGGTTTGTTTGGACCTACCATAAATAGATTCCTATACGGCAAAACCATCGATTCAAACAACATCCACAACATCAAAGCCACCACATTTCCTCACGCACTAAAAATGGCCAATAGAGCCTCCTCAGATGAAGTTCCATCTAACATCTTGGAAAGAGCAAATGACATTTGGAGGAGACAGCACCCCACAGAAAACTTCGGCCTATCCTACAAAAGCCCCGACCCATCCACATACTACACTCAACAATTCGGACGAGACATTTGCTTTGCAACTGGCTCTGCCGGTCTAGAAGCCATCTCCTTACTAGGCGACGGCCCCTTGATCAAGTCATCACGCAACAACACTTGCTACAACGATGCCTTAAACCTTTTTACAAATTGTACAGACACAAACGCTTTCCGTCGTATTAACGAGGGAAATGCAGAGAGTTCTCAACCCACTATGCTGACGCACGTATCCACGTACGCACATAGTCCAGAAAATCTTACCCCGTAACCAAGGTTACGCACGTAGAAAAATAAACTAAGAACCCCCTTTACGTCAAAACTAAAAGAGCAGCTTCTGTTTGTGCTGGCAGTGAAGTGGCAGACTGTTCCTCTCCGATCAATACATTATTGATGGCTAATGACACCAAAATTGCTCTTACTGACCGTAACGCTGCTTCTCAGCCAATTACGAAGCCTTATTCATGGCTTTCTTGTCCCCGGTCCTGTACGATGTCGCAGTTCGGCATGCAGCTCATTGCATGACGCACCCATAGAAAAGGAACTGCCCTCTACTTCAGTTAAAGTAGGAATAATTGGTGCTGGGTCTATCGCATTTGGTACTGCTTCTCTCTTGTCCAGTTTAGGCCATGATCCGATGCTTTGGTCTCCTTCTGGGGCAGGAACGAAAGAACTGATAGAAGAAGCGCAGTCGTCAGATGTGCATGCAATCACATCTAAAATACAAGCCGATGGCGCACAACAGTTGATGGAACGAGCTCAACCAACGTCAGGAGAAATCATCACATCTAAAATACAATCTACAGGAGTACTGAGTCATGAATTTGATGTTAGAATAGCGAGATCAACGAGAGAATTGGTGCGTGCAAATGATAATTTACTCGTCGTTGCACTCCCAGTCAATTGTCATAAAGACGTAATGGACAGATTTGCTTCTGATATCATAGAGTGGATAAAGGAAAACAAACAGATGATGAGGATAATCATATCTTCTCACGCATCGCTTGGAGCTGTATACTTAATGCAACTCTTACGGTCAGAATGGCTTTCAGAAACGTCTACTTCATTATCTGAACTTGATGATAGCATACGGATCACTTGCTGGGGAACTACTGCTATAACTGCGAGAAAGACAAGTGGTAACTCTGTCAATGTGCTCACAATTCGAAAGGCGGTGGACTATGTAACAGTACCATTCGAATCAGAAGAAGACACAAATGATGTCCTAGAAACACTGTTTGGAAAACGTTTCAAGTATAGAGATGGAGGCCTACTGGCGATTTCCCTATCGAATTTAAACCCGCAGAATCATTTGGGAATAGTCCTTGGCAACATGTCTCGTATGGATCCGCCTCCACCACCACCTCCCTTGAATGATATGCCAGAAGTAGACACACCTGTAGAACCTTGGTATCAAGGAAAATGCATTACACCAAAAGTTGGAAGGCTGATGGAAGCCCTTGATTTGGAACGTATCAACATTGCCAAGGAATTAGAAATTGACGTGCGCACTATTTATGAGCACTTTTCTTGGTCATTTCATGTACCCTTAGAAACACCGACAGACAAGAATGATCAAGACGTAGAAACGTCGATGAGACCGCTCACTGTGTCAGAAATGAACCAGCAAATGCATTATTACAAGAACAATGATGTGCTTGGACCAACGAATCCGGAGTCGCGTTATGTGATGGAAGATGTTCCATACGGCCTTGTATTAACAGTGATTCTGGGACGACTACTTAATTGTCCCGCAAGTTTACATGAGTCGGGTATAATGATTCTTTCAGCAATGTATGGGAGAGATTTTTTGGTTGAAAATGAATTACTTCAGGGTTTGGGGCTCATTGGTGAAGATGACTTGAATGTAAATGCGTATTCATTACAAGAATGGAAAGAAATGGCTTGTTTAGGTTACTTTAGAGAAAGATGACGTAGATACTGTACATAATACACTGATATCTACCAGTCATCCTCGTCGTCTTCTGCGTCCCACAAGGACATAATATCCATTTCCTCCTCCACATCATCGTCACTTTCTCCACCTTTGTCTCCAGAGATAATGGAAGCAACAATAGATGATTTCAACATCTCTACCTTTTCTTGTTCTTCCCTCTCTTTTGCTTCTCGCCTTGCCAACTTCTCCAACTCTCGTATTCTCTCTGCTTCCTTCTCTTCAAGATATTGTATTTCTTCTAACCGATGTCTGTGTCTCCCCGACCATGGGAAATGTATTTGTTCCAAGGCCTCCTGGCGCTGATCTGTCATGGTTGATTGCAGCAAAGACGATTTTGATGTGTCGTCACTTGAAGACTGTTTCATTTGAACACGTCGGTTATAATTTGACCTTTGATTGATCATCCAAATGCGAAGCGGCTGATGTTTGTGATCACTGGGTGAGATGTAATAATCTAGTTGTAGGGTAGATTCAGTGACATTTACAGATTCAGTGATGTCTGCAGAATGATTGAGTTGTATGGGTGGTAATTGTTGTGACGACTGCTCAGCAACACTTCGAATACAATCCTCTCCAAGAAGCAGTAGCATGATTTCATCTTGCGAACGAAATGTTGGCGTGAGTCTTGGGTCTTGAAGCTCACTCACAATTTTGTTGTAATATGATTCAATTGAATCTTTCAGTTCAGATTCTGACGACAATTGAAGATAGTTGTAAACGGCATATGTCTTTGCCCACTCTAGCATCTCAAACCATCGTTTGTCATGATTCTTCCACACGAAACCAATCTCTTCGAGAATTCTTATTCTATCTTGGTTTAGATGTGAGAATCTTGGCTGTCTTCGCCGCTTCACTCTGTGATGGGTTTGCTGAAGTAAACTTCTACTTCTTCTTCGCTTGACTTTTTCCTCATCAAAAATTCCGTTGGATTCATCATTATTTTGCGTGAGAAGTTTTCTTCTATACAGACTTCTCAAGTTAGAAACCCAAGCACCTAAAGCCATGTTGTCTTTGTACTTTTCTGGTACTGCTGTATGTCCATATCGCTGTTTAAACTCTTGTAATTCCTTTATTCTAGTTTGGAATTGTCGTTCAGTAAGAGATGTGAAATCAAAGCCTGCATTTATCAGTTCCCTTTTCCGTTCATTAGTCAAGTAGCCTTTGTATTCAATTGATTTGCGTTCTGCCTGTTTCCTTAGAACATTTTGCTGCCGTAAGTTTGCCGCCCATACACCTAATGATGGGTTCGGATGATATGGGGTAGGAATAGAGCCGTGACCGTGCTCGGCACGAAATTCATGCAGTTGAGACAGCCTTTCTTGGAAGAGTTCCTCATTGCGCTTTTGACGCAGCGAAGCCGTTATTGTTGATTCTTCACTAGTGGCTGATAACACTGGCTTTCTTCGCCTCTTGTATTGTTGGTAAGCCAGCAGTGATGAAGATGTTGTGACACGTGCATCATATGTTGTAGAAATTGTGAGATGGTTTGATGATGCTTTGAAAGCACCAGTTACGCCACAGCAGACGAAAGCCACGAAATAAAATATTATTCTGGAGGGTAGAATCATACTGCTGGGGTGCTTGCTGCTATTGCAAGGTCATGGTATCTGAGGCACTGCAACTGTTTTCGTCAGCAGTGATGGGATGGATGGTGCAAATTGTGCGTTTTGTGCGTTTTTTTGATGGATGAAGGAAGGAACAGGCCCACAATAATTGACACGCCCATGCGTACATAAATGATGACGTCACCCACCCTAATAAAAGCAGCTTGAAGCAGAAACGCACGCATCATCATGGTGCTTTTCCGCTTGTCCCAACAAAAACTAATGAACACGCTGTAGAACGTGATAGAGAGCTCACTGTCATTGCTGCATTAACCTCACGATACTCTAATCGTCTCGCCGTGAAATTGCAAACGATTGACCTACACTGAGCCTATATGTTGCTGTCACGAGTTGCTCTTGGCGTATTGTTGGTTTCATCATGTGGAGCCTTCTCGCCGCCACCAAATAATCAAATCATAACACATGCCTCAACGAAAACAAGCTTTTTCTCAGCCACTGTTCAAGAGGAAGCTCTATCCGATACTGATGAAGATGTCCTATTCGGCGAAGCTGAGCTCAAATTCCCTGGCCGTCATCGCAAAGTTTCCAAAACAGGAGTAATTTTGCCCGACAACAGCAGTCCACTCAATCCATTGGATCACTCGAAAGATCCACTTGTGAACAAACTTCACACAATGAGAGACACAGTGTCTTCCTGTCCTGCAATTTGGAGGCAGCTTGCCAGAGATTGTCCCGACAAAAGAGCAGTATTGGATGAACACTTGTGTGATACGAAGATCGATTACTCATTTGCAGAAATGGAGGACAAAGTGCGCAGATCTGCAGCAGCATTCAAAAACTTGGGAGTTAAGAAAGGTGTGAATGTTGCTGTTTTGGGTGAAAACTCGGCACAATGGCTCATCATAGATCATGGAATTCAACTTGCTGGAGGTGCATCGGCAGTCCGTGGAGCTGACGCACCATTGGATGAATTGCGTTACATTTATGAACATTCTGATAGTGCTGGCATTGCAGTATTGCAGGATGTTAACTTGCTACAAAAGTTGAGCAAAGATTCCAAGGCAAAGGGAGTGACCAATCTGGGACTAAGCAACGAATCCTTTGGACCAGTAAAAACTATCATTCTCATGCACAAGGGTAAGAAAACAACTGATGAAATTAAGGCATTGGGAGAGGAGAATGGCGTAGAAGTTCATGTACTCTCGGACCTTTTGGATGCCACTTCCCCAGCAAGCTACAAGGAAATGCCTACACTTGATCGTTCCGACTTGTCAACAATTGTATACACTTCGGGAACGACAGGAAAGCCCAAGGGTGTGATGCTAACTCACGGCAACCTTTTGCATCAAGTTGGACATCGATTGTCACCAACTCGACCCTATGATGAGGCAGAACCCCTCCCCGGTGAACTTATGATTTCTCTCCTCCCTGTTTGGCACATCACTGAACGCACATTTGAGCTCTTCATGCTTTCTCGTGGCTGCCACGTTGTGTACTCTGGCATCCGTTGGTTCAAGAACGATTTGGCAAAGCATCAACCTCAGTGGATGGTGCTAGTACCGAGAGTGTTGGAAAAGGTTGCGATGGGAGTGCAAGATAAGTTTGCTTCGGGTAGTGCTGTGGTTAAGGGATTGGTCAAATTGTTCACTGCCACAAGCACACTGAAGAATAAGCACGATAAAATCCGCAAAGGCTTGGTTGTTGGAGACGATGCACCAACTCCTATGGATGGAATCATCAGCACTTTGATTGTAAAGGCACTTGCTCCATTGAATTTTGTTGGAAACAAACTAGTCTGGAGCAAAGTGCAAGCTGGATTCGGAGGAAGGCAACGAAATATCATTTCGGGGGGATCTGCCCTTGCTGGAGGACTCGAAACTTTTTACGAGAATTGTGGAATAGAAGTCTTGGTTGGTTACGGTCTGACGGAGTGCTCTCCTTTACTTGCACATCGACGAGCTGATACAAATCTAGTGACTGCTGGATGTGTTGGATTTCCTGCTACTGATACCGAGATTCGAGTGGTTGATCCCGAGGCGAAACCGGAGAATGGTGAAAGAAAGGCACTTCCTGATGGCTTGGCTGGAGTTGTAGTAGGACGCGGACCCCAAGTCATGAAGGGCTATTACAAGAATCCCGAAGCAACCGCCAAGGCTATTGACAAATATGGATGGTTTGACACTGGCGATTTGGGACGCATTAACCCAGCCACTGGAGATCTCATTTTGACTGGCCGTGCCAAGGATACAATTGTGCTCAGCAACGGTGAAAATATCGAGCCTCAGCCAATTGAAGATGCCATCATTAGTGACTCTGACTTGGTTGAGCAGGTCATGTTATCAGGCCAAGATGGCAGGTCTTTGATTGCAATCAGTGTACTCAACCCCAATGCACTTGTCGAGGCTGGACTGATGGATAAGACCCTTGCAAAGGGAATCATGAAGGATTACGAAATGGTTAATGATCCCAAATGCACTGAAGAGGATTGTGAAGCTGCCTGCAAGCGTCTTGTCGAGGCATCGAATGAACTCCGATCAAAGAAAGACGTGTTGCAGAAGGTCAAGTCTGATGTCAAAGCAGCAACGTCTGGAGGTACCTTCCGCAAGTGGGAACAAGTGAGCGATGTTTATGTGACTCTTGAGCCCTTTGCCATGGCGAATGGACTCTTGACTCAAAGTTTCAAAGTCAAGAGAGATTTCGTGGCTAAACGCTACCAGGATGAACTTCCTTGAACTTGAAGCTTTATTGGGGTGTACATATATTATTAATGTTATCAGTTGGGGGTCAGTTCTGCGATTAGATAGTTAACTTTACTAATTCAACGAATCGCTAGTAAAACAAAGTGTTGTCCTGTCGTCACCCCTTGATTTGTTCCTCTGCCATTACCATCTTTTCCGACAGAGCCATCATTACCTTGCCATAAGAATCCAACATCCTATCAGCCCGTATCGATACTGCCGTTGAACGTTTGTGCACTTCGGCAACTCGAAAGCAGAGCCGTTCCAATCTTTCTTTTGCTTCTGGGTCGGATGGTAAATTATACCGTTCCGACGCAACAATTGGACAATTCACAACATTTGATTCACTCTTGTTCGTGTCGTTTGTAACCTTCACCCCAATCATTGTTAACTCTCGAATACGCGACAATATCTCCATATCTCGTTTCATTGGATCACTCGATGCAAGAATCTCCTGCCGTCGGAATAACAGAGGGGCATTGGCATTCCCTCCCACAGATGCAGCTGGTCCAGCGAGTGGGGACATGGCCAGTTCTGATAAGAGGCGATCAATGGTACGGAATTCTTGGTGTAATGCCGCCCGTTTGGTGTGTAGGGAGGCATCGGATGCCTTGGCTGTTGGTGGTGCAGGTGGGCGACGGTTGGTTTCGATACGCAGCAAATTATCCAATCGAGAGGTTACATCAATATTTTGAGTTTGAGAGGAACTGCTGACTACTGATGTCCCTATTTTCAACTCCAACTCGGCCAACCTCAGCTCGAGCTGTTCCAGTGATGTTGGGGTGCTATCGGCGGCGGCTTCGCTCATTGTTTTTGTAGGATGGGAGATCTCGCGTAGGTTCATTCAGATGCAAGCAACGGAGTAAAAAATATGTTTTCGGTTTGGTTAAATCAAAATAAGAGCTGCCATTGAGAACTGAGATTGTGGTGCCCCCCAAGGAAATATATCGGGCAATACAAATCACCTTCAAGGAGTTAGGAGTTGTATGGTGTTGTCATAGGTTGTCAAGTAGATCGCTAGTGGCGCTGCTATTTTGTATCATGGACCGCACAGAACCAGACAAATCCCCTGCAGACGAATGGTCAGCCTCTGTTGACGCGACGTGCAATCGTCTCATGTCCAACTACCTCAGTCTAATGAGGGAGCTGCCTCCTCTTCCGATGCAAACAATCATGAAAGTTCATCCACAGAACAAGCCGAGGTGGGAAGCGATCCTCGTGCAGGTGGAGGACTCATGCGTGATGCCGATGACCCACCTCCGCCACTGGCAGCCAATGTACAATTGAGTGCGGTTCAGGCAAAGCTGGCAGTAGAAAATTTGTGTGTGGCATCGTCGCATGCACTTGATCTTATACGGACATTACGTCTTAGTGCGCTGTTGATGGATGAAGAGGCAATTCGAGCAGAAGAGGAGGAGGAAGCATTAGATGTCTATGAGAAGAAGTTGGAAGCAGAGGAGGAATGTATTTTGCTAGAACAAAAGTTACTTGAATTGAGAAACGAGGGATTGAACAGAAGATGATGTGGTGTGTTTCAGAAGAGTTACAATTATTTGTATTACAACAACTCATGTAAAAGAAGATATCTCAGTAGATATTTGACAGCTTCTCTAAGTATTAAGCATGAGTGCGAATTCTATATCAGCACTCATTTGATGTATAACTGTCACTCTCATCTCAATCATTCGCTAATATGGGAAACAACCCCAAGCCAAAGAGGATCTAATCACTTGCGAAGATTGGCAACGATTACGGAAGTGTTATCAGACGATCCGTTTTCCCGTGCCCTCTTCGAGATTTGCCTTGCAATCCATCGAAACAAGGAGTCATCTACCTTCAAATTCTTGTCAACAATCTTGCAAGTATTCACGAGGCAGAACTTGGCAACCAAGTCTGAAGACATCGTGTCCCAAACACCATCTGATGCAATGACCAAAAACATGTCGTCATCCTCAATAGTATGCTCAACAATATCAGGTTCCGCAGTGACGAAGGGTTTCAGCCTTGCATCCCCAATGCTTCGAGAAACTGCCAGTACACCTTCAACTCGCCAACGCCCCCAATGAATTACTCGGCCACCGAGCTTGTTAATCCGTGTAGTCTCATCACTCCTGTCAGGCTTGTGATCTTCACTAAGTGGTACGACTGAGCCATTCTTCTTCACAATGATTGCTCTCGAATCGCCAGCGTTGCAGCAGATGATCTTTTCGTCACCTACAATTGTACATGCACACGCAGTGCTTCCGTCCAAGAAGCCTGATGCAACGAAATCTTTGTCAACTGTTGTAAATGCAGACTTCATTGCAGCAGGAATGTTTGAAGGATAGTCCTTGTCTTTTCTAATGTACGATGAGAGCCAATCTGAGCAAAATTGAGATGCTTCAGCGCCGCCGTGTCCATCAAAGACTCCAAGTAATGTGATGGGGTTTGCTTGTTTGGGGTCTTTGCTTGTAGCACCCATGTATTCTATCACATATCGATCTGAAAGTAGAGTAACAAATACACGAGTTATAAGTCAGTCTCATACAAGAAGAAACGAAAAAGTTAACAATCAAACGTTGCAGATACGCACCTTCCATATATGCCCTCTTTCCTCTATGACTCCAGTATGAAGTGTCGATATGAGATCCATTAACGCGAAAAGCTCTCCTCTCCATAAGGCTGTGACTATTCCGCTCTCTTTTTGATCCATCTGAAATTGCTGAACGCAATGAGTAGCTAATAGTACGTGGAATAGAAATAGGGACTGGAGCTAGCAGCCTAGCTGTTTTTGATTTTTGCTTCTTCTTGCGCTGTGATCGAGATGGCTTTGCATCGATACGCTGTATGTGTTGTTCAGTAGCGACAGTAGATAATGGCAGTGTCTGAGTGAGCTGCTGAGTTGGATATTGTACTTTGGACGAAGACAGCTCAATAGTTGGGTCTATGAGATCACTGCATATAATCTCTTCACAAATGATCTCAGAAGGAGCACTCGTGTCTACTTTTGATTCATCCGAATCTGAAGCGTAATTATCATCTATTGTGTTTTGTCGCTTATATATTCCATCAAATATGGCAGGCAGCTTTGATTTGGACTGCACTGGTACTTCACTTCCATCTCCACGTCTCTCAAAGACAGATTTCAACTTTAAGAATTTGTTTTGATATCGGAGGAAGGATGATGAGGTAGATCGGGTGGAATTTGTAGATGCCTCACTTTCACTTTCATATCCATCGTTTCCCGCCGTGCTGTTCTTCCGAAATAACAACTTTGAAGGAAAGTAACTCTTCTTCCGCTGCTTTTTTGAGATTGAAGAGGAGCTTTCAGATCGAGAGTGGAAGTCATCCGATGGCGACAAGTTGCCCTTGAGCAGACTTCCACCACGCTTCGATGTTAATAATTGTTTGATATTCATGGCTACGCTACGTGTTTGGAAAATTGAGAGTGGTCGGTTGGAAGGCACGTTGATATTATGCGCACCGACGGTAAACCTAACCACCCCCTCAACAAGATGCAACCTCGATCTGCTGAAGGTGGACATGCGGGTTTGCGAGATCATCTGCGGCGAACATGGTCTTCTCATTCCAGCTTTGCGCACGAGCACTTTGACACCGATCGCGAAAAAAACTGATACTGATTCCCAGGTACAATACGGTGTAGGAGAAAAAGAAAAGAAAGTTCCTCTCTCTTGACACGAGCACTCAGTCAGTTGACAACGTATGCACTCTGAAAACTGTTAGTACTCAGTCCCACTCAATCATATGTAAAATTGATGTATTTATTTAACTCATGACAGGATCTTCAGCCTGACGCTTTAGTGTTTTCAGTTTGTTTTTCTTTGTCGGAAACATCTTTTTTGCTTTCTCTGACGCTCCTTCGAGTAAAGAGGATAGCATCGTGGCATCGTCAATGTTGCCATCCAAATTGATAGAATCATTGATTCTACCACTCTGAATAGACAGGTAGCATCTGCAGAATGCAACCACTTCATCAAGTGGCTTATTAGAATGTGCAGCTCTCAGAATTTCTTCCGGTGTTGAATTGAGGCGAAGGAATAGATTATGTGAGAGCTTGAAGTCGTCTTTCAACAGCTTCCTCGCCTTTTCGTTGATTCCATCCTTTTTCATTAACGCCAGATCCTGCAATACCATCTTCGCTAGAGCAGTCATTGCAGCACGCTGTACCTTCGTAAGAAAGCCAGAGCCTGAAAGTAGCGAGTTTCCAGGATTTCCGCCCTGGAATGTCATCGCACTCGCTTCATAAAAGCCTGGTATGTCCTGACTGGAAGAAACTGCCCATGACAGAAAAGTCTCGATCTTATCTCTTCGCTTGCAAAGTACCATTGTGTCAATGAAGGCCTTAATATACTTCAATCGAAGGGCGTCGTATTTGCGAACAGAATCATTTAGAACCTCGAAAGGGGGAGGTGCTGCACTGGTAGTTACCCAAACCGCAACCAGGTGAGATCTTTTCTTGTCAAAAAGGCTTCCAATGACGTTTGCAGCACATTCGGCAAAAGAATCTTTGTCAAGTTCACTGATTCGTCCTCTCTTGAAAGGAGGTATACTTTCGATGCTTCCTTCATGGAAACAGAAACGAGGATCATGGAAAGCGGGTGCCCAAAGCAAAGCTTGTGCCAGCCTGTATGCTGCGCGATGAAAGTAAGAAATACCCTTTCGACAACTCGCCAATCCTTGCACGCAGTCAACATACAAATCCCAAGTCTTGTGACGAACGTCATCATCAGATGTTTGCAGTTTATTAGAGTCATCAAACCACGACGTAGATGAGATACGGCATGCTTCCATCTCGGCCAGTCCAAAGTCATCTGCTGCCTGTCGAATTGCTGAGAGCAAAACCTTGAATCTAGTAGCATGTAAACGGTAAAGAACTTCTCGAGAGCCATGAGAGCTTCCTCCATTTTTGTTATCTTGACCACCGCCTGCTTTCTCGACTTTTTGGGCATCCCCAAGAGCAGCAGAGTAGTTTTGAATCGCCTCAGACATCATCGTCTCGTAAATACGCTTCTTCGGACAATCATCTGTTGGATAGATTTCGTCACGAAGTGTCGATGCGATCTTCTCACAACACTTTCCAATCATAAATTGTACTTCCCATGATTCTGTCTTGCTATCACTAGCATAATCAACACTTTTGGATAACTCAATTGCTTCTTCAAAATAATATTTGGTCCCTTCCGCGATTGCTCTCTTTTCATGATTGCTCATGCGTTGCATAGGGAAGCCATACACAGTCGATGCCATCAAATCTCCGTAAAGAGCAGTGCCGATATCTTCACAAACTTCACTTGGATGCATCTTTCCTAACTTTTTCTTTGCTAAGTACCGTGCGACCCTCAGAGCTTTCATCCTCATTGTTCGAAGTGCCGTGACGAACATGCCCGCCCATGCATTTGCCCATGAAGTATACTCTCCCTTTTCGAATATTGACTCAATTTCTCTCCATATCTGCAAATCCACCGTTTCAGATTCGTGTCCGCTCTCTGATGCTGGAGACAACGACGATTCAACGTGCTTGGAACAGTCCCGCAATGAATTCAAGTTCGACCAAGGGTATTGCATATAAGCACTGAGATCTTTCCCGATGAATGGGTGCCAATTTCTGCGAGTGTATTCGCTGGACTGTATCTCGTGTAATTCATCCAGACTCCTGGCTGCCAAGCTCTTCGCTGGCTTCATTGGAGGGCGAAAATCGGTAGTATCGTATGGATCGTTCTCTCGGACCAATCTGTCACATATGATGTCAGCTTTGAAACCCAAGCACTCGCTGAGCACCATCCAATTTTCAATGTTCCTAGGATCGTAGGAAAGATCGTCTATCACGGCGCGAAACTTTCTGCCAAGGCTTAGTTCATACCTCTGTGTCGATTCACGTTCTTCTGATAGTCCTTCGTTGCCTTCCTCTGGTTCGTCTGAGCCAATGTGAGAAATTGGACATTTTGCTAATTCGCGACAGATCCCTCGCCTCAAGATCTCAACGCAACTGCTATCTTCATCACTTGCACCAATTCCAGTCTGTGCTTCAGAAAAGACCCATTCGGGAAAACCAGTTGGAGTGTCTACCCTACTGAATCTCACAGCATCGACATCTTTATCAGCATCAAACATATACCCCCTGATAGCTTTACTCACTGCATTCTCTTCTACAACCGGTAATGCCATTTCCATTGTCTCAAACGCTTTGGTTGGAGGCGAACGGCGATTGTGCTTGTTGTACACACGCTTTACGCTACGGAATAATTGTGCGGCAGCCATGATAGATTCAGGTGCGTAGCTTTTCGACGAGTCATTGTTTTGCGCTTGACTGGTAAGAGAAAATCCATAAATAGAGCTGTATGCTTTCGACAAGACGCTGTCTAATGTACTGCCGCATTCGCGTGCCCCATAAGGCCACTCTTCATTCCAGATATCTTCTGAGAACAAGGTAAATATTTCATCCGCCATGTTTGACAGAGTTCGCACTGCAACTAGTGATAAAAACGGTCCATGTTGGCTGGACGGGTAACAACCACCTCTAGATGCGGCCTTCTCGCTGAATTCAAATACAAGTGAAATACATTGCGTCAATTGGCAATATTTCCTTGTCAGTGTCCTCTTGGAATGTTGCAACTCACTTTCGACGGAAACATCTGGAAGAAATACACCGTTGACACTGTTATCCGAGTCAAAATAATCTGAATTTGTAGGGATGTACTTGCGTGCAGAAATTGACGATGTGAAATCAACCGAGACGCCGGGAGATCCGCATAAAGCAATCATTGCCGCACAAACAGAGACTAACAGCCGATCCTTTACTGCATTTTCAGAAGGAGATGTCGCATCTATTCTGTTGTTCATGAACTTCCAAAACCATAAAAGAGACTCCGAGAACTGAGCCAGTGGAGCAATATCAAGAGACTCATTTTGATCGTGCCCATCATCTCCGAGACCCACCAAACTCTTCATAAGATGTGAAACTCTCGCATTACCGTCAGAATCTATGCATGTAGTGCATTTTGACATCAATTCAGCAAGTTCGTTTGCGATGAAACATATTTTGGTAGCCTTGTTGTTAAGCTGTGTTTGCCATGTTTTCAACCGTTTGTCGCTCACAGAAGTAATGAGCGAGGCGAACTCAATTTTACCTTGCACAAATGCCTTGACAAGACCTACGAAGTAAATGCTTTCAACGCTGTGTTTTATCTCAGTCGATAGCCCTCGGCACTGTCGAACAGCAAAAACCAAGCGTGATGCCGATTGAAATAGCTCACACCTCGCTGGGTACTTGCGGCTCTGATCATTGGCTTCTTCAGTTCGCATTCCGTGCTCTACAGAAAATGTATTCTGATATAACTGAATTATACTGTGAAGAGTTTGTTCGTCAAGATCATCATCCAGCTCTTGATGTACTTCAGATGGTGCTTTACTCATCTTGTCAGCCAATTTGTCAACAAAATACTTAGAAGCAAATAGCATCATGTTTCCTTTTTCAGTGCGATCTTCTGTAGAACTCTGCAGTATACGCGCCCGCGACTCGAGCGCAAAAGAAATCAGTTGACTGTAGATCGACAGCAATGGTTGTGTGTCTCCCTCGGACAGAAGTAGTGAGCAAGATAATACTTGCATGATCGACGGGTTTGACAATAATGTTGAAGATATTTGTTCAGTGCTCTCAGTTTTTGTGGAAGGTATCGCCGACCAGACATTGCCCCAAACATCTTTTCCGTTCCATGTAGATATTGCGACTTCCCAATCATGTGAAATACGCTCGTCATTGTTCTCAGACACAAGATGTGCTCCATGCGCAAGGATAAAATCATTAAACAATTCTTCTGTCTTTTCGCGGCTTTGCTCTTTCCCAGCTTTGTATCTATTCACAAGTTCAGCCCCCAGCGACGATAATTCAATCTTTTGATCTTCAGTTATAGACAACGGCTCAATATCTGGTGTCAGACCTTCCTTTAGCTGACAAGAGATGCTATGAAAGGCTTGGCGGTTCTTCGATACCACCGCTGTAGACAGAAGATATTGTTTATAGTTCACCAAAACATCAACAGAGAGAGAAGCCCAGTGACTTCCGTGTCGATTATCAGGCGATACAAGATGAGGTGTTTTAATGCTTTGTTCGCCACAGAGTTGCTGGTACTCCGACAAGATCTCGAGGCAAACATCAAGGTATTCAAGGCTAAGATCGTCCGCGTCCTTTGAAACCGAAATATCATTACAACGATGGCCCAGCCAAGTGTAATATGTGGACGCAAGCCAGTGGTAGCGGCATTTCAACTCTAGAATAATGGCTATCTGATCATTTGAAGCAGCATCATACCGTGATGACATCACTGAAATGCACTGCATCAAATTGGGGACTATAAAATCAAGTTTGACTCCATCGTTGAAATGATCTCCAGAATCATTACATTCGCATCTTTTGAACCGCAGTTCTGCGACCAACAAATTGACCGATACTACCTGCAAGGCCCGCTCAAAAGGAAGATTGGCGTCGTCGAATGTTTCCTCACCGTACCAAGGCGAGATTAACTCGCTGTAGCTTTCTGATGCATCTGCGATTGCATCAAAGCCTGTTACCGTTGGAGTGAAAGCAAAGCGACACAAAGCAAGAGTGAGAGAACATAATAAAATTATACATGCCTCCTTGAATGAACGCAGCTACTTACAATCAATAACACACGAGGACATAGCATCAGCGTTTTCACTGCCAAAAACGTCCGACGAATGCAGTGATATATGAACAAGAAATTGTTCAAGGGCATCAATGGGGCCAGAGTTGGCCCTGCTCATGTTTTGTATGAAGGTACTCAATGAAGATGTGGCGCTGGACTCATTTTGATGTTGCGAAGGTGCTGCGGTAGAACACTGCGGTCTGTAGTCAGTTTGTGCAGGCGAAATTGCTTGCATTTGCCGTGTGCCTCTCTTCATTATTGGAAGTTCCTCCCAGGAAAGATCTGTCTTTATCAGTTTTCGGTATATTGGATTCTGAGAGGTGGATGACAATACACCTGCAAGCAGGCAGTACTCAGCACTTGAACGCTTCGCTCTTCTTTCATTTTGCTTTTCTGAAGTAATAGCTTGTGACTGAACACGCTTGGACACTCGTCCACGACGAGGAGATGTAACATCGTCTATGGCATTCGGTTCGCTTTCTTTTGCTGAGCTGTTCACCTCACAATTGTTGGGTGCATCACTTCCAACCATGGCTGTATCCCCTTGGCTGTCAAGAGTTCGTTCCAATTCTTTGTCATCACTAACAGGAGAAGAAGAAGGAAGTGTTGTTGGCATCTCAGTTTTAGCTTTTGTGCTTGTAAGCACTTCAGCGATTGACCTGCAAGTTAATATCACATTGTTCACGTCGTCTGTTGATTGAATTTGATGTAAAAGCAAATTTTGTGAGTGAGCGGAACGCAAACAAAAGAATGCAAGTCAAAAGCGAAGAAAATGTATGAAATCTACCTTTTCCTAACCACCCAGAGATACTCTTCATAACTTTAGATGGGACTGATAACAAAGGTGAGATCCTAATGTCAATCAGAGGGGATCCAAAATCTGCCGCATCGGGTAAGCAGCGATGTGATGCGCCACTTTGAGACGCATCCAACAAAATTCTGCCTAAAGCAGACCAAGAATATTTCGGTAGCTCTAACGACAGTTCAACGGGGCATTGTTTCTCTGGTGTAATGACATGGTCCAATAAACCTTCCGAATCAGTTGCAGTAAGTCTATCACGAGCTTGAACTTCACGCCACGCCCGTAGTAACATTCGATTCGGAGGGACTCCCTTTGGTAAAGATGACAAACCTCTCTCTAGAGCCAATCTCTCCAAGCAACGAAACGATTTGGATGGGAGTGTCGCCTTTGAGTCGCTTTCCCGACCTAATGCACGTGCGGCACAAGCTAGTTTGAGCCACAATGTTGGATCTGTTGCGTCCAAGTCTGAGGCATCACAATAAGCAGCTACAGCGAGGCGCAATGTGCGTTCTCGACTTTCATCTCGCCAGAGGCAGCAAAACGAATGCCCATCATCTACACGATCTTGTGCACTACCTTGTTCAAGTGGTAGGAGCAAATCAAGTGCCCCAAGCTTCGTCACAGCACCCTTGTCCAGAGTATCTTGGCCCTTTCCGTCATTCACGAGAGGAGAAGAACGATGGCAATCACATCCACATAAAAGTAAATCAGCATAATTGACCAACGTGAGATAGGATATTTGTTTGGTAGTGTTGCGATGGGCTGCATTCAGCCTATTCCATTGAACCATACTGATTGATTTGGTATCAGGCTCACTAGTCCAGGTGTTGAACCATGCCGAGGACGTACAGCTCATGGACTCACTTGCAAAATGTGCACCTTTCTCACTATTGCGGGTACCTCTGAAGCTTGCTATTGATTTGCTGCTCTTGTCATCAGTATTAACAGAAAGAATAATTGGGGCAAGAATAACGTGATCGAGTAGGAGAGATCGCTCAAAGGCAGTTCTTGCGGCATGGGCAACTCTTTGGATGGAAGCGTGAGCCTTTTGAAGTGTTTCATTGTCATTTGTTGTCTCGTTAGTCGTATTGTCTTCGTCGTTTTGATTTTTAAGAAGATCGTTTTGTTTATTATCTTCTGAATTGCCACTCTTTGATTTCTCATCACGTGCATTCTGTTTTGAATATTGCCTACTGACGCGATGCAATGCACCTACCGCAGCCATAGCTGCCGAGTAAGATGACGTCAAGCGAGCCATTGTCGCTTCAGGATTTTCTCGGGTAGGTTTCTTTTTGCGTTTTCGTTTGGGCTTCTTAGGAATTTGTACGGTAGATGGTTGGGCATTGTCATCATTATGTTCATGGATAGATTCAGTGGTAGAGCGTTCGCCGTCGCTGCTGTCCGATTCGTATTCGCTCTCAGAAAGATTGCTGCCTGCAGCATCGCGGCTGCGCTTCCGGGAGTTCGCCGCCGCCCACATCGTCGGGTTGGGAGAGGTCTTGCCTGTTTAGTTGCTCCAATACATAGCGCCAATAGCAATCCAACAAGAAGGTGTGGGCTGGCTGAATGATCTTAATTTAATTTGATTTTCATTTTCATTTTGGCTTTGACTTCGATATGGTACAATTCTTGGTTGATGTCGCTTCGGCAGATTGACACAAAACTGTCTCATCCGCCCATTGCACACTTTGCACTTCGCCATCATGATGGCAATTGGCACTTGCGCATCATCGCCCTCTACGCAATCAACTTTATTATGGAGACACCATTGTCGTTGCAGTCAACGTCTATCTGCTGCAATAGGTTGCGTAGTACTCTTATTCTCGCCACAGCTTTCATACTGCAGTTGCAAGTCATAACAAATGATGCATTCTCAGTTGCCATCAACTCAATCCAAGCGCATCACTGTAGAGAAAATAGAAAGAATGACAACTTGCGTTTACATCTATTTCGGAACAGACAAAACGTGGTGCTTTCGGAAGAAGTGAATACAACAGTCGATCCAGCTGCAGAGCTGCTTCATACTTTCCCACATGACTGTAATGATACAATCATCGACCAATATTTCATGGATGCAGCCTTGAGACAAGCACAACTTGCATGGAAAAAAGATGAAGTCCCAATTGGTGCAATCATTGTGCAGCAGACAAATAGCATAAATACAACAGCTTCGGAGAAACAAGGGAGAACGTTTCGTGTCATCTCAGAGGCACACAATCTAGTAGAAACGAACATTGATGCATCTGCACATGCAGAGCTATTGGCGTTACGGCGAGGAGCTCAACATTTACAAAACTGGCGTTACCCACCTAACTCTACACTCTATTCAACATTAGAACCGTGTCCAATGTGTTTGGCTTCAGCTCAGGCTTTCCGCATTGATAACATCGTATTTGGAGCAAATGATAATCGGTTAGGTGCGATTCAAACACACATGAACTTGATGGAAGTTGCAAAGCACCCTTATCATGATGTCAAGTCTGTTGTTAGTGGCGTAAGATCAGAAGAATGTGGCAATATCATGGTAGACTTCTTTCGTGAGAGAAGACGCATGAAAAAAGAGAAGCGGCAAAAGTCGTCAGTACTGGAGACTAAAGATGATCCTCCACCTATCAGAAGGAAAAGGTTTCGATTTGGCAAAATCAAGAATGCAATTGCAAAGATGTTGGGATCTCAACGCACCGTGTAGAAGATGTACTTTCTCTTTACGAGTTCATGAATTATTGCGTCTTTACTAATTTATAATGGAATATGTTATGATCAACTTTCATTTTGAAATGTCTCTGCATTCCACTATGCATGTAATTTTTTTATGCTGAGGCCTTCTTATCGTTTCCTTCCGTTACGTGTTTGTTGTCGTCATCTACATTCTTGATGTCCTCTCTTTCATTTGCATCTTTCTCTCTTTCTTTCCTACGCTTGGCTGCTTCTCTAGAGAACGGCTTACGAAAAGCCTCGTACAACCTGCGAACTTTCTTTGGACCTAAACCAGGACAAACACTCAACTCATCTACGCTTGCTCCAACAATATTTTTCCAGCATCCAAATTGGTTCAATAATTGGCCAGCATCCGTTTTATTCACGCTGCGCACACTTGCAAGTGCATGAGCGACCTGCTCCATTTGAGTGGTATGGTCTCGTTTTTCTATTGCAGATGTATCAGTCCCATCAAATGCTTTCAGTGTCTCAATGTAACGCGCAGCCTCTTCATCTGACCATGAGAGAATTAGCGTCATGTTATTTTTCACACACAAATCGTTCAGGAATAGTAATGCCGATGCATTATCCTCTATATCTACGTGACACAGCAAAACTCGTAGAGTAAAGTCTGATTTCAACTCAGCAATACGTCTATGAACGTAATCTGGATGAAGATTATGGTATCGTAGTGATAAATATAGAGCACATCTTGTAGGTCCAAAGATGTAGTCTGGTACCATCGGCGAGAATTGATGAGGAACATTGCGTATGTGAGGAATTATTGGATTTCCTCTCTGCCTTGTAGATATATGAAGCATGTGGGGCTGCAGCATTGTGTGATGGTCCCTCAAAGTCAGGCCATTTGTCGATTCATTTGCATTTGAAGGTGGATTATTTGTATTGTTTGCATTTGTTGTTTTGTCGTGTGCAGATGCTATTGCTTCGTTAAAAGCATGCTGGTCAAGATCTTCGTCACCAAATGCCTGACTAAAGGTTGCACTAGCTCCTATATCTGGTGGAGATCTGAATTGTGTTGCGTTATTTGTCTGCTGTGGCTTTTGCTGCGGCTGCTGTTGCTGCGGCTTTGTTTTTTTGCTGCTGTCGATTGGCGTAGGGATTGCTGGTGGTGGTGCTCCTCTTCTTCGCATATGGATTGATGACTGCGCTTGGCTTTTTTGCAGCTGCACTGGCAGAAGGAATCTGTGGTGCCGAAGCCATTGCTGACTTTGCGGTACCAGCGGGGTTAGTGTTGCTCGCCATGGTGCATCTATATACTAATAGTGACTCGCGTGTGCGTGTGTTTGTGTGTTTGTGTGTGTGTCGGCCTAAAATTCATCGCCGAAATCAGGAAGGGCATAAGTAATTTTGGCCTTTTTTGGTGAGCCCAATTCCAGAAAGGCATAAGTAATTTTGGCCTTTTTTGGTGAGCCCAATTCCAGAAATTTGGCGCCGCTTTTGGTGAGCCAACCTTTGTATTGATTCCTATGTAGCTACTTCAGTAGAGGCGGGTTATTTGGCGAGCGTGTATTTGCCTTTTAAGGTGAGCCTTTCGTCCCAGCCCCCAGCCCAAAGAGAAGTTGGGGCGGGTGTTTTTTTTGTTAATCAAACGGGCGAGAGATGTGTCCATAGAAAATCGCACATCACACCCGCACCACAGAATGCCGTGAAATATGTACGGTCTGAACACGCGCTAGCACGCGAAGCGGCTAGTCAATGAAATGATGGCAAGTGATAGAGCAAAGAGCAAAGCTCATTGCTTGACAAGGCAAACTTTATGTACTCTAAATTTCGCCTTTAGCGGATAGATTCGCAGACAGGTGTCTTACTGAGATTCAGAGTCGCGTGTTCGAGCCCTTTGTGGAAACAGATGTCTTGACACTGGTAACTGGAGGATTGCGCGGAAGGCAGGCAACTGAGCATCACAACCTCTTGCTTTGAATGGTCATGAGATTGCACCTCGAGGATCTTTTTTCTTCATTCTGTCGCAAAGTCTTCTTTTTGTTGTGTGGCTGTGTGGTGGTGGTGCACTTTTGGTGATGAATTTGAGGATTGCATAGGGGTGATGTTGTAGTTTGTTCAGTATTGAAGGTGTTTGTTCATCTTTTTGGTTATTCTCACACTGTTGCTGGAATGGTAGCATTGGCAGTATGAGGTACAATACCATTCTTATTCATATTTGTAGACCCAATTGAAAATAGTGTTGAGAACGAATAATCTTGGCTAGCTTATTTGCATTCAACTTGATTGCGCTGTTTGATGGTGCTAAAGAGAGCTGCTCCACTCAACAAAATGGGCAAGCATCAAGAAGTAAAATCGACTTTTTGCAGCTACGGTAACTTTCAACCTGCAAGACACAAATCTAATCTGAGCTATTGAAGAAGTCAACTCACTTGAGAGAGTCTTCGAACTCTATCAGAAGAACATGGAGTCCGATAGAAGAGTGCCATCGCTGGACTCGAACTGGCCATCCATCCTTTCTCGCCTTTTTACCTAGCTAGCGATCTGGCGATCTGGGTACCGGTGGGATCTGAGATCTGTCTGTGTTTACTCTTTTCCCTTGGTCTCCAACTGCCAATGCTCGAATTTGCAAGTCTTTTTTGCGTGTGATTTTCATTTCATCTTTTTTTTGTGCGTGTTGGAGGAGGATGCAGGAGTTGAGGATTGGCTTTCTCTTGAACTGATCTTCTTGTGTTGGGTGGCTTGTCACAATCATATTTGTTTGGTCTCTTGACGTTCTTTCCCTTCCATAAACGTAGCCGATCATACTTTGTTATCTCCCCTGATATTAACACCCTCCTACCGTCCATCTGATACTACGACACTGCAATTACCTCGAATAGACACCCCACCCCGCCTTACTACTAGAGGGACAGCAGCTGCCACTGCGAAGTCGTAATTTATCAATTTCCCCCCAGAGGCTACTCCGATTAATCCCATCAACGGTGAGTAAAATGACGGCCACATCATGGCAGCATCGCAGCACCTTGATACCCTCCTATGCCACCCCCTTGAGATATAGTACTGGCATAATCCACTGCGGCCTTAGATGTCCCCTCAACTGCCCGAGGGTGGCGATCATGTTGCAGCTAGACCTTCGCTCACAATGACCCTGCTCCATGCCGACAGGCATGTGGATCTTGGGGTGGGCTTATTTTTTCTTATTATTGCATTATTTGCTCAGCTGCATTGGTGTTATGTCATGAAGCAGTCAACTAACACCTCTTCCATGATGTGCCTGCTAACAAACTTCAATTACTACCTATTTTTATTACAGTCAGACAATAAAGATGTACGGACCTGATAGCGATAGCGAAGGGTCTGACCCTGTTGCCGTAGAAGCCTCAGTGAACCCATCGCCCAGTCAAATCCAAGCGGGGTACAATAGCTTTGGCCGACCCAGCATGTTTGCTCAACAAAGCAGTTTCAATGCCGTCAATCAGCACTCCAGAGGTGACGAGAACTCTTCTGATGATAGTGACGATGATGAGGATGATACTGTTGCCGCACGACCAGCACCGCGAGGGAAAGAGTTACGTCTCTCTGGAATGGCCTTGCCTGAAGCTGATTCGAGTGATGATGACGATGATGATGATGACACTAATGAACCTCTGAAAGCCGAAGTCACTACCATTGCACCCAATCCACCTCCTCGGGGGAAAGTTCTAAGACTACCACCCAAAGGCGATGATGATTCTTCTAGTGATGATGAACCTCTTGCCAATTTAAAGCCTAATCGAAATGGATCTCGAAAGCGAAAAGATGCTCCAAACGCTGGTGATTCAGACTCAGATGATGACGATGATGCTGTTGCAGCCACAGTCGTCGAAGGTGGCGACGCCAACGACGTCATGGCAGTTGCAAAAGTTATTACAAGCAACAAAAAAGTAAAGACGAATGATGGTAAAGCAAAGAAGGCATCTACTGCCAAGAAAAGTCCAGCCAGTAAGAAGAAGACCAGCCCTGCGGCGAAGAAGGGTGCCAAGAGCTCCAAGACGAAGGTACCTGACGGCTTACCTTCTGTGCCAGCTGATAAGGCAGAGGCTTCACAAAAGGCACGGTCTAAGCTCCGAAAGAATGTTACGAGTCTTCCGTTTGCAGTATCTGAGAACCAGATTATTCGAAGTTTTGGAAAGATTAAACATGAGTTTCGCAACCAACTTGATGAGACTTTTTACTCCAGTCCAAGTGCCATTTATCCAGTGGGATTCTCTTGTGATCGGTTCATGTTCAGTCCTGTTCACAACCGTGTCATAACTCTGCGCTGTGATATTTTGGAAGGCGGTACAAAAAGAGATACAAAAGTTGAGCCTTCGCTCGTTGATGAGGATGACTCCTCGCGAGGGAAGAAAAGCTCTGTCGGTGGTCCCGTCTTTCGAATTATATGGGGTGAGGGCATAGAACAAGATGACCCTATGGACTCATGTAATTTTGATGCAAATATTGCCTCTGACTATACTGACGCTTCAAAGAAAAAGAAACCAGAAGTCGGAATGAGAGTCAACGTCAAGATTGGCAGCAATACAGTTGGAGGAATCATTACAAAAGCGAAGGCCCCGGCCAAAAGTGGAAAGAATAAAGGTCTTTCTATGATTACAATAAAGTACGACGATGGGGTTACCGAAGAAACACCATTTCCAGATCCCGACATTCATTTGGCACCTCCTGGTAAGTTTATTGATTTTGGTTGAGAAATGATAACGTTCTGATTACAGTGTTGTTTCTAACCCATCCGTGCTTTGCAAATTATAGGCTGCCCTCCAATTGCTACAGGGACCGACAAGTTGACTGAAATAAAAGGAAAGCCGGTACTGACAGTGTCAGCTAATTCTCCACTAGAGGCATGGGGCAAAACACTGTTATCTCTCGGTCTCATCGATGAGATCATGCTCGAGGATGCCTTGAAGGCACTTCAAGTATCTCGCGATGAAGGCTTTAACGAAGCGAAGGAAAAAGTCGATGCATTCAATAGGAAACGTAGAGAAGATAGGGCGAAAACAAATGAGGATCGGCGTAGGTCAAACAGAGAGTCGCCCTCCAAATATAGAAAGGAGGATGACAATGATATTGCTACTGATGGCGTAGATAGGAACAAGGATAAGGGAGCAACAGACGAGAACGGCAGTCAAGTCGAAGCAAAGAAATTGGATGATAACGGCGAAATGAAAAAACCAAAGGAAACAGAAACCAATGGGGAAATGAAAGAGAACGACGCTGAACTTTCACCAAAGGCTGATGTTGAAGTCCTCCCAAAGACCGATGGTATCCCCCAGCCAAAGGTCGACGACAACAAAGAGCCCCCTTCTTCTGCAGAGTCGGAATTGCGTGATAAGATGAAGCAGCTCCAAGCTATGTTGTCGGAAGCGAAGAAACGATCAAAAATAGCTTCTGTTGACCTCGCCAATACAAGAATTGCAACCATATCTCCCTTTGCTGGAAACCCATTTATCTGCAGTGAAGATTCGGCAGCTTCGGAAATGTCTTGGATGGCAAATGCTGTAAAGAAGGAAAGAACGAAGATGGGTGCTAGCGGGAAGAAGAAAAAGATAGTAAAACCAACGTCGATGATGGAAAGAAATGATACCTTCTTCATCCCAAAGACAGAACGTCTTGTAGAAGGTTTGCCGGGTGCTGAGTATACGCCGGCATACGTCTTCCACGCAAATAGGTCTGCATCCGCTGACAATTCTTGGGTTCACGAAGCGAAACTCAAGTATCAAAAGCAACGACAGAAGAAGGAAGAGAAGAAGAAGAAAGTTAAAAAGATGTCTGTCACAAAAGCAAAGACGGATAAGGAACGAGAAGTTAAGAAAAGGCTTAGAGACGAAGAGACAGCGAGCAGGAAGCGTCAAAAGGACGAAGAGGAAGACAAAAAGAAACAAAATCGAGTCGAGAAGCGCCTTGCCCAACTCAACATTCAAATGGATGATAAGCTTTTCAAGGAGGCTCTTTTGGCAAGGGAAAGAAATCTTCAAAATTTCGTGAGGGGAATGAACAAAGAATACAACAGGCGTCGAAAGGCGGCGGAGTTGGTCGTTGGTAATAAGTTGGAGCACTCGAAGTTTTCAACTTCTGATTCAGCTTCATCGCTCGTCACATTTAGAACAATGCTTCCTCCACTTTCACGTCCTTACGACGAAGAAGTCGTCCGCGTTTGGGACTTTGTTCACTCTTTCTCTGGTGCATTGAAAGAATCCACGACGCTACCTTCCATGCCGTCTCTTGACACCCTTCAAGATGCTGTCAATAGTCTCAAAATCAAAAGTGCTGATGGGAAAAAGAACCGGACAGAAGCTGTTCAATTGATGAAGGGTATCGCAATTACTTTGTGCAGAGTCATATCCCCGAGTCTAACCAAAACTCTCTCGTCTTCTATTCCTAATGTCGATACTGTTGGCGTTGATGGTGTGTCGGATGGCCCTCAAAAGGAAGCCGATGTGTCGTGTCTGCCTGTGACCGAATGGACATGGCGAGAAGTTGCGAGAATGATTATTATTTGGGATGTTCTCACCGACATTGGATGCTCAAAGAGTGAAGCTTCAAATATTGTGAAAGGCTACCGAAGTGGGGGGCATCCCAACTCAAAGGAGGCAAAACGATGGAAAAAGATTGAAGACTCAATCATTTTCATGATGTATCAACAGCTGAATAATCATGACTCGTCTCAATATCGAAGGCGCTTGGTGACAACTTGCATGAGCACACCGAGTGTACCCTCAGCTGCACCGTCTGATTGGTACTTCTATCTCCACAACATCAAGTCACGTTCTTCCAGCTCTCTTTCTTTTGTGAAAGAAAATGTTGAGAAATCGTTGACAGCTTTACGGAATTCGGATTCAGAGGGGAAAGACGGGTTCATCAGTGACCTTGAGAAATGCTTAGCCGCCCTCAGGCAAGCAGGGACATGTGTTTCTGAGTTGCATAAGGCGAAGGAAATGGCAATCAACATTCTTGATCGAGCTGACGAGAAACAAAAGGTCTCGGCATTGAAGGTAGTCACGGCTGATCAAACGTCACTTACTCAAGAACCGGAACGCCAGAAGATGGGTCTTTTGAAACTATTTCAAGTGTCTCGGGACGAGTACAAAATGACAGACACTGCAAAGGAGGAGTACATGGCTGCAGCACTTCGCCTCAAAGAGAAGTTAGAAATGAAAGATGCCATTGCTGACGACGATGATGACGACAAAAGTGATGACGAAGAAGATGGTAATACAAATTCGGAAGAAAAGGCGAGCAAAGATTCCGCAGCTTCGAATGCTCAGGAAAATGGTGCTTCAACTTCTGATTTGAAATCAGACGGGAAGACCGAATCAATGAGTGCCAACGGGCATCCTACTGTTAGTGCGAAGGAAGCTGAAATTCCTAGCGAGGCCGCAGAAGGGTTTCCTGATGGATGGGTGACACGTCGCTTACCAAGAAACAACGCTAATGACCCACGCATGGACAGATATTTCTACTCGCCAAAGTTGGGATTGAAGTTCAGGAGTAAGGATGATGCGAAACGCTTTCTCAACAAGGTTGAGGATGCAAATGGAGACGAAGCAGAAGCAATCATAGCCTTCCATGGAAGGAAAAGGGGGAGGCCTCCAGCTGCCACACCAGCAGCCGTTGCTGCTGCCGAATACGACTTTTGCGCAGATATTGCTAGTGCCCCTGATCTCATTCGCCGGTGTCTAGTTGTAGTTCGAACACTCTGTGCATCTGCCTCGGCTTCCCCTTTCATCTACCCTGTTGACCCTCAGATTTATCCAGCGTAAGTTTTGTCAGTGAGAAACGTAGGATTCATTTTACTGCAGAATTCTAATCTCGTATTTTTCTTGTTGATCGTGTGTGCAGGTATTACGAAGCTGTCATGACACCTTGTTCTCTCTACGATGTGAGCATGTTTCTTCAAGAAGCCGGTGAAAAGTTCTCATTGAACCACGACGATCCCGAGATAGAAGATGTCGTCACGGAAACGGGAAGAAAAATTCGCATCATCGTTCAAAATTCCATCTATGTTAACTCCTCGAATAGCATTGTCAATTCTGCTGAAGAGATGAGCCGAATTTTTGAGCGTTTGTTTTTCGATTGGATTCTTGCTCCTCCGAGTCTCCGTCCTACTTTGGAAAATCTTGATGATGACAGATGTATCGATCCACATGAATCAGATGTGAACAATATGGTTCTCCTTTGCGATGCTTGTGAAGCCAAATATAATATGCAGCGGTTGAAACCACCAATACATGAGGTGCCCAAGGGTGACTGGTATTGCCCTCGGTGCATTACTGGCAGATCCTGGACAACTGTCGATCCAAGAATCGGTAGAAAGGTCAAGAATGGCTCGTTTCAAGGCGTTGTGCAATCATGCAAATTTATTTTTGCCGAAGGGACGAAGCCGTCCTTATCGTATTGTATCAAAGATTCCAATTCTGGTCGCAAAGAATATTGGGGTTTGAGTGATGTCGATAAGTTGCTCATTGGTGATGCTGTAGATTCTATTCAATGCCTGGAAGCACTTTCTGAGAGTCCCGGCTACGGCTTTGGCCGTGATTCTGGCAGTGGCGTTAGCGGCGAGCTACCCTTGACGTTCAATCCTTTGATAGCCGACAATGCAGCTCAAGCAGCACTCTCGAGCAGCGTATTTCAGAGTTCGATTTCTGCCTGCGTATCTTTGGCCAACCCTCCTGAAGAGCTTCGCGCAGAAGAGTGGACGACTTTACTTTCACTGCTCGTTGAGAAGTGTGCATCCAGTGAGAGCATCCTAGAATATGCCATCGAAATCGAAGGTAAAGAGAATTCGCGTCAGTCAGCAGAAATGCTTTCTTTTTGGAGATCCAGAGGCGCGAAGAATATTGTGCCGGATGTGTCGGATGATGACTCAGTCTCGTCGGAAGATGAAGCTAATCAAGATGAAGCTAAGCAATCTCCTTCTGATGCCGTCGAGAGTGACGCTAAAGAGGTCGACTCTTCAGCCAGTGTTGTCAAAGCTTCCAGCGAGACCACTGCTGTTGCCCAAATTTCGAAATCATCAAGTGAAGATGCTTCAGGTGATATTGAGAAGCCGTCTAGTATTCACTCTGATGAACTCCCTGTGGAACAAGACTTGAGTATGATAAGTTCCAACGAAGCGCCTGTTGATGCCGTAATGAATGAGGCCGAGCAACGGAAGAAGAAAGAGCAGGAAGAGGCAGATGCCGTGCAAAAGAAGCGTGATCAAGCATTTGTTCTCGCCAAAACTAGACGCGAAAAGAAGAGGGAAGAAGCGTTGATTGGATTTCTTGTCGGGAACAGGCTTAAATCCACAGCAGCTTCGTTTGAGGAAGACATTCTTTCAACCATCATCAAAAATTCTCTCTGCAACCAAGAGGAGGGACTCGATTTGCAGGCAGTGCGATGTCGAGAGTCGTGTCATTACTGTGGTCTACCTGATCTGGCATTGGGTGCCCCGCTTGTCAGAGTTCCTAATGACGGAGAGTGGAAGGAATTATTTCCGCATGCCGTGCACGAAAGAAATACCTACATGGTTGCAGCAATAACTAGCAAGTCAGCGGAGATTGCCAAGTCTGAAGATTGCATGGATATTGATTCAGACGACAACAAAAAGTTCCTGACGGTTAGAGTTCGTGTAGGCGGTGAACTTGTGTCAAGCAAGACAGATACGGCTGACAACAACAAGAACTACGATCAAGCTATGCAACAATTTTTACCTAGGAATCCCATTGGCTTTCAGTCGGAGTTAAAGTTTCGGGACGAATCAAATCTTTCCTTCCTGTCTGGTTCTCTGAGTGCTCACGAAGTGTGTGCGGCGGCTGCACAAAAAAGCCGGAAAGACAACTTCCTTAGAGACCGTAAAGACGCGTTTAAAGACTTCTTGATGAAAGGAGCTGCAATGGCATGTGGAAAATCTACGCCGATTGGATTGGATAAATGGGGTAGATCTTACTGGGTGTTTAGCGCCGAGCCTAAATCCCTCTTCGTTTGCGAGATCGTCTCATCATCTGACGATGTTTCGCCGCCAACGAAGAAGTGGCATCGGTTCGCAAAACCTGAGGAGATTGCGTCAGTCATTATTGGTTTGGGCAAGGAAAACCCGTGCGAAGTGCTGAGAGAGGTTTATCCTGAAGCAGTGGGTTTGGTAAAAGACAGATCGTGGTCTACTCTACTGTTTGCGAGGTGTCAGGCTACAACTGATCAGAAGGTAGCATCACCCTCGGATGATAAAGAAGACTCCACTGATGAAAAAGGTGAAGACGCTGGACCGCCCTTTGTCGAGGACGAAGATGTCCTCGTTGAGTCTGAGGTTGGAAGCTTTTTGTGGGATGCTGTCGTTGTCGATGTTGCGAAAGACCCCGAGACTGCTAGGGTCACTGGCTACCTTGTTCACTACAAAAATTGGAATAGTCGGTTCGACCAGTGGGTTGCGCCTGACCGTGTGGTGGAGCCAAGTAAGAATAATTTGGAAGTACAGGAGGAAGTGATTGGAGAATTTAGTGCCGCATGCAATGCTACACCGGATGAGCTAAAGGGAATGTTTGCCTTCCAGTACTTCGACGCAAAGAAACGCGCCAAGGGCAAGACTCGAACAGCGTTGGAAGTATTTGACTGTGTGTCTGTAGGGAAGCACGGCTCTCACAACGAAAAGCTTTTGGGGCTGCTCAAGGGTGCTTTACTGATGATTGAGGCTGCACTACCTCGAGGATCGGTTGCTACTGACGAGGACGGCCATTGGAACCCAGAGTCAGCTGCGCTGTGGCGTAGCTTAGTGAAGTCTTCTCTAGGGCCTGAGAGTTTGATGAGGTGTATTCTGGTGTTAGAAGATGCAATTTCTCCAGAATGGTACCACGAACAGGCTACTCAGCTCTATGCTGCTATCCCGAAACAATTCAGGGCGATGGGCGGGGCGTCTCTTTCTGCTATTGCTCTAAGAGTCTCTATCCTTGACAGATGTCTGAAGTATACAAAATTGGCATAAGTTATTAATATCATTTCGAAAGTAGGAACTTAGTAGTTACTCTATGTTGCGTGAGTCATCAGGATTGCTTGCATCAACCTCGTCCAATGAACTTGCGAATGCGACGAATGGAGCATCGTAAGCAGGATAAAAGTGATGTATGAATGATCTGATGGCAACAGGCACAAGGCTGATTTGCAATGTCTCCAAGGTAAAAACCTCTGCGAGAGCTGGAAGTAATTCGCGGGAGGATATGGAATATACAGCATCAATCTCTGGCACCGCAGTATTAACCGAGACCAACCGATCCGTCAGGTATCTGATGGGCTCCGGCAGCAAAAGGAACTGTTCTCCAACGCTTCTATAGTCTTGACCTAATTTGAATCTGGCGTTGTCTCTGTAACTTGGCCATCCCTCCCAGTTCTCAAGTATAGTTTTTAGAATTGGTCTAAGAGTTCGTGGCGGTCCAGACACCCACGGCGTGTAACCATCATCTCCCAAATCGTCTATCAAGGGATACAATCTGCAGGTCGTAAGACAACAATAATGGTTAACAATGTTCAGCCAACAAGTGTAGTGGTCACGATTGAAACAGAGAGTGAAACTTACGGATCATAAGGTGTGTATAAACGAGGAATAGGATCCCACGGTTGTGAATAGGAATAAACAATGCTTGTTGGCAAATCAAACGCATCAAGGATTGAACAGTAATCGCCACTTTCCTCGCCAGTTGCAATTCTCTTCAAATTTGAAGTGGTTTTCATTGAGAAGATGGGCGGAGATCCAAACGTGTAAACGCGAAGGACGTTATCTCTTACAAAGCTTGCGCCACGACTCTTTGTCAACAGAATCATAAGCAATATGGATAGTGATCCGCCAATACTATGTCCTGCGAAGACTATCTTGTGATTCGGAGCAGTTGAATCGATGTACTGTTCAATTTCTCTCATCAATAGTTCGGCTATATAAAGCATTCCTTCATGAACCTGCATAAGAGATTTGTCGTCCCGAAATAATGAGACTGGACTTGCTGTACAGATAGTATTCAACAGTCCTTCCCTATCAACATCCTCATCGGATGCATCGTATCCTCGAAGAACTATTGTCCGCACGAGAGTAGGCGTTGCTTCATCTCCGTTGAAGTCTTTCAAATTTTGTAAGCTGTCAGTAACCATCCAACCAATTTCTGCAGTTTTGCCTTGTGCTACCATACTATGCCCCATTTCATTAGCTTTCAGAGTTGCGTCCTCATAGATGGCACCAGATAGGGCACCAAACTCTGATGCTTTTACTATCTTCTTCCTCCAATCTATCGAAGAGACGGGTCTAAATGATGCATAATTTTGAAATAATGTTTGATAACCATCCGCCAGCACGCCATTGGCATACTGCAGCAACTCTGCAGTGTATTGAGCTGTCGCACGAGGAGCATTCCCTGCGGCCTCAAATATATTGTATGCTGCAGCTGTTAGATTGCCTGATGCCTCTTGCAATGCTAGTGATTTGCTCGCCCGAACGATTAGATTTTGAATTGTCGATGGAGAGAACGTTGATGATACGCTGTTTATAACTAGGTCTAAGCGTTGCGTGGCATCTTGAAGTCCCTGCTCGGCTCCTTCAGTGGACGTGTCATTGACTGTAATACCTTCCTGTGGAACGTATTTAACAAGATCATCAAACGTTACATTCAGATCTACATCATCTGACATAATATCGTTCAACTCTTGTACATTCCTCTGCAGCAATGGTATTTGAATCAACTCATCCCACCGAAGAGCATTTTCTACAAATGGAAAGATATTTGATCCAGATGATTTGTTGGTTTGTTCACCGGATGATGTTTTGGTACTGTCCTCACCACCAACACTAGCTTGAGTAGTAAGCAGTTGCAAATCCGGCATCAATGTCATGACATCTTCATCTGTCTCGTTTGCTGCAGCAATTAACGCTTCCACGTTCACCATTCCACTCAGTGATGCAACCAGAGGTGACATCTCGGACTCCCAAATCTTGTTGGATCTCTTGGGTCCAAGAGAGAATGGGAACGAATCAAATGAAATTTCATTATTCTGATTGTTGTTCACGCCAGCTGACCCCCAGTTTACGAGGCCCTTGGCCCAATTTTGGAAATCATTGTCCTTGCCGTCTACTTCTTCATCATTGGATTGTTTTGTCTGTAGGACACGGCCATTATGATGCCGATGGCTTTGGGGGAGTACGAAGGCATTGGCAGCGAGAAGGAAAGCGCAGCCAAAAGCTGATGCAATCAGCATCCGCTTGTGATCTGCTGCTATTATTCGCCTGCTAACCATGCTGTGTATATCGGTGTATTGATGTGATTGATCTCCTTCGTGCGTTTTAAATTTTACGATGTGATGCCAGCTTCCCTATCAGCTTCGTCATTCCTGACGAGTGATGTCCAGAATCCAGAATGGATTTACGGGCAACAGGGCTTGCGCACTGATTCTGCCTCGCCATTTTCAGTGAATATACATATGTACAGTTGTGGAGCTACTTTAGGGGGCATTTTTCTCAATATTATGATTTTTGCCCGTTTTTGACTCTCTAACCCGCTCTCCGCTCTCAGATCTCCTCCCGCCTTCCCGTCACAACATGCAACATTCACATCAACAAAACACGAAGATAATACAACTGTATCGCCATAGTACAAGAGCTCATGACGGCTATTCAAAGAAGGCGTCGACAGCAGCATTATGGATCATCGCCATCAGCATTGCCATTGAGCAATCATTCAACAAGCAATGGCAGTTGCAGTCATCAACCACCTACACGGAGTCGCAAAAGTGGATCAATTTTCCACCCTCTTTGCTTTTCTTTATCATTTGCTATCGTCATCATTATCCTTGTTTTGGGCACGCGGCATACTTCTCAGATTGCGTCATCCACAAGTTCTCAACCACGACGATTTTCAACAGCGATAACATCTCAGTTATCTCCATCATATGTTGACTTACTAGAAGATCATCCGACAAATGTTTATGATGTTGTAGTCATCGGGTGTGGTCCAGCCGGCCTAACAGCATCGCTATATGCTTCTAGAATGGGACTATCCGTATTGGTAATCGGAAGTCCATCTTCGGGGTCGCTATCAGGAACAGATACACTCGACAATTTTCCATCATACTCTGACAAGGGAGGTCAGCAGTGGTTAGACACGGCAATGGCTCAATCTATTTCATTTGGAACTAAATTTGTTGATCCGATATGGTTGGCTACTGGCCTGGAGCGAGTGAGTCAAACTGGAAACAGCAATGATCAGTATTTACATATCACCTTGAGTAGTGATAGCAATCATGATGCAGCAAGCCAAACGTTACAAACCAAATCAGTCATTATTGCAACAGGATCTAAACCACGCAAATTAGGTTTGTCGCACGAAGCAGCACTGTGGGGTAGTTCCTTACATAATTGCGCTCTTTGCGATGGAGACTTGTATGCTTCTAGATCATTATCCACTGAAGGAGAGAATCAAAAATCTGTTGTAGTAATTGGAGGTGGAGAAGCTGCTTTGGAAGCAGTATCCTTACTTTCTCGCGTTGGTGTAGCGAACATTCATTGGATTCATCGACGCAGTGAATTTCGAGCAAGACAAAGTGCTGTGGACAATGCAATTCGTAATTTGCCAAATGTCAAGATGTGGCAACCTTATGTAGTTACTGAATGGATAGTACACGAAACTGCAGGACGCAAGGTGTTGGAGGGAGTACGAATTGTTGGCAGCAATGACGATGGAGTTGCTGATCCAGAGGCTACTTCATCCTTGACAATCCCTTGCGATGGTGCATTTCTCATGATAGGTTCAATACCCAATACCAATTGGTTGACACAATCGGGAATTTCATTAAACTCTATCTCGGGTTTGATCCAACTTACATCAGTGAACGAGACACCTGAGATGTCAACATTGAATCTATCAACTGCGACATCTCTTCCTGGGGTATTTGCCGCAGGAGAAGTGGTAGATGACACCTATAGGCAAGCACTTACAGCATCATCTGACGGAGCCAAAGCTGCAATGGATGTTGAGCGTTACCTTCGTGCATCTTCTTTTGAAGTGGTGGGTGTGGATGTGGAAAATATTGTTGCTCGAGACTTGCCTGCTGAGATTATATCAGATGAGACTGTACAATCTTACATAGACTGTGATTTG
Organism: Skeletonema costatum; assembly: GCA_018806925.1. Taxonomy (NCBI): domain Eukaryota; phylum Bacillariophyta; class Thalassiosirophyceae; order Thalassiosirales; family Thalassiosiraceae; genus Skeletonema; species Skeletonema costatum. Next base: position 221,824 of record JAHBBA010001125.1, on the reverse strand, counting down.
ACCCACGTTGACTGCATAAAGACTCTAGTGGCTAGACACACTGTGGTTGTATTTTCCAAGCCATATTGTCCATACTGTCGACGGGCTCTGGAGGCGCTTCGACTTCGAGCAGTGATGCAAAATGGAGAGTCGCCCTTGGTCGTTGACCTCACTGAGATGGGCGAAAGCGGATGGAGAGTTCAGCAAAGTCTTGGAGAGATGACGGGTAGACGAACAGTGCCAAATGTTTTTGTTAGAGGAAACAACATTGGTGGGGGGGACGAGACAGTAGCATTGCATCGGGAGGGGAAACTTTCAAGGTTAGTCGCTGGTGACGCCTGATGAGTCTACATAATTTTATTCGCCACTTGCAGGAATTTCGTGCTGGTAGATGGACTCGAACAAGTCAGCCATTTCCCACTGGATTCGTTCGATCTCGGAGATGGTCGCTTCAGCCTTTACGTGTTCATCTGTCGCGCCTGTGTATGTGTGGCTTTGGCGTAGTACTTCGTGCTCAGCATGTGGTGTGGCAACAATCCTTTCCTCTTTGAGAGAGTGGACGCGACTTGCGACAGTTTGATCAAGCTCAAGCTCGTCCGTTGGGCGCTTAAATTGTTCACTGTTTAGAGAGGGGAGAGAGTGAGAGGGCAAGCAGATACAATACCAGCAAGACGATGCAATGAACACAAGAAGTTACTTACGTGATCTCCTCTATACTAGCAAGATCCATGCTGCCACCTGGGGTAAACTTGATGACTCTTTTTTCGAGGTAATCTTTCCTGTCGAGAAAGTTCTCCGTTATCGTCGATTCTTTTGTGTCTTCCACTCTTTCAATCATGCCATCCATACGCGCCTTTCGATGCCACTTCACGCAAATAAACTCACCGTCAACCACCTTGCGCTCACGAATTGAATTCTTAGTTGAGAATGTCTCTAGGTAACTCATTTCGAGTGGAGCTCGTATCCTGCTGATTAGGCCGTCTGTTCTGTCGTCTGAAAATATTTCTGTAACCTTCTCCACGATCAATTTATCATTATCCGTATATTCAATCATACGCGTAACGACTCTCTGTTTAGGGTCCACGGCCTCGCCCGAAAAGAGTTGCATTGTGGCTTTATCTACATTCAATGTGCGGCTGCCGTTTGGTAAGTATCGACAAACAAACGTCTCTTTGGAGATGACTGGGTTTTTATTCCATGCGGTAATATCTCTAGGAAGAAGTTTCTGACCATCAGAATGGACGAACGGGTCAGTGCTGCCAACTTCATCGCCAGCCTTTACCCAACAACAACTGTTATTGTCCCATTTTGACTGAATGCTAATGTGTGGCGAGCGGCAGTTGTCTTCTCTGACGGGGTAGAGCACGCCGGATGAGCTCTCAACAAAATAACTTCTTTCCAGATTACCTGGCTTGACAACCACCCAGATATCGTAGAGGCTGGAGCAGGCGAGATCGCACGAATCGTCGCTTGGAAGAACGAGTTGAGGCAGGAGTGATGATTCGAATTCGTCGGTCATCGTCTTTTGTATTGAGAAAGTACGAATGTTCGATTCATTATAATGAAAGTTCTTCGCTTTTGTTCCTCCAGCTGCCTGAGGATGAGGATAGCATGCGCCGGAAAATTTGAAACGCTGTCCAATGAAGTTTGAGCTCAAAATGAAAAAAATGCGCACATCTTGTGTCGTCATTCGCTTTCTGTCCCCGGCTGTCGAATGTTTGAAGAAGTACAATAAAACAAGTTTATATCTTCATCGGTGACAGCATGAGTAACACTGTATAAAGCCATCTGAAGTCGAAAGCAGAAGGTTGGGCAAAAGCGATGGTCTTTTAGCGTTATCGGTCGTAAGATAGGATGAATTTCTTCGCATCAAACAAAGTAGAAGCAGGTCGAAAGACCGCTGCATTGCGAGTACGACAAAGACAAAAACGAGAGTCACTGCGATGGTCCCCTAGCGGCAAGCTTAGACTTAAAACTCCTCACTCCAGCCGATCTCCTACGACACAAATTGATATTCCGTGGAATGATCGTTTCATATTCGATGATGAGAGCCAACACAAAGGCGCGACAAATTCAAAAGATAGACGAATCGTTTCGAGAAGGGGGTGCAATGAAAAGGAGAACGTTGCGAACTCGAGCTCTTCTTCTGGTAAAAGAATCCGCCATTACACCGAGCGAAGCGATGGCGTTGCGGTAGCCTATTTTCAACAGATTGAGGTCTCGACATCCTCAGCATCAGCAGCAGCTGATGGTGTTGGCAAACGTCCCCCTATTGTTGAGACAAGCAGCATCGCTCTATCACCATTCAATATGGCGAAGGTGAAGGCAGCACTAAGGGCAGATAGTCAACCAGAACCGAAAACGCCTCATGAAATGGAGAACATTATTGATAAATTTGAAGAACTAATTCTCACTATGGAGATAGAAGAAGAGTTAGTGAGAAGAGAACTCGAGCTCGACAAGATGAAAGTAAAGAGTAATGAACTCGAAAGAGACAATGATAAAGATAAAGCAATTAGAGCGCGGACAAGTTGACGGCAAATCAATAAACATGGTCTAAACATGACAAAAATCATACTTTAAACGCACAACTCAATTTGGACAAAATTGAACAGAATGGGTAAGCAATGAAATTACATTCGATTGCGAGTCTAAAATGCGGAATACCTATTCGAAACCCAACTAGAAGGCGTTCATACTCTTTGACTCAAAAGAACAAGACTACAGAATCGTAGATACCCAATCCAAAAATGACAACAAGCAACTGCATAAGCCACGCTGCAGCCCCTACGAGGTGCGCTGCAGCCTCGTAGGTGACCTGGTGAGGTCCAAGATACGATATTGTGCTAGAGAGTATTGCTGGCGGCCATCTCAGATGCCTCATCAGGTCACCTACGACGTTGTAGCGACGCTGATACGCCCAAATAATGCTTGAGCCGTGAAAAAGATGCTTCTATACTATCAAGGCCAACTATCATGGGTCACTGGAAGCTGTGGATTGTCATATTCACAGCGTGAGATACGATATTGTGCTAGAGAGTATTGCTGGCGGCCATCTCAGATGCCTCATCAGGTCACCTACGACGTTGTAGCGACGCTGATACGCCCAAATAATGCTTGAGCCGTGAAAAAGATGCTTCTATACTATCAATGGCCAACTACCATGGGTCACTGGAAGCTGTGGATTGTCATATTCACAGCGTGGGATACGATATTGTGCTAGAGAGTATTGCTGGCGGCCATCTCAGATGCCTCATCAGGTCACCTACGACGTTGTAGCGACGCTGATACGCCCAAATAATGCTTGAGCCGTGAAAAAGATGCTTCTATACTATCAAGGCCAACTATCATGGGTCACTGGAAGCTGTGGATTGTCATATTCACAGCGTGGGATACGATATTGTGCTAGAGAGTATTGCTGGCGGCCATCTCAGATGCCTCATCAGGTCACCTACGACGTTGTAGCGACGCTGATACGCCCAAATAATGCTTGAGCCGTGAAAAAGATGCTTCTATACTATCAAGGCCAACTATCATGGGTCACTGGAAGCTGTGGATTGTCATATTCACAGCGTGGGATACGATATTGTGCTAGAGAGTATTGCTGGCGGCCATCTCAGATGCCTCATCAGGTCACCTACGACGTTGTAGCGACGCTGATACGCCCAAATAATGCTTGAGCCGTGAAAAAGATGCTTCTATACTATCAAGGCCAACTATCATGGGTCACTGGAAGCTGTGGATTGTCATATTCACAGCGTGAGGATACGATATTGTGCTAGAGAGTATTGCTGGCGGCCATCTCAGATGCCTCATCAGGTCACCTACGACGTTGTAGCGACGCTGATACGCCCAAATAATGCTTGAGCCGTGAAAAAGATGCTTCTATACTATCATGGCCAACTATCATGGGTCACTAGAAGCTGTGGATTGTCATATTCACAGCGTGAGATACGATATTGTGCTAGAGAGTATTGCTGGCGGCCATCTCAGATGCCTCATCAGGTCACCTACGACGTTGTAGCGACGCTGATACGCCCAAATAATGCTTGAGCCGTGAAAAAGATGCTTCTATACTATCATGGCCAACTACCATGGGTCACTGGAAGCTGTGGATTGTCATATTCACAGCGTGGGATACGATATTGTGCTAGAGAGTATGCTGGCGGCCATCTCAGATGCCTCATCAGGTCACCTACGACGTTGTAGCGACGCTGATACGCCCAAATAATGCTTGAGCCGTGAAAAAGATGCTTCTATACTATCATGGCCAACTATCATGGGTCGCTAGAAGCAGTGGGTTGTCATATTCACAGCGTGAGATACGATATTGTGCTAGAGAGTATTGCTGGCGGCCATCTCAGATGCCTCATCAGGTCACCTACGACGTTGTAGCGACGCTGATACGCCCAAATAATGCTTGAGCCGTGAAAAGATGCTTCTATACTATCAAGGCCAACTATCATGGGTCACTGGAAGCTGTGGATTGTCATATTCACAGCGTGAGATACGATATTGTGCTAGAGAGTATTGCTGGCGGCCATCTCAGATGCCTCATCAGGTCACCTACGACGTTGTAGCGACGCTGATACGCCCAAAAATGCTTGAGCCGTGAAAAAGATGCTTCTATACTATCAAGGCCAACTATCATGGGTCACTGGAAGCTGTGGATTGTCATATTCACAGCGTGGGATACGATATTGTGCTAGAGCCGTGAGAAACTGCTTCTAGCGGCTCATTAGGATTGGTTACGATAGTATAAGGATATATGCCACTATTCAACCTCTTCATGTGTTTATCGGCCATGCTACAGCGTCGTAGGTGTCCTGATGATTTCCACTTTGGGATGTCTGTCATCACTACTTTCGAGCATTATATCGGATGGAGCGCTTTCAATATTGAAATGTACAGCTTCTAGTGGCCCTTTTCCTTGATTACAATTGAATGGAATGACTTTTTAGATACTTTTTATGCTCTTGTAGGTAGTTGTATGAGCTGTCTGCAATACCGATACAGCCTTAGTTCCAATATTTGTGTTTTGTTTCCTCTTCTCTCTCTTCCCTTTTGCGATTCTGCTTTCAAGCTTTCAGCCATCCATTTCCTTCAATCAAAGAAGCATTATGTATCAAGCTAATGCACCAACCAACCATACTTATTAACCCCAGACAACGCTCTCATAGTAGAACCGACAATAACACCATAATATCCACCATGAGTTCCGAAGATGCTAAACAGCGAGAAAGAGATGCTCTTGTGGACAAACTGAAATCCACGAAAGAGCAATGGGATGCGGAAGCGAATGCATCTCCTGATGGTCCAGACGAAACCGATGCACTCTATCAAAAGCGATAGAAATGGCCATCGAGCAAGGGAAAGGCTGGACATCATCAGATGAGAGGGAAAGTACCTGGAGACTTTATTGGATGATGAGTTCATCCCTCCACTTTTCGCTGAGAACGAAGAAGAGCTCGAAAAGAGTGGGTTGAAAGATGCATTTACAACTTTGCATAATGAAGGAGAATTTCCAGGTAAAAGTATGTTGGATTTCAAGGAGAAGGGAAATCAATCGATTGCATTTGGAAAGAAGAATGAGGCAGGTAATATTCAATACTACCGCGATGCTGTGAATCATTACTACGAAGCAATGCACTGGGCTAATCGTATTGTGCCCAAAGACGAAGATTTTGTTCCTACTATAGAGGAACTTAATGATCAGGACATTGATCCATATTTTACGGAGCAAGAACTGGATGAAATACGTTCTGTCATTCTGTCAAACTGTGCAATGGCGCATATGCTTCTTAAGAATTGGGGATTCGTTCGAGATGAAGCCAAAAAGGCTGTCGCTTTCAACTCACAAAACCTCAAAGCATGGTATCGTCTTGCAAAAGCCCATCAAATGCTTAAAGACTGGGAGGCAGCAGGTGATGCTATCGATTCTGGCCTGAAAATAGAAAAGGGCAACAAAGATCTACTTAAACTGCAGAAACTACTTGGTGACAAGGTACGAAAGGCTCGTTTGAATAGGCAACAACGTGAACGTTCTCGAGCTGAACGTACCGCTCGTATCAAAGATGTTTGGAGGTACTGCAAGGAGGATAGTATCTCATTGGGTCGTGTGTCTCTTGTTGCTACAGTAAAAGATGATGAGGATGACGAGGGAGGTGATGCAGTCGAGGCTCGCTGGCACCATCACTACCCTCATACTGGACAATTGCCCAAGCGGCAGCTGCATGGTGGCGGATGGACGTGGCCTGTTCTATTTGTATACCCATCACACCATCAATCAGACTTCATAGAGCATTTTGCCGAAGATGACATCATCGCTATGAGAATGGCAGAAATGTTTCCCGAGGAAGAGGATGGCAACGGCGAGACTGAGATGCCATGGGATTACAACAATGAATTCAGGTGTAGCAACCTTGCTGTCTACTTTGAGGTGCATTGCATCGGCGATGATGGAGCTGGCAAGCAAAAACCAGTCATCCATCCTGACTCTGTGGAGAGACTTACTGATCAGGGGTCAGCGATGCGCTTCTACGAATCTTCACGTGCATTAAAGGGAGATGAAGGACCAGAGATGGCGAACGTTGCTAGATGTATGGAGCGGAAGCATTTACACCAACAGCGCAAGGCTTGGATCAAGAAACATGGGAGTCTATGGGCAACGCCAGATCCTTGTCCAGTGGTTCAAGTTCACCCTGCAGCAACTTTGTCACAAGTGCTTCGACACAGTAATATGGTTGTGCCAAATTTCTTGGTGACGGTCATGTTATTTCCAAATGACCATCCTGCTCATCTAGAATTCTTGAAAGAACACAAATGTATTGGAATTGTTGAGCCAGAGGAAATATCGAAATAATTTATTAAGTGTCTTCGCTAGCGTATTATTGATTTGTACAATATGATTAGCTAGTTTTAACCTTTGCCTAGCTCACAAAAGTCGCAGCGCTTTGAACGCAGCATTACTGTCTTACCCGAAGGAAATTGCATCGCGTGCTTCTTCGAGTTGGTTGCCTGGCTCAGGTAATGTCAATAATCTCTTCTCTTCGCTGACACTTCCTTCATACACAATTGAATTTAACTCATCCAGAAAGCCATTCAGGATCATGGACTCGTGCATCAAATACTTATTTGATGGTGATGACCCTAATCTATCTACAGTAATGCATTCCTCAGAGAATTGGATGATAATTGATCCAGACAAATCAACATAGCGAAGGTTGACCTCCGAGTCATCACTCTTGGATGCCTTCCAACAGCCTGGTTCAGGTGTATTTTGCACTCCCATTAAGTAGAGATTACAGTACAATCTCAAACCACCCATCTTCATTGTTTTTGCAGGAATGGAAATGATGCGCTTGCTTCCAGTGTAGGCACCATCAACAATCTCCACTTCGCTGGATGCACCACTTTCTTCATCACCTCCACCAAGATTATCAAAGAACTTTCCCATATCGTCAAAGAAAGACATTTTCATTGTAGAAGAATGATTTGCACGTGGCAGTGTGGTTTGGTGCGAAGAAGTAGTGAATGCATTTGTAACTGACAAGAGAAGGAAGGTGATGATGACGTTGACAGTTGGAATCATTTTGGTTGTGTTTCTGGTATATGAAATGTAAATTCAGTAGCTATTCTGTACGATGCGACGGTGTAGAGCAACCCCTCTTTCAATAGCGTAGCAGCAAAATACTATGTAAGGGATGGTTTCAGCTGCTACAATACATTGATTGACAACGCAATCAACGTGTGTGCGATGCGATGAGTTGGTGGAATTGGAATAATGGAAGCGTGTTGGTGCTTGTATGTGACGACATTATATATGACACTAGAGGACGCTGATGTCACATTCCCATCACAACCAACAACCAACCAAAATACCGAGCGCAGCATCTAAGTATGGTACTTGGTGGAAACAAACGATAGAATAGAAACATGGGCAAGAAGAGAAATAACGCAGCAAAGAAGAAGAAGGCGACAAAGAAGCAGAACCTATCTGCAGCATTTGGAGTGTCTGTGTTAAAAGGAGGAACAATTGCACGCAACAATGGCGTCATCAACAAGAATGCTCTTGCAGATGGACAACATGCACAATCGAAGAATAAAAAGATGGACAAATCAAACGCCACGGCAGCAACAAGTGCTGCCGCGGTGATGTCTGCCAATGAGCAATCAGGAAATCGATCCAGAAATAGTAACGAAAATGATGAATTCCGGCGCTTGCATGCTTCATTAGAGGAGCGGCAGCTTGCATTACAAGCGCGACAAAAAGAATGCCAAAAGAAGAAGAGGGGACGTAAAAGCCAAAAGAAGGGATGGGGGAAGTTTGCTCATCCGTCGACCAAGGTAGAGTTCGCTTCTGCTACACTGAATCTTGGCCCCAAAAGTACAGAACAATTGATAAATGAAGCTGCCGATCATGTTGCAATGGGTATGACTGACATTGGCCAGAGTGCAGTAAGTAACCATTATACAGCAGCTCCACCAACTGACGGAACGAGCAGTCTTGCAGCTGCGGCTGGTTTGAATTGGAATATGCAGTCATCAAACACGAATACATCAGTGCAACAACCACCACCTGAGCAGAATAATCCATTTGCTGCATTCGATGAAGACAGTGATAGTGACAATGAATGGTCAGGGAAGAAAGCAGACTCAACGCCACAATTCCAGTTCCAACCTGCATCATTTTCATTCCAGTCAGCTCCTGCTGTGACACAACATAATGAAGATGTTGACCCGGACCTTTAAGATCGATCTGTATATGTAGTTTCTAATCATGTCTTAATAAATGACGCAGTAATAAAAAGGAATAATTGAATACTTATATCTGTTAGAATCTCACCCCTTCAGTTGTGCAACTGTGTCTATTGCTGAGGTCGGAAATAGTGGTTTTACTCCAGCCAAGAGCTTTGCTGCACATACGAAGCAAAATCAGGAGTATGTTCTTTGAGATACCCGTCTTATTTGGGCCTTACCGGATACTACAAATGGCTGTGCCAATCGCTGTGTAGAGCTTCGTGGGAATTCAGTACTAAACTATTCCTTCTCTCTCTTCCCTTGATCTCCCTCACCCTCTTTCACCATCAACATCAACAACAGACTCTATCAATAGACTAGTTAATCAAGATGGCAGGAGGTGGTAAGTAGCGCTAGGGCATCAGTGGTATAGTGTTCGTGTATAGGAGGTGCAGCTGCAGTTTAAATGCTTGTCCATACTGTGGCGAAAAAGGTGATGGTTTCGGCTCAAAGTTGTGGACCTTGTGGCGACTCAATTGCCGCCATCGGAGTGCGGGGTTTGCCGCTTGCATGCAACCGAAACAATGGAAACTGGACGCAAATGAAATTGAATTTACAACTTAATTCAATGCTGTTCGAGCAGTCACACTTAATCTGGTCCCAGAAAAGGAGCTCTATTGCTTCATACGCGGCAAGTTGGTTGATGGAAATCAGAATTACCGGAGAGGAAAGCAGTTCGTTGGTGTCAATTTACCTTGCAGGCGACAAAGAAAACCACTTGAAAGCAACGCATTAATTATGTTTAGTCCGTGGCCTGTTCTAACTCTTGTTTTACTCATTTAATTCCAAACCAACAGCAAAAGCAGCGGCAGTAGCCAAGAAGCTCACAAAGAGCACCAAGTCCAAGAAGGGCACAAGGATCCACACCAAGGTCCATTTCTACAGACCCAAGACTTTGTCTCTTGAGCGTAAGCCCAAGTACGCCAGGAGTAGTGTTCCTAAGAAGAGCAGATCTGATGTTCACTCCATCATCAAATACCCCCTAACCACAGAATCATCAATGAAGCTTATCGAGGATAGCAATACCCTTGTTTTCATTGTTGACATCAAGGCCAACAAACGCCAAATCAAGGCCGCTGTTAAGGAGCTTTACCAGATTGAATGTGATAAGATCAACACACTTATCACCCCTAGAGGCTTGAAGAAGAGTTACGTCCGTCTTAGCAAGGATTTCGATGCCCTTGATGTTGCTAACAGGGTAGGTGTGATCTAAAGAAGTAAATTAATATCTGAATAGTTTGATGATATGTCTGTGTTTGTAATTTGAATTAGGTCAAGGGATGGAGTGACTCTCTGGAGGTGACAGCTTGTTGTACATATATATACGAGGAAAAATGGAAGTGAGCGAGGTGTTCAAGAAGTCATTAGTGTCTGCGACATAAAAGTGCGTGCTACAATAGTGATTATACAGAATGTGTGTCGTGGCTTGCTCAAAGTGGTTTAACGTGCTTGTTCTTCTGGTGATGTCCATCGTCTTCAAAATAATGGTCATACTAAGCTTCCGGGCGATGCTATCCAGCAGTGTACTGCGGCATGTTCATCCGTTGAAAGCTTTGCTTATCAGCTCCTGATGTTTGCAACTCTGGTTCTGTTGCTTGCTGTAAGTTGGATTGGGTTTGCTCCGGCATGTCTGCTGTAGCAGGAACAGGCTTCGCAGCTCCAACCCCAAGTGAAGAGGGCAGCTTGACAAGAGTGATATTGAAATATCTTGCCACGCCATCTTCCCCGCGAATCAAAGAGACGCTAAGGCCAAGATCGCTGCGATGGCGAATAGCACTTTTGAGAACAACAGGGGCTGGAGTTTTCTCATCTTGAACACTGTTACCGTCCCCATCGAATCCAGAGGTGGGCGGAGTGATAAGTTTACTCATCATGTCAAATGCACCCTGAAGATCATCCCTGCTTGTGATGTTGAAAATGGTCATAGCTTTGAGCTCTTGTTTTGTGTAGGACGAAAGCTGAGTAAAAGCAGCGTTGCAGTCGATGAATGAGCCACCCATGGTCGCAATCGCCATACCGACGGAGCAAGAGTTGAAGACAATGCGGAAGTCACGATCACCCAATGAATCCTGCATCGATTGGGGTGCAGATGCAACAGAATTTGGCACGGGGCCTAGTCCCAATGCGGAGTCTATTCCATTTTGCGCAGCGACGTGTCGAATAGCTACAGACGCCTGTTGACCAATAGCTCCACCACCAATTCTCTGCACTTCTTGAACTAACTGCTGTTTTTTCCAATTCCGAGCGGTTGTGCTGTTGTTGTAGTAGCCTAATGTAATTTGCAGCCTCTGAGAGAATTGTGCTCTTCGTACCCTGTAGAATGATGGATGTGATGGCATGGTGTTAGTGTTAATCACATTCAATTCAAATTCATTAACCTCAACCAACGCTCACGAAAATGGTTGTTAAGGCAAACTCAAACCTACCTTTGGAACAATGATTCCTCCAGACGATAGCAGGTTTCTCAACTCATGAATCTGATGAGTAATCTTCAGACTCCTTTCCTTTTCTCTCATGTTACGTTCTTCGCGGCGTTCATTGGTTAGTGGCTTCTTCTTTTTTGACCCTGCAGCGTGAAGAGAACCGTCGCCGTCATCGAAGGATTTTCGCTTTAAAGAAGGATTAGCGCATGCTACCATTTTATGGAGAAAATTGATGAAGGCAATAGTTGTGAGTAAGGTTGCTGCATGAACTTCATATAAACAAAACTCCATTTTTCAGTAAAGGTCACTTACCACTCTGATCATCCATAATGCCTCCTAGTTTGGCAACGGCAGCTTCAGCTGCATCAAAGTTACTAGAAGATCCTAATCTATGTACGTTGCCTGTGTCATTGACGGATGCTTCTGAGCCATCTAACTCAAATTTGATGCCATTAAAGGACATGTTGATTCACCTATGCCTGCTGCACTGATCCGAGAATACCCGCCGGAGGTAGGCAAGTATTAATTTTGAGTAGCAGCAGCCCGAGTTGTGCACACAATTGAAGGAGGTCGAGATGATGGATACCGATGGCTCAACCTCTCTTCCAGACGTCCTATTGTCTCCAAGTAGCAGGGGAGTTTGATCAACGCGTCCAGCTGTTCAAAATGCGGCGACAATGTCTTACTTGCATTCCGAAACAGCTTTCTGCCAGACTCGTTGGCGGAGAGTTTGCATTGTTGAAGGTGCGTCAGGTGTTGAACACGTCGCTTTTGCTCGTCGAATTGTGTCTCCAAGTGCAGGTGGGGAGAACTTGGCAGTTGGAGCGGTACTCAGTGTTCCTTTAATTGAACCCACAAGTGCACACCGCGTAAGTACTCAAGTACCAGTACGATACCATACACACACTGTGTTACATAAGTAGCTCGATATCCCTGCTTTACCTACTTTACTCCTTTCAATTCATTCATTGTGCAGTAACCTTCGAATCTGAAAGGTACTCTTCGCTGAGGGCTTTCAAACCGAATACACCTCTGGGTTCCATATCTAAATAAGAGACTTCCGTCACTCTTGGGGGGTCGTTCATTCCATCAACAGCACTACGAATATCTTCAATCGACGAAGACTGTGACTCTGTCAGACGTGTCACAAACCCCTGAAGGTTGTCCTCTTTTCCTTCGCCATCATTTCTTTCCAAGACCTGATTTACGATGACATTACGGACGCGAATGGGCATGTCTGGGTCTCCAAATGTCAAATCATTCAATAATCGTACGCTTTCTCGAACAGCAAGCTCGGTACCGATTGTCACGATGAGGAACTCTGTCGAGGAAGGATCTGCAAACAAGTCCTCAAGATCGTACATAGAGACTTGAAACTTCAGAAGTTCATTTTTGGCCGTTTCTCCCGCATCATCAAGGTCATATTTGTTCTTTGCACTTGAGAGTAACATCTTCACAGCTGTGTTTGAGTTCAACTTCTTTGATACCACCAGTATTCGCTCTATTAAATCTGCCAAAAAAGATGGTGTAGTCAACATACGCAACGTATGTCCAGTAGGCGCTGTGTCCAAAACAACTCTATCAAAGTCCCCTCTTCTAATCAGTTGGATTACCTTCGCCAGTGCAACTACTTCATCCGTACCAGCGGGTAGAGTATCAATGAGATCGCCGACAGAATTGAGAGCTGAAGAAAGCTCCGAGTCATTGCCGCTGTCGTTGTTGTTTTTACCTATGAGTTTGTCGATAGAATCGCGGAATTCTTTTAGCGCAGACGTGGGATCAATCTCGAGCGCCTGCAGTGATCCCTCGCTTCCTGAGCCTCCGGCAGTCATAACAGGAGGTACGCCATACAAAGGAATATCAATCAAAGAACCGCCACGCAAATCTACATCTAGTGCGTCTCCCAGACTATGTGCTGGATCCGTACTGACCACCGCAACTTTATGCCCAGCAGATGCCATTGTAACTGCAAGTGATGAACTTGTTGTTGTTTTTCCAACGCCGCCCTTGCCACCGCAAATAATCATTTTTGGATTATTAGACTCGGTATCATCGTCATCAAATCCAACCAATCTCTGAAACCTGTCATCGCTGCCAAACGTCATGGACCCTATAAAGCCAAGAGCAGGTGCACCAACCAACTCTACGTCATAAAAGGGGACTTCCTTCACCAAAATGTCGTTACTGTCATTGCTGCCTCCCGTATTATCTCTGTATTCTTCAGTCCCTGACACATCTGCACATGCATCTTTCAATTCAGATATCCACCGCTGTTGTCCAGCAACTCTCCGATCATAATACTTCTTCATTGATTCGGCTGCTTCTTCTATTGACAAAGATCCATCTGCATTATTTACCTTGCCTACGCATTGATTAAGTACCAAATCACTAACACAAACGCCTTGTTCGGTCAATTCGTTCATTAGCCTCTTACTTTCACGCACACTCAGAATAGTGGGAATGGATACAACCACAAACTTTGTCGCGGATGACTTTTGGAGTCTTTGACGCAATTGCGATGTACGTTCTTGAAAACTCTCAAGTGCCTCCAGTGCCTTGTCAACATCCATTTGAGAAGTTGCCTGCGAAACAGCCTGCTGTTGTCCTCCAAGGAACATTTGAAGAGTCTGAACTAATCCTTTCAGCTTTTCTCTTAGTTTGAGCAATGTCTGCAAGAACCCATCGAGGAACTGAGGTAGTTGTAGCATTCTCAACGTGTGTCCAGTAGGAGCCGTATCAACAATGATAACATCATATTCTTCTGCATTCTTTGGATCCAAAACGTTTGCAAGAGCAACCAACTCATCCAATCCTGGTGGAGGATTCTTAATGATTGTGTGCAATTCATTCAATCCCAAATCTTGCAGTAATTGAGGCGGTACATTCATGCCTAACGACGAAGACAGGGTTGACACGTCGAATAATTGCAGATTGGACTGAAATTCCGCAAGAGCTGCACTTGGATCTACCTCTAATGCATGCAACTTTCCATTGGTCAGCGGATCCATTAGCAGCGTTGGTTTCTTCTTCCCGTTTACAGTTTCAACATTACGCAAATCTACATCGAGTGCATCCCCAAGACTGTGAGCAGGATCAGTGGATACAACCAATACCTTCAAATCGTGCTCTAATGAAGAAGCCAACGCTACTGCCAGAGAGGATGATATGGAAGTCTTTCCAACTCCACCTTTGCCGCCAACGAAGATGACCGGTGTCGTATCTACGTCATCACTGCTTGAGCTCTTGGCCTGTTCATTGTCGCGTACCATATCGGCAATTTCTTCCATCAATGGTGATAGTGAGTGCAATCTACTGACGCAACCGCCACTGCTTATCACTGATGGTGGAACGTAAGCAGCTGTAGGATGTTTGCGTGCGATGGGCGAGCAAAATGCCCATGATGTGGGCAGTGTTACCAGCAGAGATAGCACGCTGGCTCTCAATAGCGTCTCTACCATTCTTCTGTGTTGATAATGTTATGACGGAGCCGTATTCCACCTTTATTTATGGTATTATTGGCTTTTGTTGTCGTGATAGATAATGATTCAATTTCAATTCCATCAAATCGAAGGTCGAAGATCTTAGATCTTAGAGAGGGTCTTCGTTTATTTTCTACACGCGTAAATAGATGACACGCAAAGAAAGATCCAGCTAATCGCTCATGCTGGTACAACGGTACCATCAGAACGATCATGCACCTCCGTGTTCAGTGTTGGTATATGTAAATTGTGTTCAAACACATATAAGAGGTATATTTATAACATAACAGATATTTTAAAGGCTCCTCAAGAAAGCTGTGGCCTCATTCATGGAAAAGAAAAGCATTGCCATTTCTCGTCTGTTTCCTTCAATCCTCTTTTCCATCATTTTTAGGTTCTTCAGTTCATCACTGTCTTCAACTGCATCGACTGCAGAAGATGAAAACCAGGAACTTTGCTTTGCGGCGGCAATCTTTGCATCCTTCTTCTTCTCTTCGGCAGTCATTCTCTCTATCAAGTCTTCTTCGTCAGAGGCATACTTGCTTTGGATTGATTTGAACCAATTTAGGCGATCATACATCTTCCGCTGATCTGCAGCAGAGAGAATGAATGCCAATCCAACAGCAAAACCATCGTCTGTGTAGTAGCCACCACGCGCAATGTTCTTTTTGTGCATCATTTCTTTTCCTTGGAGGCTAGCATCCATCCAACAGAGACATAATGCGGGTAGCATACAATGGAAACCACTCATGAAAGAATCCTCATGCTCCAGGAGAGCTTCTTTCAAGACGCCAGTAAAACTTTGAACAATATCAGGATCTGGTTTGTTCAAAACAGCAGAAATGTGCTCCTCCACTTCAACTGCGGTAATCGGCAGGACTTTCTCTCCCATCACACTTTTTCCTGTGCCTTGATCTTTCCCTCTTACGCCTGAGACATCAATAGGCGATAGGAATGGCATTTCATCACTTAGCACTTTTCTCCTGGCTGTTCGAACCATGCGAGCCATTGTAAGTGTATTCCCCATTTCTGTAATGACAGAACGACACCAGTCCAGCCCATTTTCTAGAGATTGCGATTGCTCGAGAACGCGCTTCATTTCTTGAGCAAACTCAATTGCCCGACTGAAGGGGTAAACATTGCTACCCTCTTTCCTCTGATTGCCAATCCATCTGAGCTCCTTAGAAAGCAAGGACTTGATACTGTCGTCCGCGAGAAAATCCAGCAATAGCGCAATCTGTCGTGAAAGAAGCTTTGAGCAGACATCTATCGTCAAGCTGACCACACCGAGTCCGTGTTGCTTAAGAGAGGAAGCAACAGACTTCACGCTTAAAGTACGAAGAGATTTAGCACCGCGTTCAGCTTTTCTCTGTACAAAATTCTGCTCGATCATGTTGTAATTATAACTTGATACGAATGCTGAGCAACAAACAAACGTTTAGTGAGTCTTCTTCGTCGATGCCTCATTCAAACGCAATCACAATAAGTATGATATTTACTTACATTCCAAGTTTCTCAACATGTCAATAAAGTCCAACCCTTGGTCAAGACTTCCATCGGGAAGAAATGGATCTGCAAGGTTTAGACCGAACCTCTCGTTTGCAATTGATCTCATCTCGGTATAATTATTGCAGTCGTTAAGGCTAACTGTGGAAAGGTCGTAGAATGTCTTCTCTAGATAGCTCTCTATTTCAGCTTTTACATCAATCTTCCTTCGGCAAACATAGAGAGGAGGGGCAGTAATTAAATTTCGAACACCAGCTGCAAACCTATCGTTGCCATTTCTTTTTGAGGAATCTAAGTTCTTGGAATACACTGCAAATCTGTAAAAAAGAGACGAGTATGATAAGGATGTTGAGTACACAGTGAGCATAAAGTGTCAATAACAATGATATCATACGCACCTTAAATCTGTCTCGATCAATTCACATATAGGCGCGACATACTGTTCTTGTATTATTTTGGAGACAAGCGACTGGTAGCTACAAAAAGTGGGCGTCAAGCCGCTAGAATCACTACGATCAGAATGGCGTACACGACTGATGATACGATCTGGATCTGAAAGTGCTGACAACACAGATTGAGTGTGGGTCAGAGCCGATCCCTGACTTGATTTGTACAGGCTTTGCACAAAAGCCGGAAACAGATCACGATAAAAGTAAAGAAAAGAACAATCGCACACATGATACAATGTCTCTTCGATTGCTGCAAAGTGGTTGAGATCTTTGAGATAACTTTCCACGGCAAGTAAGTCGTCCGTTGAAATGACATCTTCTAATATCATCGGGTCAAGGGACGCTGCCACTGAAAAAGCAATTGCATGTCTTCGAAAGGGGCTAAAAGACGAAGAACCTTTCAGTATACCTTCCAGTGTAGAGAGGCAAGCACTAATTCTCGCAATACTTCTTGCACCTTGGGCTGTCGAAGCCGACCGCTGATCTACAAAGGACCGAACCTTCTCAAAAATCTTCAATATGTTTGAAGCAATCATTTTTAGCGCGCTACGCTGTAATGCCATTACTGCTGACCTTCGACGAACACGCAGCATCTTTTCGACTGCCTTCAAGACCTCTATCAACGACAGCATAGAGGATATATGGCCCGAGTCATGTTCCAAACCCAGTGCCTTGTGTGTCAAGAGCTGCCCACGCAGTAAGATGGAAGCTGAGTGTGCGATCTTCACACCGTGGAGAATATACAACGAAGCCGTTTCAATGTCTGCCAGTGAAGATGCTAGTGTAAAGTTGCCACCCTCTACTATATCGTCAGTGTCATCGAGTCGTGGATATCCTTCCATAATGATTGGAGACAATTCCGAATCAGCCATGGCTAACCAACCTAAAGCACTGAGACGCAACTTGTCCGCACGTGCTTTGAATGAACCGTCCCATTTCAGAACAAGAGCTGCAGCCGCTTCACGAATCTCACTGGAGTCAGCAGAGCAACCGCGCACAGCTTCATACGGAGCGTGTAGCATCATGAACTCTCTAGGTAAGAAGTGTAGCGGTCCGTACAAGTTCATAATCGGGCACATGGCTGGAAATACGGACCAAAGTGTTTTGTGTAGTTTTGCATCCGGAACCACATTGGGAGGGAGTAAATGACGATACAAGACATACATTGCATACACTCCAACACAATCAAGCCTCTCGGTTGTTTCATCTCCAGTATTGATACGCTCACAGTTCTGCGCATATAGTGTGGTTAGAATGTGTCGAACCTCTTCATGCACCTGATATTTTGCTTCTTGGAATCGTCCACGAGGATCAAAGTTTTGTTCTATCGCAGCAATGAACGACCTCGAAGACATTAAACTAAAATCAAGATGTACCATCATCCTTTCGAAGGACTCAAACTCCTCGTCTAGTTCATCATCCGATCGCTTCTGCTCGCTCCATTCCATCACTACGTCTTTGTACATGGCCCAAGCGTGTTGTAAATCTTCATTGGATGCTATTGCACTATCTACTGTGATTAACAATCGAAGAGCTATCCCGATTGCTTTGCCTAGCCTGAACATTGGTACACCCTCACCAAATACTGGCGATTGAGTTGATTTGGCTTTCTTCACAGCAGCACCTTCACTATTGTTAAGTGTCAAATCTTCCTCTGCTTGTTGTCCATCATAGTAAAAAGGAACAGCCGCAGGAGTTGCACACCCACCGAGTTGACAAACCATATTTTTCACAAGCCTGCGCAGTCTAGCAGTGCCATTTGAAGCCAGTTGCAACGCTGGCATAAATTTGCCTATCCTTGACAATAATTCTGATTCGCGTCCTTTTTGAGTATCATCATCAAACACATCTGTTTTTGAGACAATTCTTTGGGATGGTTGTGGCGTTAATGAATCATCTGCACTGAATAGAACGATCGAAGGCAAGATTTGAGATTGAAATGTGTTGTCGATTTCTTGGACTTCATCACACAAACTTGCCAATGCAGTAATTGCATTCCATGTAGACGACCGCACTTCTGCCAAATTAACATCTGCTGCTCCATTCAACTCTCCTCGAAGGCCGGTGGCATGCCCCAAACCGTTTGTATAATCATTGTCTTCAAATGGGACAACTATCTTGTGCGGTGCGGCCCTTTCGAGAGGATCCAATCGGACATTCATTCCGGAGTAGTGCACATCGCAAGATACAGATGATCCTCCTCCAGTGATACCATCATCCAAAGGTGGTTGTGGACACAAAGATCTCGCAAGGGCTATTTGAGCAAGTGGGTGCACTACAGTGTTGTTGGGTATTATGGAGGCTGGATCATTATTTGACGATGACTCAATTGTACTTTGTTCTGATAAACGAGACGCATTTGTCACACAGGCATCACGTAGACGACGCGACACCAGCACGTGTGGGCTCCAAGCTGGATCTACGGGGTTTGGTCTTTGAGCGCTTGCCATTGTTATGATGTTCTGCTACTAACCAATGATGTCATGAATGGTTCGGTTTAGAATTGAGAACGGAATGAAAAAAGATCTTTAGCGCGCGCGGCACGGCAAGCCAGAGAAGTGAATCGATCAGGCATTTATTGGCTTGGAGAAGCACTTCGACTCAATGTCAATGACTCTCGAGTTGATCGCAAATTCAAATACATAATACTTATGCTACAGCAACATCGGTGTTATCGATAGATAGTTTTTGTCAAGCGTAAACTCCTTATTTTAAATATACTAAATAGACGACGAAAAATGGTTTCCCAGTTGTAATGAAAGGTCGAGCCATACTCTAACTGTGATTATGTTGGTGGATCAGTTGAAACAAGTAGCGCTTGAACAATGCATCTGCATCCAATCTTCAAGCTATCCAAATCAATCATATCTCTTAAACTGACCTAGAACGTCTAAGCTACTCGATTCACATCACCTAACACCAAGCAAACGTTGCTTGTTTATGCCTTCTTGGTTCCAAGAAGTGAAAGGAACATGTTGAAGGCAATCTGCACAGCATTGATGTATGGAATACGCCATTTGTTGGAGACGAACTTGAAGTTGATAAGGTGCACCATTGGCCACACCTTCCAAGATCCTTGGCAAGCGGTGAACAAGTCATTCTTGATTTTGTTACCAATGGTGGCGAAGGAATCTCCGTTGACAAGTCCGAGGTAGGTGAAGAAAACACTCATGAAGATTGGACACCAGATAACCTGATCGATGGCAACCTTAGAGAAGACAGGGATGGCATCAGTTCCTGGGATTTTGTCGTCGAGCCAGTTGTAGAAGTAGTGTCCAGAGGGGCCGTGGTAGATGAATCCGAAGAAAGAAAGAGTGGCAAGACGCTTGTAATCAATGGGTCCTCCAGCAATGAAGACCTAATGGCAATGGTAGAGGCAACAGATTTCACGTTTAGCACAAAATAAAACAAGATATCAAAACCAATGATATGTTCTCATTGGCATGTTTTGTCTCTATCACATGTTCACACTCACCTGTGCAAGCAAATCTCCAAGAAGCCATCCAACAAGAGAAGTAAGAGCCTTCATGGTGATGGGTTTCTTGTCGAGAGCCTCGGAATAAGCCTGAAGTCCGGGGATAGCTCCTCCTCTAGTGACGGTAGGATCTCTGAAAAGAGGACTCATTTCGGCCACATTCTTTTGTCTGAGAGGAGACTTGTTGGTGACAAGGGCAGGCTTGCCGAGTCCCTTGGTCTGAGAGACGACGGGGGTGACGCCGAAGGCTTGTGCCGCAAGGCAGGAGGAGACGATAACGGCACCGAAGAGCTTCATGGTTGTTTGATGATAGTTTTCAAGTTTTTAGCAGGAAAGAAATGTCACGGCAGATGTCGGCAGTCGGCAGTCGGCACGCCAACGGTGTGGTTGATGGGAATCTTTGGTGTCAAAAACGTGCGTGGCTTCAAGGTGAGTTCCAGTGCCTGTGGACTCCCAGTAAGCAAGTTGCCCGGCAAGAGTCGGCACTCGGCAGCAAATGAAGATGACGAGCCGTCCTGCTACTTAGTATCTATCCTCTCGACGTATTCTACCCATTTCGCTAAATAACTTGGCCTCTATCTAATGATAAGACGTTCTTAACTGCTTATCATCTAAATACTATCTTATTTCTTGTTCTTTGCAAACTTCTTGGCATGTTTTGCACGCTCTTTTTCCAACTTCTTCTTTGCACTCTTCGTCAACTCAGTCCCATCGGCCAAATGTGTAGGAAGACCAGTGTCATCAAATTTGCTGTACTTATCCTTGTACTCTGGTGCCAACTTGAATAGATCTTTAGGGTCAATCGTCATCATGATATCACGCGCAGCGGCTATAGCGCGTTGCTGTTCTACCCTCTTGCGTTGCTGTTCCTCTTCGTGACTGCTGACCTTCTTCACTGTCTTGTCCTCCTTCAAACTTACGGTGCGATTGAAAACAAGCTTTCCTTCCCTCGTAGTAGAATCAAAGGTGGTGTCAGTGTCAACGACGAAATAGCCCAAACGTTCAAATTGAAGAGCTTGGTTAGACTTCCACTCGTTCACGTCCTTCTTGTCAACAAGTTCCAAAACACTTGGGTCGATGATGGCATTGGAATGAATGACCTCGCTTTCTGAGTTGAGTTCCTCTTCCCATCGATCAGATGGCTCAGGCTGAGTGAACAAGTGGCCGTAGACACGAACTTCACACTTGATACCGTCGGATGGGACCCATGTTATGTAAGATTTGGGCTTGGGTCGACCTTCACTTGAATCCAGGCGGCATTTCAGCATCTTAATCTTGTCCCCATCCTTTACAATTTCGTCACAAATAAGGTTACCACCATGATATTTGACTCCTACGGGTTTGTTGGGTGTCAATCGATAGAAGTTAGGATCATCTTCCGTCTTGAAATCCTCAGAGTCGATGTAGATTGTTCCCGTCAACGTAACATTGTGTGAGCCGAGGGATGCATCGGTGGGTGAATTTTGGACTTCAAAGGTCATGCCATTCTCGCCAACCTTGCCAGCCTCCTCGTCGAAATTTGTAATCACCACCTTGATTGGTTCCAAAGCTGCCATGGCACGTCGCGTAGTGTCTGCCAAGGTTAAACGAGCAACGTGAAAGAGTTTGGCCATTTGAACAACTTTCGCCGACCGAGTGGCACCCACCTCGTTACAAAAGTTGTTAATAATCTGCTTGTTGTATCCTCTGCGGCGCAGTCCACTAATCGTTGGCATACGTGGATCATTCCATCCACGCACATGATTTGCATTAACAAGTTTCAACAACCTTCTTTTACTGAGGACTGTGTATTCCACATTCAAACGTGACATTTCATACACCTTGGGGCGGTACATATCCAAAGCCCAAAGAATCCAAAAGTATGGTTCCCTTCTTGTCTCAAACTCCAATGTACAGATTGAATAATCGATGTGTTCCAAAGAATCACAAATTCCGTGAGTGAAATCGTAGTTGGGGTAGATGCACCACCCATTACCTGCGTGTGGGTGAGGCGTATACCGAATGCGATAGGCAACCAAATCGTACATGTTGGGGTTGGGACTTTCAAAATCCATCTTTAATCTCAAAGTCAATGTACCCTCATCATGCAGACCCAACTTCATTTCTTCAAACAGTTTCAAGTTCCTTTCTACAGAAGTATCGCGATTTCTACCGGGCAATATGTCCGCACTAGGAATAGGCGCCACGACATCAGGGTCGGTACCAACAGCTCTTGCTGAACACCTCTGCTTGGCTAATTCACGTTGAGCTTCCATCTCAGGCTTGGTCATGTCGCACACATACGCAAGACCTTTCTTAATCAACTTCACGGCCAATTCATACAATGCCTGAAAATTATCCGACGAGTAAGTTGTTTTTTCGGGCTGCCATCCCATCCACTCCAAATCCCTCTTCATAGAATCAATGTACTCTGGACTCTCGGCATCAGGATTCGTATCATCATATCGAAAGATAGTCCTGCGATTTTCCATTGGCACACCCAACTTCTCAAAGGATAGGGCAAAGTTCATGTTCATGCTCTGCGCATGGCCGAAATGGAGGTAGCCATTGGGCTCCGGAGGGAAACGGGTACGAATGATGTTGCTGTTGATGGAGGCATGTTCGGCTGCTAGCTCGGGAGTGTTTACGGCCCATTCGAGCTCGCGGCCCTCGAGGGCACCGGCTGTGGTGGCTACTGTTTCGGGGGCGTCGGTGCTCATTGTAGTATGCCAATGACGAGGTGGATACTGTACTAGTGGAAGTTTGTGTTCATGGTGAGAGTTGGCACTACCTCCCACTTTTGGAAAGAGGAGACAGACGGAAAAATAAGACATACATCCAAGGACACATATTTATTTTTTTAAGGGGCATCACCTCCGACATTCACTAACAAAATTGTTTTTGACCATGGTGATGCTTCCGTAGTATTGATTGTACACACCCAATAATTGTCAAAACGGCGGCAACTCCGAAATGGAGCTTCTAGAGTCACTATAGAAGCTCCATTTCGGTGGGGCCGCTAGTTTGATCAACTTGTACTGAGATAAATGGGTCCATAAGGGTAAGAGCTACCTTTAGCTCAGTACCCTCAGCCCTACCCTATCGTATAATAACAATCCTTGTAAGTCAACACATACCAAATAACTCATAGTCCAGTCCTATCTTACTATATGTAACGCTTTACTGTCCAAATAAGTTGACGAATCTCAGTAATTCATGCCCGAGTCAGGGAAAAGTGGGTACAATTCTGCATGAAAATTGCCAATTTGTAATGTTGAAGGAGTCTCCTGACATCATGTCCAATTCTGACCCCGACAACATCGGTCTAATTCATTCTTCATGCAATGATAGCACAGCTCATACGCGCCTATCGGCGAAAAGTAAGCCTGTCCCCACCTCAAGTAGATCAGCATCCAAAGTAACAGATCCAACCGGAACATGTTGTTGTGTGATCCGGTCCTTATACCAATAAAAATCCAATGACGATCACTCCTCTGCGTCATCACTTATTCATAACCAATAGAATAATTGTCTCGGATGAATTATATTGGTGTGTGGAAGACACCGTCGAATTGTAACACCAAATTAGTGAACATATTACCATTATTAGGATGAATCGTCGGTGGTGGATGTCGACCCGGGCGGAGTGTATTCATAGAAATCACATCAGAAGACTGGCCACAACGACTCTGATATAATCATAGATGAAGTTGGCACTGAGGAATGGCTTCTAATGGCTTTACTCTCTTCATATATCTCCGATCAAATTGACCGCCGACACGATGAGGGAGACGCCGATGACAGGCGCTGTCGGGGCATGATGTTAGCCACCTATCTCTGAATCCAATACAACCATACTGCCAAATATTGTTTATGAGACATAACAGAAGGGATAGGTTGCACATTTAGAAACGATTGTCACCGAAGTGGCGACGATTTTGATAGGGCAGGAGGTGGCCGTCATCGTGGTGAACCACTTGCTTTGGTGAAGATGGCAAAAACTTTCGCCCGAATTTGTCTGACCGCGTCTTAATTGTATGTAGGAATTTAATACTTTAAGTTCCTACGTAGAAAACATATCGGCCTTCCGGGAATTTTACAGAGTGGGCGATGGTGTTGGAGATAGAAACAGAAAAAAAGAGCATTACGGACGACGGTCAGGTTTCTAAGAGAGAGCTCCTCTGCCCTTTTGTTGCTAGAGTTGTTGCTGTTAGAAGACCAAACCAGCATCAGATGAAATGAATATAATTTGTTGTTACTTAATGTATGAATTTGATTGTGCATGTCATGATGCATAAGTATACATACTCGAGAGCAAAATGAAGAACCTGCATCCATTCCTCAAACAGAATCGCTCTGCTGTGTAGTCAAGTGAGATGCAAGTTCGTTCAGTCGCTTCCGTGGAACACTCCGTATAAAAAAGGGTTCTGGAATATTTGGTCTAAAAAATCCTCCATCATCCATTCCTTTGGATCGTTTCAGAAATGGCTCCAGCACTCTGCCGCATGAGACTAATAGATACAAATCTTCTGCTGGGTCATACAAGCTTAGCAGACCATCTTTGGTCATTGCCGCAAATGTCTTTTGGAGCAGCCGCTGGAAATTTGCATTGGGCAAGTTAGTTGTCGACACCAAACTTCGTGCAATGGAAGATAAACGTGCATCGCTACATATCGATTGGAAAGTAAATAGAAATGGAGGCGGCATTGAATTTGCTTCTGCGCCGTATAAATCCATACAATCTTCGGTAGCAGCTTGATGCACACAACTTTCAATACGTAGCAATTGAGACTCGCAGTCTAACAAATGGTTCAGCACTGCATCACGAAAACTAAATGTGGAATCAAGTGCCTCAAGCGTTGCTTCGCAGTGACAATAAAATAATGCTTGCCGAAATCTCTGTGGAGTTTGGCAACATTGCCTCACTAGAACATTCTTTTTGCCAATAGTGGTACTATCACCATCATGAAGTATCGACGATGAAACCTTGTCTCCCAGCAGAGATAACACTTCTTTTCCATTTTTCATTGTGGAATTCTCTTTACTTACTTCTTTTTCGACATTGATGCATTTTAACCAGTGCACTGCTTCACCATTCCATACGTTTGCGGTGACCGATGATTGACTTGTACCAATCACACATACCGAAGTGGCATGAACTTCGCGAATGCAACCAAATCTAACTTCCAGCGGTGTTGTATTGTTTTCTGACAGAGTGGAACCTGCTGCACTGCTAGCATCCCCTGCAGTAAGTGTCTTTATCTTGCCCATTATTTCTACCGAATCACCAATATCATAGCGCAATCCGTTCCTATTCATTGATGTTCTGTGTTGTGGGAGTAATGCAGGAAGATGAAATGCACTGTTGCTCGATTCTTCCCAACACCGACAATCTACTGCACCTGTTCCATCGTCGATAACAATGAGAGTGCAGCCGTTAGGACGCCTGTCAATGGCAGTGACAATCCCTCTCAGTAATACTCTCGAAAGAGGAAAAATATGCCATTGATGCGAGTTGTTATCGCTTTCACTATCATCTCGATGACGAGGGGTGATGAAACAATCAACGCCATTGATGAGAGGGAGCGAATTCAAATCGCCGATGGATAGGCGTGTGTAGGACCAATACTGAGGGGATAGGCCAATAAGGCGATAATCGACGTCTGAAACGCTGTCGTCATCGCCACCTGCTGCATTGCCTTTCGTGGGAACAGATGCCGCCGCTTTGTCCATTTCAGGGACACTACCACATCATAATCCTGGGTTGTTTTTCACCATCACCATGTTCTGTCGATGGTTTTGAATCACGAGTGGTCGCCGTTTTAGTCGCCTCGCAACTATCCACACGCGACTAACACACAACATACAACATCATTGCAATAAAAGAGTTGTTTGTTGGCCGTAGGCGACTATCTCAAAGTGATTTCGTATTGTAGTGCACAATAGCAGTTGCGTAGCCATGATGATGTCGCGTCGTCGCCTCTTCTTCTGCGGGTGTTGCACAGTTATTGTGCTTTTAATTCAAGTCAGTGTCCAAGCTACAAATCCATCACCGCAATCATTACAAACAACAAACCAACCATTTCATGGACATGTCATCTCCAACTTTCTAAACCATCGCTGTGGATCTTCTTTTAAGGATTCTTCAAGGCAATCTGTATGGACATATGAAGGAACTTTAAGTGATCCTCTAACGGGCAAAGTAATTGCCGAAGTGGAAGGGCTAGAAGTGGTGAAGCAATTACCGACGATTACATCATCTAAAAGCAGTGACAGAGCACTGTTGAACAATCTATGTACCAAACACGTTCTATTTCCAAAACAAAAGACGCAATCATCGCAGCCATCATGGGATACTGCAACAACAATACTCTCTCGAAAACTATTTTGCTATCGGCGGCCATCAAACATGAACAATGCATCTGGAAAGGTTGATTCAGAATCACCAAGCAAATCACTTTTGACATCTCTACGACTTCGCCCTGATGGACCACTACGTCATTTATCCCCACTCGAAAATATGGCAGTCTATGATTCAGCTATCACCTACATCACACGGAACAATGGAAGAGAGATGGTTGTACTCACCGAGCTCGGAGGTGGTAAAGCTGACGACATCGATGGCATCAATAATAGCGTGTACGATGATGTGGACGATGGCAAGAAACATTATGTCATGGGATCTGCTCAGTGTGGGAGAGATGCATCCTCGTTTAGTTTTGCAATCCAAGCACTAAAAGGAACATTCAATAGCGACGGAGATCACGGGCCTATGCTACCTCCACTCAAACATCCTTCAAGTGATAATGAAGTAGTGATATCGCCTCCAAGATCACGACTTCTTCAATTTGGAAAAGGTGACGGAAGTAGCGCCGGTGGTTCAGCAGCATCGGAACGAATGTATAGAACAGTTAGAGAGTCGTATTCCTACTCCTTGCAGGATGGCAGCGATACATCTGACATTTCAGAGAAAGAACAAATCGTCGATACAAGTAGATTTGATCTGATTCGTCGGTTACGGAAACAAAAGCAACAACCAAATCTGATGGTAGAAGAGATACAAACACCTTGCACAGTCAAGTACACTCGCTATGGTGAGGCTCCTCCATGGTATGCTCCTGGACGCATGTGCAACTTGGAGTTGCATGGTAGGCGGTTAGCTGATGATAAGTCAACATCACAAGACCTTTCGCCGTTATTGTCGTGGGCAGCATCCAAATGCAAACCGTCATTTTGGTCGGGATGGCCTACCATTTCACAAACTAGCACAAGTGACAGCAAAGAACAAGCATTAGCACAACAAGCTGTTCGATTATTTAGCAACGATAGCAGGCGGTTTATAGTACCAGATGATGATTCAACCGACACTGAGGGAGCAAGTTGGGTTTCTGCTGCAGAAAATACATTGTCAAGAGTGCAGAGCCGCTTGAAGCGACTATCAAAATCTTTCATTGTAGGCGAAGTTCCAACATAAGAATGTACAAGTTATAGCTATGGATCAACCTCCAATCATGTTGCTTTCTTCCCAATATCTTGGTCCATATGACACGAACAGCTCCTCTCCAGCTTCTATATCTCTTTGCGCAATTGCGGGACAATGCCAGATCCCTGGTTCTTTAATGTGCTCATACTTGACGTTGCATCTCTCTTCTATTCTTGGGTCGTTGATGAACCGTGCCAATACGGATTTGCAAGGGAGAGCGTCCACAAAGTCATGCTGAGAGGAGCCAAAAGTTAGACATTAGCAAGCAAAACATCGTTACATCAATAATCGTACTACACTGTACTCACCTTTGGCCAACCGTTTTGTAACTTCAACACGTATGCTCTATTCTGTAATCGCTTCTGCGATTGATCTGGGGAAAGAAGAAAGCAATATTGTGTTGAGCAGCTTGGCAGAAGAGGATTACATGGACATGCACAAATCACTTACAATGATGACGATAGCCAGTATAGTGACAAACTGCCGTTCCCTTGGGAATAAAGGCTGTAGTAAACAGACCATTGCCTGCACCTTCAATAGTAGATGTTGCGACTCTCAAATGCCTCTCATGATCAGTATTTGGGTGCGGTGGGAGGTTTCTGTTGACTTCATCTTGTGCCTCCATAGTTCGCAGAAGCAGCTTCCTCAAATCATCAGTGCTTGCTCGAAAGAGATCATCGTCCTTCTCTGCGTGTGCAGCATGGTTGTTTGTATCAGCAAGAGAAGGCCGGATGCCTAATTCATGCCATTTCACAAGGTTTTCAACACGAAGGCACATCAGCTGGAACAGCTCAGGGTCGTGATCATGCTCCTCTTCGGGCTCTTGTCCTCCAGGGAAAGTTTGTTGTTTCAAGAGGCTTGCTTTTCTAACAGTTTCTTCTTTCTTGGCAACAATCAAGACGTCAACATGCTCATCATCCTGCTCAGATTCGATATCGACATTCTTTGTGCTGTTGTATTTGAATTTATCCTCGCTGCCTCCAAAGTCAACATTTGAGAAGTCAACAAAGGCGAAAGCTACGTCACTGTCAACTGAAATATCGTCGGTAGTCATACTCAGCTATTCAATGTCGTCTAAGTTATGCAATGTTGCTGTTTGTCTGGTTGATGGCCTGGCTGCGCTCCATTTGGTCTGCATATTCAACGTAGGAATTCATACAGACACATAAACTGTGAAAAATACGCAAATGGTCCCCCCATGAGAATGTATCAACCTCCTATCATTCTGCTTTCTTCCCAGTATCTTGGTCCATATGAAATGAACAGCTCCTCTCCAGCTTCTATATCTCGTTGTGCAATCACTGGACAATGCCAAATTTCTGGTTCTTTAATGTGTTCAAATTTGACGTTGCGTCTCTCTTCTATTCGTGGGTCGTTGATGAACCTTGCCAATACGGATTTGCAAGGGAGAGCGTCCACAAAGCCGTCATTACGCCGATCATGCTGAGAGAAACCAATAGTTAGAGATTAATGGGCAAACATCGTTGCGTCAACACGCTGTAATGAACTAACCTTTGGCCAGCCGTTTTGTAACTTCAGCACATATGCTCTATTCTGTAGTCGCTTCTGCGATTGATCTGGTAATGGTAAAAGTAAAAGAAGAAAGCAATGTCATGCTGAGCAGCTTGTAGAACGGAATTAGTGCCTTCAACGTTTTACATTGACATGCATAAATCACTTACAATGATGGCGATAGCCAGTATAGTGACAAACTGCTGTTCCCTTGGGAATAAAGGCTGTAGTAAACAGACCATTACCTGCACCTTCAATAGTAGATGTTGCGACTCTCAAATAATGCCTCTCATGATCAGTATTTGGGTGCGGTGGAAGGTTTCTGTTGACTTCATCTTGTGCCTCCATAGTTCGCAGAAGCAGCTTCCTCAAATCATCAGTGCTTGCTCGAAAGAGATCATCGTCCTTCTCTTCATGTGCAGCAAGATTGCTTTTGTTGCCAAGAGAAGGCCGGATGCCTAATTCGTGCCATTTCACCAGATTCTCAACTCTTTTGCATTGTGCTCGGAACAGCTCAGGGTCGTGATCATGCTCCTCTTCGGGCTCTTGACCTCCAGGGAAAGTTTGTTGTTTCAAGAGGCTTGCTTTTCTCAGTGTGTCTGCTTTCTTGGCAGTGGCAGCAATCAAGATATCAATATCAATATCAACCCGCTCATCATCCTGCTCTGATTCGATATTATTGTACTTCTTGTCATCCTCGCCGCCTCCGAAGTCAACATTTGAGAAGTCAACGAAGGCGAACGCTACGTCGCTGTCAACTGAAATATCGTCGGTAGACATGCTACGCTACTCAAGTTTATTACTACGCTACTCAAGTTCATGCATGGTGGTGGCTGGTGTTGTGGACGAAGAGAGGAGCAAAAGGAGTGAGGCGAAAAGATGGGAGGGTCGGACAGACTTCTCTTTCCGAAAGATGAGTCGCTTCCAATCCTCGTCCACATTGTCTTCGCGTTGATTGCCATTATATGATATCTTGCACTGCTCTTCATTGATATTGCTTTATGAAGATTGATATTGACTTATAGCTTAGCATTACTAGCCCATTCAGAATTCAGAATAGCTAAACGCCTGCGGTTGGCGTTTTGGTTGGAACTTTTCAGAAGAAACATACAGCTCATTTACGAGATCATGTCTAACATATAGTCGTACACTGGAAGAATTGCAGCCGCCACCGGTCCTGCTCGGGCAACAGATATTGGCATACCACGATACAAAGATTGAAATCCGGTTTCTCTCACCATTTGTTGTGCTAATCTTATCCCGTCCATGGTGGTAGGTAACGACTGACTATTGAGAGATTGTGAATACAGCCTTGACCTTATCACATCTGCAGGATAGATGAATGCCCAGCAAGTCATTCCTGCTGATGCTGCACAAATCATTCGTTGTGGAATAGAGAGATTGGCTGGTGATGCTGAATTGCTGTCGAACATCTACATGCTGACGCTCGGACATTGAGCGCTTTAGAGTATTCGTAGGTAAACATGTATCAACGAACGCCCAAAAGCATCACAGCAGAAATGTATACCAAAGCCAGTATAAAAGTTTTGTAACTTCAGTTTTGAATTCCCTCTTGACCATGTATCCTGTATTGCTTTTCTAAAGCTCCATTGCATGATTTGTTGTTTTGTTTTGACCATGGTGACAGGAGAAGGTAAGGAAACTAGTAGCACCACCTGATATGAACGATGCAACCGCAACATTTTGTAAGTCGTCGTAGTGAAGATAATCGTCTGGAAGACAATTGACAAGCACAACACCACTGTCATTTTCTCTCCGCAATTGGCGTTCGTACAGCACTCTTCTTACAGAGTCGTAGACTGCAAAGTTTATTGATTGTATCAAGCCCACAGTTAGTAATGGCCCCGTTACACCTGCATACAGCGAAGTTAGTGAACGTTTTCCCGCTGGTATTATGTTCGAAGTTTGTACGCTCGACGGTCGGGTCGAGACTGCCGCTGCAGCGGCTGTAGAGGAAGCACGTGATATGACAAAGTTCGAGCTGTTTACAACGTTCGCACCAGGTCGGACACCACTGCCCGACGCCGAAGAAGGATTAGTAGATCCAGCATTTGCTGTTTGAAGCAACACCTTGAGACTGTCAAGAGGATGCCCAATTACTATGCCACAAATACCGGCAGTATAGCCAGAGATCAATCCATTTCGGATGGTCGTAGCGGAGTAGCTGTAACTATGATCATCGCCTTCCATCCTAGCTGACATGAGTTTATATTGTGCACCTCCTGAGAATGAATGGATGCATTGCTCGAGAGGTATGCACTGTACTGGAGCTCAAGGTTCAAGTTCAGGACGAGTGGAAGAGGAAGAGGAAATACCATCGTGCGTTGTGGAGAGATGTGGTGAAAATTCAACAAAAGAGCGGAAGCAAGAGAAGGTCCCACGTGTGGTGGACTTAATCATCGCCTTATAATCGCTTTCTCCATCCATCACGCCATTTTGATTTCCCAACAAAACGCAAACAGCTAGCAACGCAACCTACTACACACGCTCCTATCTCGCTGATACAACCAACCTGCGTAAGCGACAACAATTGGCTGGAGAGTATGTTTCTAACATCACTGACTTTGTTCCTAGCAGCTCAATCTGCACCAAAATTTCTTCATCATCGTCGGGTTCATTCTCTAAAATCTGCTCTACATCTATCCGATGGCAATGAAAATAGAGTCGACAATCTATCATACAGACCTGTGACTGCTGATGATATTCCAAGATGCTACGAGATCGAATCATCCTCTTATCCCGAAGATGAAGCAGCATCTCTTGACAATTTGAATTATAGACAACAACATGCTGGAGATTACTTCATATGTGCCACCAAACCTGACTCTGAAACGAACGCTGAAGACATCATAGGTTACATATGTTCAACTCGATGCAATGAGTTTACAGAAGAGAGTATGTCAGTACATGACGACAACTGGTCCAATTCTTGCTATACATTCTGTTGTGGTCGATGCTCCATATCGTCGTCAAGGCGTAGCAAGTGCAATGATGAACGAATATCTCAAGCAAATGCTTTCATTTTCCAACATGGTGGCTGACACAGGAGCAAATGGATTTTCACGTGTATTACTTCTGGCAAAGTCCCCTTTATTGAGCTTCTATGTAGATTGCGGATTCATGGTCCTACGGCCCAGCCCAATAGTGCATGGACAGGATGTTTGGTATGAACTTGAAGCTCGTCGAGATCATATGGAGAGATTGTTGAGACTACAAACATTCAGGACCACAAATGAAGATTCAAATAACGTTAATGTTGCAGCCATGGCTACAAATAGTAGAGTGCTCGGTTCATCCAGATCTACATCAAACCCTGATTATGCAGCTGACAATGCTCTTGCAGAGGGACGCGATAAACGAAAATCAAAACTTGACGAAGAACTCAACAAACTTGGTATAGATCCAAACGAAATGGAGCATAATCCGGAGCAATTTGGAACAGCAGCAATGAGGACATACAATAGCTTCTTACTTCCAAAGGTGAGTTTTGGGTTATCAGTTGTAGTTTAAGCTCACAGATCTTGGTAACTAACGTCAACAAAAGTCCAAAGGTGCGCTTGCGGTGGCCGAATCGCCAACTCGTGCGAGGGTCGTTGCAAATAACATCTCATTTCTTGTGAGAGAGTTCAAAGCAGATCAAGAGGAATGGTTACGCAATGTTGATAGAAATCGTGCTGAAGCTGTAAGCAAGTCAGACGAAAAGATTGGAGTAAAACACCCTGTTGTAATTGTGTTAGATAACGTAAGGAGTGCTCACAATGTCGGCAATATATTGAGATTGGCAGAAGCAGCTCAAGTTGAGTCAGTTCGGCTGTGCGGAATGACTCCACGACCACCACACCCAAAGATTATGAAGACAGCGATGGGTGCTGCCGAGTTTGTTGATGTGGGCGATGCTGATGCATCCACTCTTCAAACAGTCTTCGATCTCAAAGCTAAAGGCTACGATCGTATATGGGGTAGAGACGACAGAGACTGCGATTACTCTGTGGGACGCGCCTATTCCCAGCAGCAATCCTGTTGCGTTTGTATTCGGCAATGAATTGATAGGAGTAGATGTCGAGGTACTCGAAGAATGCAAAAATGTCATATCGCTGCCAACTTATGGCAATAAGAACAGCTTGAATATTGCGACATGCGTTGGGATTGTTGCATGGGATTATCTGCGTCGTGGAGCGACATAAATCCCATGAGCAACTAGTGTGATGCACAGTGCGTTGTTAGAGTAACTTAGACTACTATTTCCGCGCTGATCACCCAGGACTCTAGCAGTGACAAGCATGCAACCATATTTGGCAGGTGATCGTCCCAACCAACCCTAACCCTCCCTCCATTGTGTATTGAGTATTTGTGTTCTAGATGAAATTTGTTCTGCGTGTAGTGAATTGCATCTTACGCAGATGTCGTAGAAGACTCCTTCCAACGATTGTTTTGTCTCGGTGCAGGTCCACCTTCATAATTTCGGCTATTGTTGCTCCTGCTACCACCACCGCGGCCACCTCTTCCTCTGCCTCTACCTCGTCCTCTTCCCCCTCGTCCTCTTCCACGTCCGCCGTACCTCCTTCGATTGTTTCCAAGAGAGGTCGCACCAAAAGTATCTAGATTGAGATTTCGCTCGTCCGCTCCCCGTAACCTATTGTCAATTCCGTTAGCCTTGTCAATAGCATCGCAAGAAATGGAGTCAAAGAAATCACCTGCAGAGTATACGTTGGTGTCTTCTTCTTGGATGTCATCTTCTTCTTCGTCATCTGCACTTATTTTTGTGTTTTCAAACTTTTCAAGGTTTGACTCGAAATCAAAGTCCTCACCGACTTTAACTGTGATAGATTGGTCAAGTAGGGGATAGAGTAAGGTTGGGAGTGTCAGTGACAGCTGCAAACAAGAAAAATAGTCATGATGCCTGAAAGCATACATCTAGGCTACGATACTCACTTTGATCTCCCTTGGCACCTCTTGCTTTTTTGTTCAAAAGGCTAGCTCCCGACCCAACCATGTTTTTCTTTTGGTTGCCACCCTTCTTTGCATTGGGTTTATTCTCCTTGGATTCCGTCTTTGCTTTTGTGGATGTTTCCTTCTTGGTCTCTGGCTCGCTTATGCTCTCTTCTTTTTTTGTTTCTACTGCCGCTGCTGCTGGCGCTTCTTCTTTCGCAGGCGTCGTATCAGCAGCGGCGGCAGGAGTACCCTGCTTCTCATGGACATGCAAATCTTTGATATCTTGACCACGGAATAGGAGATAAGTATGGACAGTATCCTGTGGGGGGACGAAATTAGTTTGCCCAGTTGTGTCAAGAAGCTCACGCCCTTCGGTTCCGAAAGATTTCACATCTTGGAGGGCGACCGTGGCATCCGATTCGTTGATGGAATAGAGAACGCCCTCGTAGCGGATATTTTTCTTGGAGATCAGGGAGATTCGATTCCCTGGGGCAAAGAATAACAAGATACAATCAGTTGCTGGTGGTGGAAAAAGTGTCACATCACATGCTCAATTTTAGCTCACCTATGAGAGGATTGGAAGCCATGATGCGTCAGATAAATTAGTAGAGGGTAATTACAGGGTAACTAAGCGGCTTTAGGCGATGTCAAAGAAGAGTGTTAGCATCCCTCTCCTTGACAGCGTTGATGCTTTTAGCAACAGCAATAATATGCAACTCCGAGCGAACTCGTTTGGGTTTTGGGTGTGAAAAAATCTTGGACAGACAGGCAAACAGGATAGAAGAGAAGGCACCTTGCGACTTGACCGCTCACGAAGTATCAGTGGAAAACTGGCCATAGATACCATACAAAATCAGTTACTTTCTCTTAGCATTATTTCAATTAGAAAGAAGGGGTGTAAAGGTATCTCAAAATGAAGGGCATCGACAGTTGAGTCATTGTCAAGAAGAATGGTCCAAGCAATGGAATAGTCATCATCAAATCAAAGTCCACTAACAAATCACTTCCTAGTTGAGCAAAGCCTTGAATGATGGCAGTTCGGATTACACGGACACGAGAGTATCCTCCAAGATATCCAGGAACTTCCTTTGTGTTTTGAACCTTTGATAGCTCCTCTATGAGACGGTAGCCATCCTCAGTGGCTTGGCATCCTCCTTGGCCCAAGTTTGGCATCATTGGATGCGCTGCATCACCACACAATGCTACTGGACCTTTCGACCATGGGCTCAAAAGACGTTGAGGGTCCAAAGTAGTAAGAAGAGGAGCTCCATCATACAAGTCGCGACGTTTGATGTCCTCTTCAGACGAAGCATTGATCAACTCCAATGCAAATGGATCCCATACGTTACCATCAGCATCGCCAGCACCAGTGGCAGCAAATTCCTTCCTCAGACGGGTAAGCTTGGGATGAGGATCTTCGGGTGTGGGCTCTAGATCCACGCCACCAGCAGGCTCACGGATAAGAGCAAACCATTGCTGTCTGTCTCCACCTCCATCTGTTGACACAAAGTACTTCTTCTCTCCAAGCAAGATTTGGTATGAGACATTTTCAATGTTGGATGCGCGATGGGGTGCCAATGCAGCGTAACAAGTGAAGCCGGAGAATCTCCTGTCAGCCTTGGCAGCGATTTGAACTGTATCTCTTGCCAACTTGCGTGCTTCAGCATCATCCAATGCTCCACCTGCAGCACCAGATGCAGCGAATCCTCCAGCACCATCATCCAATCCATGAAGATTCTTGCGTACCTGAGACCAAATTCCATCAGCACCCACAAGCGCATCTGCGTAGGCTTTTGTTCCATCCTCAAGTGTCACCGCAACACCACGTCCTTTTCCCAAATCTTCGTATTGTTGGATACGCGATTTAATACGCACTGTTCCCTCGGGAAATCCATGCTTGACCAAAATTTGTTGAATAACTGGACGGTCTACTACGACAGTGGCAGGTAAGCCAGCCTCCAAAGCTGGTCCAATGGTATCAAACCTAACAAGCCAATCTCCTGCATCATACAATCCAGCAAGCTTGTTTCCTTTGCGGTACCCGATCTTTAGTCCAGACACACGATCGGCAGTGCATGTTCCTGCAGCAACTATCTCTTCAAAGATAGCAGGGTTGATTTGTTGCAATGCTCTCAATGCATTAGATTGGATTTGGATAGGTCCTCCATAGGGAGCATAGGAAGATGCTTGTTCGAAGAGAGCTACCTTCATTCCCTTTGCGTGAGCTGCTGCAGCAACTACAAGACCAGCAAGCCCTCCTCCTGCAACGATGACAGTTAGTGGATCATCTTTGGTAACAACTCTTCCACCCTCGGGAATACTTTTCTGAGTACGCCACCAAGCTTTTTCATCGTCTTCTCCAATAAGCATCCCCCGCAACTTCATAGCGTCTTCGCTTGCCTGCTTGGCACGGTTTCTTATCCTTTCTGTGCGTTCGTCACTTTCAGCTTCGCGTTTAGGAGCACTAGGTTGCGCAAGAACAGATGCAACGTGGTCTGGAATATCAATTTTGTTAGATGCTGAACCTCCACCCTCTGCTAACCATGATATTTGTGGAAGCTTTTCCTTCAGATTCCTAAGTACTTGAGCAGGCCCGATAGAAGATGCTTGTTCACCGACAACATTTAGTTGTGTAGGAGAGACACGAGATGACGAAGGAGTGATGAACGCAGCAGTTTGTGAAATAGAGGCAGCAATGGCCAAGGTGGTGGCAATGCACCTATTAGAACTCTTCATATTGCTTTTTTTGTTGATATGATCTACCCAAGGTAATGCAATGGCAAGGCAATGGCGTCAATGATACTTAGCTCCACTTTTCAAAGAAGATTTTATGGAAGGTGCCAACTCATCTCGGCGGTAAGGTTCAAGTTGAAATCTTGAGGGTATCTACGTAGGTACCCTACCCTAAAAATCACGTAACGTAAGTAAGGGTATTTCGGGGTTATGCATATCATGGGATGAGTATGAGTTGAGAAGTTATTCCCCTGCATAGGAGAAGAGGGCAAGGAACAGTGCGTATATGGTCAATTGTTTGCACTACTTATTATAACAGACATACAAGCAAAAAGGTACTCGCAATCAAAAATGGAGCTGGATTGTATGACTTTCTTCTTGCAGCATTGTCTTCCAATCTTATCAGTCTGTCAGAAAAAGTTGGTGGAGGAGAAGTTGGCACCAGTTCCTCATTTTGTGTTTCATCTGTTGAAATGATGTTTGGCATATTTGTGTTCTGTATTTCTGCAGTTGGATTCATTGTCATGGGAGTGGGCTTCGGCGTAGGATCGGGCGTGGGAATCGGGGTAGGATTCGGAGTTGCAAGCAGTATTGGCATCTCAAAGATGTTGTTAATGATCATGAAAAAGTGTCGGATTCTTTGATCAAGCATTCGAACTTCAAACTCAGAGCAGCCTTGTTTGTGACATTTTCTCGAAACAATTCTGCTAACTGTTGTAATGAAAGCGTTGCTTGACATTCCTCCTTGGATAAATTTGTCCAGTTCATCGTCATAATTCCAGCCATCTGCATTGTATTTTTTGTACTCTTTCAGCCCATTCAAATAAGCCTGCATTCCAGCGCAGATTCTTGTCATCAGCACTTGCACATAGTGCCTCTGGAAACTTACAGAAGTCTATGTTTGGATAGAGTGTCTCCCTTCCAAGGTCTGCTCCTTTCTTGCCAAGATAGTAATTTATTTTGCCAATGCTGCATGGTCCTCTAGTTTGTAATGCCCCTCTTCCCCACCAACAGCAACCCTCGATGTCAGTGCGACCAGCAACATTAGAGTAAGATCCTTGTACAAGTTGTCCAATAGATGACTCCCAATAACCAGCATTGTTCCCAGGTTTGCACTGAAATGGTGGAGGAAACCTATATCCGATTGGACCATTCACTGCAGTCACCTCCATTGATGACACAACTGGACAAGACGATTCAAAGTCCAAGGAGCATTCCTCATCTTCATAATTGTAACCTTCTTGACCACAAGAGTTGCTTATAGCATACCTCCCATCCAATCCTTGCCAATTGTTTTCATCGCATGAATCATATTGAATGGACTCTACCATTGCGTTGGCTAAAAAGGCGGCAAGAGATATCAAACCCTTCTTCCATTCATTTGTAATACCTTCATAAAGATTGAATTTGAAGCTTTCGGCACCAAAACCTCGAACCGCAATGACGTCCAAACCATTCATTAATCCATCAAATGTATACCGAGTAGAGGGAAATGCAACTCCAGCATTTGTGTAGGACACTAGTACATTTCTTTCAATTTCATCACGCTTACTCTTTATGTAATCCCTAGCAATTGATTGCGGTGGAGGAGTCGGGCTAAGAGTGGGATAATATGTTGGTTCTACCGATGGCTGGGTTGAAGGAGAAGGTGATGGTGGAAATGTCGGACTTAACGTTGGCGGACACGTTATATATCCAGGTGGTGGACATGTAACTGTGCTTGCCTCTTCACAATGGTTTTCGAACGGGTCGAATCGTAGCCCATCGCCGCACTGAGCCCAGCTGGTTGGTTCGCCGTTAAAACAGTTGTGATATTTTTCACAACGTGTACCAGGTATCCATTCTTGCCCGGTGTATAGTGACCACTGTTTACATGGTACGAAGCAAAATGCTTCGAAGAGATAGTCGATGTTGACTGGGTCGATTGGCGTTGGTGTTTCTTCCGCCGCTATGATTGCTGCAAGAAGCAGAGCCAGGATCGATGTAGCAAGGTGGTATGATGCCGAATGGCAGCTGCTTTTCCTCCTCATGGCGTGGTGTGTGAAGACGACCACTCCTTCTTCAATGATGATGAGGTATTGTACCTAATAAAAGTGAGGGTGAGGAGGTAGGTTCTTGGAGATCGTGTCAAAATCGGCAACGGTCATCAACGGTCACATTTTGCATTTTGCTTCTCGAGACGCGACCATAAAACCACCAGGCCAAGAGTAGATGATTAGAAGAATGTACAGTAGGAATCAGAGGCATCGGCCAATAGCCGCCTACTACGCTGTGGCCATAATTATTTACAGTCTACATTTCATAGCTGCGCAATTGAATGTCGAGCTTCCATTTTGCTGGACGCCATGTACAGAAGTTCCGACAGGCAATGAAATTATTCCAGGAACACGGTGCACTCTCTACCACGAGTGCAATAATGGAAAGGTGATGATAAGGAGATCATGCACTGCTCCTCTTGTATTTGATATGGCGAAGAACTTTTGCAACTTTTATGAACAAGTTGAGTGCCCACCAGACATTACGTGCGAGCCTACGCCTTTTCCATCACAGTCGCCAGAGATAGTTCCGACGAAAATGCCTTCATTGTCCCCAGTGACAGAAGAGCCAACAGCATCACCACTAATGGGAAGCAGGGCCCTTGATTATATTGCTAGTAGAAGGGTTTTGTTTGAAAAGTATGTGTTGGTGTCGTATACTTCTGCTGGAGTTTCGTATCAATCTACTCTCTACACCTTTGACGAGTTCATGATAAGTTTGAAAGTAATGGGAAAGGATGGGTTCGGAGCTGATTTTCGATTCTTTCTCTTTGATTCTTCTCATGACTATGTCTACGGCGTGGTGAATACTGCGGCTTTCTTGGCCAATGCAATGGTGGAGAGTATTTCTACAGATTCATGTGATGAGAATCACGAGGAAGGAATCAATGGGAGATATGCAATAAGCAATTCTTGTGGACAGTACAAGAGATCGTATCAAGATGAGACATGTGAAGATAATGCATACTCTTGCGACGTTGATCCCAACATGCAAGTAACCGCAGTAACGTCTGCTCCTGGGGCAAGATCTCCGCCACCCTTCATGTGTCAGCCTGGGAATAACAATAATGCTGGTTACTGGGACACAAACACTGGAGTGCCTGTCAGTGCTGCGTACTCGAATTCGAATGGTCGTACTGACGTCGAAGGTTGTTGCTTTTGGGGAAGAGGAGCTCTGCTCACTAGAAATGTATGTAATTTGGGAAAACTGAATTATTACCTTGGCAAGGGTGGTTTCAAACAAGGGAAGCGCAATGTACTGTATCCTGACATTGATTTTTGTGCCGATCCTGAGGCCACTTGTTCATCACCTGTTGCCGATGCTCTTCGATGGCGAAACTGGCATGTTTGAGTGGTCAGACAGGGTGCAAAGATATAGCAATGAGGAGTGGGACTATGAAGATCAGCTGAGGCAATTTGTTGATGGTGATTTGGGATATACATCATTGCGTGACTTTATTACATCTACAAGTCGGATTTTGTCATCTGGCTGCCACAAGAGAGGATGTGCTCATCCTTACAATCCTGACATTGAAATCCGAAAGCTTGCCGAGAGGATAGCAAACTTTGACATGATCTTGAATACAATACTCGACATGAGAAGTCTACTATCACAACCTATCGCTCCACTTCCTTCACCACCTAACCAAACTCCTACTTTCATTAGTCCAAACAAACCCACTCCAAACAATGATATTGAGCAAACAAACCCAGGACCTACAATTCAACTTGCCCCTCCAACTCCACCAAAGCCACCGGCGTTTTTCCAGCCACCAACAAACCCAAGCCCAAACATTCAACCGACCCAGGGCGAACCAATTCCAGGTGAAAATACTGTATTTGATAATGATGATGCCACGACCAACTTGATTGCGCTTGAGGACAACGGTGCTTTTCCAATTGAGTTGTCACGAACATTCATGTTGTCACTTTTGATTACAAGTGCAGTGATGTTATGACGATGATGCTAGATTTTAGTCTACTAAAGATGTGTATTTATGTACAATGCTTTCAATCTTCTTACGGATGAGGCGGTGGTGGTACTTGCTTCTTCTGCGTTGGTAATAAATTGTTAATAATTCCCACAGGCATAGGCAGTGCTGCCACATTTGGTGGATATGTCATGCTGTGTTGCTTTGCTTGCTTAACAGACTTGACTGATGCCAAGGTATTTTTGTTCAGTTTTCCTGCACTTGCTTTCTTTGGCACTTTTTTACTAGCTGGTAAATTGCCTTGGCCTGATGATGATGTAGATGATGGTGGACCTCCAGCGGGTGATCGATTAATTTCCTCCAGCAAATATCTTCTCTTTGCAAGCTCTGCCGCCACATTGTCGCGTGATTGGATGATGGCTAAAGTCAAATGACGGTGGACGTCTCGCCATGTTTCAATGTCGTCGTCGGCGCTAGTTGTAGTAGCCATTGTTATATTTTTATAGGAGGGGTCTATGTTCATGATCAAAGGAGAGTGAGGAAAGCAAGGCAGGAGGAAATCATCTTGATTTGAGTTTTGAGTTTCCTGATGACTTCGACATTATTAGGAAAGCCCTTTTACGCTCAGATGAAGAACAATAATATCAAATCAAAGATACAGAGCCGCTTATTTGCTAATAAAGATCAGAGATTATTCTCAGAATGAAAGAGGAAGAACTCGATGCGCTGCCTTGGATCAATGGTCCCCAAAGCGGAGGTATTCGCGGCTTTTCTTTCAAGGACAAAGAAGATCCACAGAGGTACCAAGAGATGTAATCCTCCATGCACAAAAAGTTGTGGTGTGAGGTGTCTGGACTGATCCACGCAGAATTATGGGATGAAGCAGAGGAGAAAATGAAAGAGCTCAGGAATTATCTTGGCCACTGTGATATGGAGCTCGAAGCGAAACTATCGTATGGAATTGCTATGAGGGGGGTTGGCAGCGCTACGGCAAGCGAGGCACCTGTTGGCATTATTGATGAGCACAAGTTCGAGATGGCAAGGCAGACGGTGCGCTTTGAGATTAATCTAGACGAAGGATGTGATATTGATACGCTATCAAAAAGGCTCTGCAACCTTATCGAAGCACGCATTCGGGTGGTTGTGCCCTTAAAAAACTACCGCAACCACCCCGATGAAGACGAACCATATTACTGGGTATTGGATTACGAACAAGCATCAACGCAAGCCCTCGTCCATGCCGCAGAGATATGGATGGAGGTACCAAAGGCTGCAACGGCAACGCGTGTCTATTCCAATGCTACTGACTACACTGACATTCCTCACGAAGCTACCCACTGCATTGTGGAAGAACTATGTAGCTAAAGAGGCGAGTACAAGAAGGCACGCAAA
The DNA here is from genome assembly GCA_018806925.1 of Skeletonema costatum. Taxonomy (NCBI): domain Eukaryota; phylum Bacillariophyta; class Thalassiosirophyceae; order Thalassiosirales; family Thalassiosiraceae; genus Skeletonema; species Skeletonema costatum. The sequence continues at coordinate 179,695 of JAHBBA010001125.1, read as the reverse complement.
GTTGCAAGAGAGATATTGGAGATAGATCCTGCATGTCGGCGTATTTAGGGCCTGGCATTTTCTGGGTTGCCATTGCTGAATGCTCTGAAGCACTCGGTGAGACTTCCATCGCGCATAAAAGCTACGTGAAACTCAAAAATGATGATGATTTTTATGATTACGAGGATAATGAGAGTCTGTTTTGCAAAAATGTGATGCCAGGTACTTTGGATGGTTGCATCACTCGCTCAACCATTGCTACATCCATGTATTAGTTGTATGGGTAGGTTGTATTGCTACATCAAATTATTAGATCAGGCACCTGACATTTATGTGAACATGAAATTCTTGATTGATTGCATCTGAAACAAAACATGGATTCATATATATAAGATAAATTGTGATTCAAACGTACATGTTTTACTACAATGCCTTCTTTTTATCACTGTGCACCTGAATCTCAACCTATTTTTATGTCGTAGCCATCAGTAGTGTCCTCTCTCTTTATCACTCTTTTTTGAAGTTCGTCGCCTTGTGTATCCACGGATCCCATTATATGCATACTTCTCATTTCCTCCCTGACTCGACATCACTATCTCTATCTTCAGCATTGAGCAGTGCGCAGTCGCACCTGCACTTGATTGGCATCCAAGTGTTAGTGAGCATTATCTTCCTCTTTACAGGTGCAGGAGCTGCACTTCGAGCCGCCCGTTAAATGATATGCATGATCCATATACAACGAAAATCCCTCAGTTATGTTATCCTACCATCACGACGGTAGATTTACTCTGCTAACGACAAGTGCACTCATTTGAAGCGTGAAGAGTAATGAGATTGTCCGATCAAGAGAGCTTTCGTCTCTCCATGATAATTCGGCCCTGGACGTTATGGGCAATCATCTGGAAAGCTGCTGTATGTTGTCAGTATCCTCTGGGAACCTCGCCCACCTCTCTAGGCTCTGGACCAAAGACCAAATCTCTTTCTGAATCGCACTCTGAAGTCTTCCGTGTAACATAACAGTAACAGTTTGTAACACTGCTGATGTGAATTGAAGGGGTCAAAAGGGGGGCTGTATTTCCCCCCCTGGGAGCCTTCTCAAGATCCAAAGATCAAAGATCCAAGCTAATCACAAAAAAATGTCGAAGGAATAGCGCTGGACTCGCTATGCTTTGATGGATACACTGGAAAAGTAGTTATTAGTATGGAATTGGCGAACGGGAGTGGTAATATAGCCGCTGCCGCTGATCTCAATCATGGCGATGCAACTGTCTCAGCTTTGTTGGCAAGAATCGCTCTTCTGGAAGCTGAAAACAAACAGCTCCGTGAGAGCAATCAATCATCTACATCGTTGTCACAAAGTCGTCCAGACATGAAGAATAGAAGAAGCAGCAGCATCTATTTTGATGGCTTTAAAACGCGTGTAGAAGAAGATGATGACGATGACAGTATACCATTGGCCTCTGGTGATGGGACAGATAGAGGCGAAAATAGCTGCTACCCAATCCGCGAAAACACAGCTGAAGAATCCAGCTTGAAAAGTGTTGACAGTAGCAATTCTTTCTCGACAGACGATGCATCAAGACAAGCAGCTATTGCGCATTCCCGGCGGTGGAGCAGCTCTTCTGTTTTATCTTCGAACATGGACAAAATCTACAACTATGCAGGCCAATATGAAGGAGCTTGTTTAACATTAGGAGAGAATCGATATGCGAAGCGATCTTCGCATATTAGTGAGAAGATGATTGAAGAATTCAAGACTTCTTTGTTTAACTCAGATGGGGCAAGGCCTTCTATGGACGGAAGGCAGACAAAGTCTGAGTGTGGCTTGCTTAGTATTGTAGGTGATTTAGAGTCAGGACAGACACGACATTCTTCGTTACCTTTGTTTGCTGTCCCGAGAGAGATCGAATTATTCATGAGAATGAAGAAGCTGAGTAAAAGATTTTCTAGTCGGGCATCTTTTTCCACTTGTAACCTGATGAAGCCATTGTTATATGATCAGTTTGCCATTCTATCAATAGATCCAACTGATACGTCTTCCCAGTGGTCTGATAAAGGGGGGCGTTTTCTTGACGCTTTCGCCTTGAAGACTGCTCATTGCATCGATAGCTATCCAATCCAACTGGCAGGAGAGAGTTTTGTACCGGAAGAACTATCGACATTTTGCTGTCTCGATGGAGTCACTGCAAGATTGATGCCACAAGCTGCAGTAGCTGGTGCAATGGCATTAGGTTGGTTTGCTGATGAACACAAGTTACTCGCATTTACAGATGGTAATGGAGTGACTGCATTTGGCATTGCAATTACAGTTTACGAAGAAGTATCTGTTGATGATAATGAACAATTACTTGAATGCTTGCAGAATAGACAGAGAAAACGTGCAGCGGCAAGCCTGATCATAAGGTGGTGGAGATCATATGCTAAAAAGATAGAAAGAACCAGTGCAGAAGCAACGAAGCAAGACAAGAAAAGCATGTCTCAAACGTCACCAAAGCTAAGTCATCGAGTCAAGAATCTAGTGTCTAGCCCGCTACAGCAACGAAGAAAAGGGAGAGATGGATTGGTATTGCATCGATCTTTCCAGGGTGGGATGAAGAAGATAAAGAAAACGATGACGCGAGTATCCTTTGCTGGTACGCCATCTCACCAGAACGTTAATTCTGCACCCAGGCGCATGACGTCGCATGAAATGATATCCATAGATGAACCGACCTCTGTCATTATCGCTGAATCAATCACTTCTTCTGTATCAGATATAACGAGACTTCGTGCGAAAGAATCGTTTGATTCTATGGTTGCAGAGAGAGATGTGATCTTTGTCCAAAGATGCTACGTCATGATCGGAGGCGATCAGAGTCAGCAATTTTTGCAATTACGTCTGTTGAAGCATTTGATCGAGATGGATATTCACAAGTCGGATAGCAAGCTAGAACTTCCACCGAACGATGAGACTACTATTCGACACAAATACTTGCAAGGAATCAGCCGAATAGACTTATCTAAGAAGCAATCACGTGTCCGGCTTCCTTCAGAGATTGCTATACGCCAGCAAATGCCAACGTTCAAGATTGAGCTTCCGTCTTTTGACTTGGTTGATACAATTCCACTCCCACTCCCACACGTCGCAGATGATTGGGGAGTTGCTCAGCTGTTTCGTTTCTTGATACCTGAATACATCTGCAGTATACTCAAGCTTCTGTTGGTAGAGCGGTCAGTATTGGTTGTCGGACATAGTAGTGAGGTTGTAACAAGCTGTATTTGCGCTTTGTTGCAGCTAATCAAGCCATTTCAGTGGGTGAGTAACTGGCTACCGCTGCTTCCTTTGGACATGATTGACTTTGTCAGTTCGCCGGTGCCTTTTGTCGCTGGTATGGTTTGCAACAACGCCAAATTTGCAGAGATCATTCGTATGAACGAGGTCAAAGATGCAATGAAAGAAGGTCTCTCTGTGGTGAACTTGAACCAGGGCAAGCTGATCATGACAAAAGAGAAAGGTATCAAGACCATTGTAGAGCAAAGTCCGGCTCCAATTCAACAGCTTTCTTCCTTTAAAGATCGTCTGGAGGTGCTTCGGGATAGCGGCGACTCCTCTCTGGCATCTTTCAGCACATTCTTGAAGAATGGCTTGTCGAGGGAGGCGCTCGTAACACTTGATGCAATACGAAATGGCATCAAAGCATACGTTAAGGGATTCGCTGGAGACATAGCATTGAGCAACGATGGATGGCGTCAATATGGCAAGTATAATGAAAACGAGCAATTTGACTTTTATCCATCACTTTTCATCAATCCTATTGGAGAACAGCTGAAGCTGCAAGAAATGTTGTGCCATTCTCAGCTCTTCGTCGAGTATGTCAACAGAAAGGAACGAGATTCAAAGGAGACTGCCGAGCTATCAAAAAGTGACGTTGGGCGATTCATAGCTACGTTTGTCTACTTTCACTGGCGACGCAGAAAGAGGATAAAGTCAAAAGCAGTTGTGTAACTCTTTATTATGAATGTTTATTTTATGGCGTGACGTTATACTATTATTCTCTCCCTACACTGATATATATCATGGTAGATTATACAATTTTAGTTGCGATAATCATGATGATTTGATAATGGTACCAGAATCTTCCACTTATCATCATTGTTACGAACATCTCTTTAATAATACTTCCTCAATCTTTTAATAAGAAAGCAAGATTATAGTAGCGCCTAACCTCTAGGACTCATCCATCTCCAAAATGACTATGTCATCATTCTTCACATCATGATCACTTAACAGTGCTGCATCGGGGATTTCTTTCTTTGTTTCCTTCCCTGCATCTGCATCGCCACCTTCACTTTTGTTGTCAACATACAGCCGCATTGCTTTTACATCAATGGAATCATCATCACCCCCCAATGCTTTGCATATTTCCTCCTTGATATACGCAAAGCTATCGGATGGTGCTGTTGGGATGAAGAACGTTTGGTTTCGTCTTTTGACGCGAATGTGACTGGTGTTTGTGATAATAGATAATTATTGCTGTGTGAGCGAGGCGATGTTGGAATACATACACATCCTTGACATTATTCTATGAAGAGACTTATCCACAGATCACATAATTGTATATTGAAATCAACTGTCATGAACCATCGCTGCGACTTCCCTCTTACTGCAGCAGCACCACTACAAATACACAAATAACACAGCATCGACACTTACTCTTTTCTATCAGGAGTCGACATTTTGCTTGCACTGGTACGGATTTGGCATGGATGATGGACAACAGCGGCGGGGTTGTTGCGGATGTTATTTTTGATTTCCTTTCGTTGCTGATAGTTGTTGCTTGCTTTTGCTTTGCTGCGAAACGAAAACTCGCTTTTCCCTCACCCATCGGAGTCTCGGTTTCCCCGAGTGCTTTGCTCTTACCTCGCCGCACTTGCCAGCCACTTTCAAACCTGTATCAACCATGAGTGCCGTCGACCCAGCCAACTACAGCTACCAACCCAGCTCATCGTCCTTGCCCACCTCTCTCATCCGCACCATCACCCTGGGCGACGAAGAAGTTGAAACTAATCTGATCCTACAACTATTCTCCGATCGAATTTTCATATCCATCACACAACTCTCGGGCAAAGTTGGCTCGCTGTTACTTTGCAATGTAGAAGAAAGTATAGTTGACAATTCGACAACTTACAATGTCAGAACATTATTGGGGACCGGCGTGTCGTCTCGTGGCGGTGGTGGAGGGGGTGAACGTGAGGTATCGATGCGTGAAGTCTTAGTACGAAGATTAGCCGAACGCATTGTCATTCATACACGAAAGATGGCTGGGGTTAGTGAAACTACAATATTGGGAGGGGCTGAGGATGGGACGGGACCGATAGCACCTCTTCTTGTTGGGGTGGGATTGAAGCCTGGAGGTAGTAATTTGAGTGTGGAGAGTTTCAATGTCCTTGTGGATGCGGCAATGGAGCTCTATCAAGATGGTTGGAAGATGAGTCATGCTGGTGGCATGGTTGGGATGGAAGGGCCTGATTAAGTTTATTATTACTACATGATACATTCACTACAAAAGATCACACACTAAGCCGCAGCTTATATCATTATTTGTCTGCAATACTTTGAGTGCTGCAACCTAACAATCTAGAATGTAGGAGACACGGACCTAACAGTTATTTTGTTTGATACATGAAGAATTGTATGTGACCCAGTCGTTGCTTATTGATATGATAAATCGCAAGAAGTTAAATCAGAAGATCTATCCATCGATCAATTTCCTTCAAAGCTGCTTCGGCCTTGGAAAAGATTGAGATCATTCGTGTTGATTCACTTGTAGATAGGCTGATCTCTGCGTGTTTCGGATTGATTCTAATGAAGCTAATACTTCCACTTCTAACTCCTCTGCTCTTGTCTGATTGGTTTATCTTTGCGCAATCCGAGACGACTTCTTCACTCTCTTCCCGTACAGCTGGAACGGTAGGACCCTGGAGAGGAGAGTAACGTGAGTATTTTAGCAAAGTGATATTATGAGCAATACACCGAGAATAACTTACACATCCAAGCTCTAGTACGACGAAACGTTTCCCGCTCGTCTCAATATCCTTTTCGACAGTAGCCTCCCACGCTTGATATCTGTCACGTTCTACGCTGATGCTACGCAGAATATTTTCATCCGTGTCATGAAACATGAGTACATTTGCTCGCATAGGCAGCAGCTGACAATGACTACAGAGAAGGAGAGAGCTTGAAATAGCATCATCAGTCATGACCAGCTTCGTTTCTCTGCAAGCATCTGCAGGTTGCACCTTTTCATTCCATTTCTGCCATCCTAACCTGGGCTCTCCGTTTGCAAAACCAATGCCACAAGCGCACTTGAACTCTAGTGCGCAACCGTGTATTTCGCACACTGACTCGCGAAAGCTTGCTAATCTAGTATTCCTGAAATGACCATCGACATTTGATGTATATACCCACCAAGGCGTACTACCGTCTGATTGTCTGAGTAAGTTCGGCAGCTTTCCCCCTTGACACCACTGATCCAACAACTCATAGCCTGAATGAGGCTTCGTCTTCAGATAGCTTCTTGTGAAGGCCAACCAGAACTGCTGAAACTTTAACGGATCTTCAACCAGTTTAGATGGATCACACATCTCCCTGTACGACAATGGAGCCTGTTCATATGTTTGTAGCCCACTATCTGCAGAGAATCCTGCGCCTGCTGTAATGAGCAAACTATTAGCTTCTATCAATGCACATGCTGCCAAGAGCGTGGTAAGATTAAAAGACAGCAGCTCTGTTCCTAAACCACCAACTGCAACAACTTCTCTGATAGTTCCATCTGGATGATTGTATTGACAGCAGTCAAGGCAGCTCCCCTCTGTTCCAATTGGTACAGATGTAACATATTTCAATGATAAACGGGCAAAATCAAGCTTCCAGAGTGTGACCGTCTCATCATGCCCACTTGTATAAACTCTGTGAAAGGTTGAATCATCTAATATGAGCTCCACTGCTTTCAGTGCAGATGCACTTGCACATTGTGTAGTAGACAATCGGATGCCCTCGCAAGAGAGTGATTCTGGTCCCGACTCTGCAAAATGGATGAGGCAAGTCGAAACTGTTTGATCGTCGCCGACGGAACATATAACTACGCTCTCGCTCTCTCCCACAATTACTGATGCGCTCAAGTCATTTACACCCGATTGATGTGCCTTGAATTCGCAAGAGGCGGTAGAAGGAAGCACATCACCCAGTTGACGGTGACCATCTTCAGACGCTTCGGAGCAACCTATCAGCTTTGCTATGCTAAATGTCCAAAGTTGAATATCGCCTCCAGTGGTTCCTACAAATGCCAACAAAAAACCATTATATGCCAACAACTCAAGACACAAAACTGGCCTTCCGTTTCCTTTCAAGATTTCACCAATTGTTGTCTTTCTAGCGTTGGGAAGCTCTCCGAGACCATGACGACATGCAAGTTGCCTTCAGAGTCACCAGAAACAACAAAGTGGTAGTTTTCATTGGAAGGCAGCGGCACAGATCTTACTGCATTCATCCGATGGTCAATCGTTGCTTTACTTCCAGTTGTCCTGTACGAACAAAGAGCCGTTACGCTGGCATCCATGTCAGCTGAGCTGTGATCCAGGAGGTAGCACTCCATAGTCAGCTTGCCTCCACAAGTAACTAAAAGAGATGTGTTTGTAGCTGGATGACTGCTTGTGCACACTCCCCTCACGCAACTCTCGTGGGGTGGAAGTTCTTTTGCTGATGCAAAGGTGCCGTTTCTAAACTCCATCAGCTTGACTGAACAATCGTTGCTACCAGACAATAAGTAGGCTGAAATTGGGACGGAGTTGTGACAGTAGGCTGGTTTGCCTCCACATTTGACCCATGCTACGTCATTTATTGTCTCTGCATGGTATGAGTGACCAATGTTGTACGTTGTATTTATATTTGTATCAATCCTCTGGTGACGTGGTACAGGCAACGTCGATGTTTCGTCAAACAAATGTGAGGAATGAAAGTCTATAATATTCCTGCCATCTTTTTGCCCTGTACAAATTGCCATTGCATGGGAACAACCGTTGGAAAATCCTATGTGAAAGTCCTGTCGCTTTTGTCTTCCCCCTGTTGGGATGCGAACAAATTCGTAGCCATTGATATTGTCCATCACTACATAATCGTTGCCGTAGAAGCCTCCCAAAATCACATCCTCTTGCCCATTTGATTGAGTCACATTCCAAATGTGCTTCAATCCAGTAGTGGCTGGAACGGGGATAGAGACGAGTCTCTGTAGTTGGCCGTTATTTGCAACCTTGCTCTGATGCATGCAGCCATCGTTTCCGACACTAACAATTATTCCTGATTTCATCACAGTTACTGCCGTCACATGCTCTTTTGCATGCGCTTTCAGTACACTTCTGGGTGTTATTTCGTTCCGCTCAGACTGGCCGATATCAAAATAAGCAAGGTTGCCTCTGCTATCGCCAATGTAGAAGCTTTGTTTGTAATCGTATGCAAATGAGAGCGGTATCCCAGGAGTTCCAAGTGTCATAATATGCAGTGGCAATGGAATATCTTCCATTCTGAACCAGATAACTGAACCTCGAGCGTAAAATACCACGACATTATCGTCATCTATCCATGAGATTGACTGAACGGGACGATACGAAGGGCAGCGAAATGCATGGCTGGCCACATCACATGATGAATCTAATGAAGCAACTACGAGCCATCCCTCCGTTGTTCCGACGATAACCTTTGCTGCCGATGGGCTCACACTTAGACACGTGCCAGTAGTAGGGTCAATTTGCAGTTTGCTTTTATCTTCTAGTGAAATGACATTGTCGTGCCAACATTTATGGTGGGTCCACGTATTCCGTTTGAGGTCAAGAGAGAATAGACCTCCAGCCCTTGTTGCTACCACTAACCTATGGCACTTGAACAGCTCCATCCCACAAATTAGCTGACCAGATAATTTTTGTTTCTTCTTTTGTTTCTTTCGTGGTTTACTCGTGGTTGCCTCAGTTGTAATCTTCTCCTCGGAATGGGTTGATTGGATAGGAGGATCCTTTGGAACAACAAAAGTTCTGATGTCTTTGTCTTGCATTATGCGGCTGTCCAAGTCCCATAGTTTTACACAGCCATCATTGCCTCCAGTGACTATTATGCCATCACAAACATCCACCGTCCACACTGATTCACAGTCATGCCCCCGAAGTGGATGAGACACTTCTTGTGTTTGTAGCGGACTCCATATACGTGCCGTACTATCTTCACCTGCTGACACAAGCGTTGGGTGTGATGACTCTTCTCCAAGGGCATGGGAAGAATATGCAAATGACACGTCAAAAACTCGAGCAGTATGTCCCCAGCCTGTCCATATCAGCTTCCATTCCGTTTGAGACTCGTCTATTGGTTGCAGGTGAAACAGTCGCACGGTTCTGTCATCTGAAGTAGAGGCAATGTATTGTCCACAGGTACTAAAGTGGACAGAAAATATGCTCCCAAGATGGCCTTTCAGTCGATGCAATGACGTCCTTCGAATTCTAGAAGCCTTGATGATGATATTTGCACCCGCAGTGACATTGGCAAGCCATCTCTTGACAAGTGTATCTAAGCTTTCTTCATCATTTTCGTCCTCCTGTGAATTGACGACTGCATCCCAAACGACAATCTCTGAGAAGACTGTTCCAGATGCAACAGCTAGAGACGGAAGCTGTTCATCAGAAGAGAGCACGCTTGTGCTATCCCAGCCATGGAACGAGAGTGAATATGTGATACATCTAACATCGCAAGTGATGCATTGCAGCCGGGTAGGTTGCAAAGTTTCTTGTTCGTCTTGCGTAGATGAATAGAATCCGAATATCTCACAATTATTGTTCGTCATTCCCATTGCCAGCAGAAAGGCAGATTGGTTGTTAGCTTGTTGCAGTTCTGCATTCAGTAAGCGTACGTCATGAATCCAATCTGATACCTCCAAATAAGATCTTGTCGAACTGCCATCCTTGGCTATTGGTATTGATACAAAGTCATCTTGTGCTGTGTCTTTGCCATTTTTGTTGGTACTACTATTACTCCACAACCCACCGCCTGATAAGAAGCTTATTCGACGTCCACCAAACGCTACAACTGAAATTCTTCTGTTGATACTGTGACATGATTCGACTCTCGAAGATGAATCATTCAAATAGGACAAGGCTGATGGTGATGATGATGGAAATATCATTCCACTGACAGTTTCGAATGTGCTAGTGCCTCCTCTATTATTCTCAAGGCCTCCAAATGCAAGTGTCTTATAGCTACTCTTGTCCTCAAGTGCTTGAGTCATACATTGAATCTCATCTTCATCACTGGACTTTGTTGCATTATTTCTGCCAGGATTGTTGTAACTTGGAGCAAGAGGATGACTTTCTATCCATGGTCCACGAGCAAAGACAATTCGTCCTAGAGATTTGAGGTAGTTACGTTTTGCTGTTTGGTCTTCTTCGTCAAATGCATTTGCAATGTTTATGTGTTTGGGAGGAAAGCGAATGGTTGCTGTGGTAACTGGACCTCCAACAAAGTCATCTCTACGAAATACACTACCAGCGCTGCTGAGTTTGCCATCGAAGTCTTGTGAAGGAAATTCAGCAGTTTCAGAAGATCTAGTTATATTTGTACTTCTTTTGGTAGCGCTGATGCTGCTGTGTGTTGAGTGAGCTTGTGACACATCATCATTTTGTTTTTGAGCATGTGATGTGCTCCCATCGCCGTCGCTGTGCATCATCCTCTTCTTCAATCGCTATCAGTATTAGGGGTTGCTGGTGATGTAGAGGTCTTTCTATGAGCTGTCCACACCGTGTAGCTGAGCTGTGGGCATTACCACTTCTTGTGGTGGACTTCGAAGGAGGTGATTGGTGGGGTGAGGAAATTATGGCGCGAACCGTCTTCTCCGCGGCCGGCCATCTTTTTTTCCCTTCCCTATTAATCTTCACTTTCAACACAGCAAACAACCATGTCATTCAGGCCAGGGGGATCTCGCGGTGGCGCAAGCCAAGCCCCCAAGGGATACATCCCAGGTCTCGGCCGTGGAGCCGCAGGATTCGTCACTCAAAGTGATATCGGTCCTGCAACCGGCCGTCCTAAATCGGCCACAGCAGATGGTGCTGGCGGTGATGATGCCGCCGGGGCTGCCACTAGCAGCGGCACGGGAAGTCGCGCTGCAGAATTACGAGCTGCCAAGTTGGCCATGCAAAAGATGCAAAAGGCTCAATCTACAGCTGCTGCTGCTGCTGCTGCGGCTCCAACTCCATTTGGTGAAGCGCCTGCTGGTTATGTCGCTGGTGCTGGACGGGGGTTTGGTGGATCAACACACACCAATAACGATGGTCCTACTGGATCGTCTGGACCAGCGATGGAAGGATCTTTATTTAGCGGAAAAGATGAATCACAATTTGATGACGACGATGATGAGGCTGATCGTATTTACAATGCAATTGATGAACGGATGAGTTCGAAACGACGAAAACACAATAATGAAGGAAATAATAATTCAAACAATCCATCATCGTCATCTGCCATTGGTGATCAATTTAGAGAATTGAAAGAAAAATTGGCGGATGTGACAGAAGATGAATGGGCGGCGATTCCAGATGTAGGTGATCATAGTTTACGACATAAACAAAAACGGAGAGAGGATGTGTTCACTCCGTTGACAGATTCACTTTTGGAATCACGAAGTAAGCTTAATGCGGATGCGTCTGCGGGTGGTCAAAATGCATTGGCAGGAACGGCACAGGTTATGGATGGAACGGCCACATCCACTGCTGGCTTCCGAACTAATTTATCTGGCTTGGCTGAAGCTCGGTCGACGGTAATGAGTATGAGTTTAGATAAAATGTCAGCCGATTCTGCAAGTGGGCAAACCACTGTAGATCCGAAGGGGTATTTGACAAGTTTGTCCAGTACCAAAATTGCGTCAGCTGCCGATGTTGGAGATGTCAACAAGGCAAGATTATTACTCAAATCTGTTCGTGATACGAATCCAAAACATGCTCCTGGATGGATTGCTGCGGCTCGTGTCGAGGAGGCGGCTGGTAAGACTGCGCAGGCAAGAAAATTGATTATGGAGGGTTGTGAAGTATGTCCTGATAGTGAAGATGTATGGTTGGAATCGGCACGGTTGCATTCACAAGATCAGGCAAAGACAATACTGGCTGCCGCAGCTCGACGAATGCCCAATGCAGTCAAAATTTATCTGCGTGCGGCTGATTTAGAACATCATGATTCAACTAAAAAAGGCTGTACTGCGAAAAGCACTGGAAGCGAATCCTACCTCAGTGACGCTTTGGAAAGCAGCTATTGAATTGGAGGATGCAGACGATGCACGTGTGCTTTTGTCGGTTGCTGTAGAGAAAATTCCCCACTCTGTCGAAATGTGGTTGGCACTAGCACGTTTAGAAACATACGACAATGCACGCAAGGTACTCAACAAAGCACGGAAACACTTGCCCACGGAGCGAGCTGTTTGGATTGCTGCTGCCAAATTAGAAGAATCACAAAATCATGGTGAAATGGTCGACCGAATTATCGACAAGGCAGTAAGAAGTTTGGACAAGCATGATGCCGTTGTGACACGAGCTCAGTGGTTAAAGGAAGCAGAGGCAGCGGAAGCAAGTGGTGCTCCATTGACATCGGCCGCAATTGTGAAGTGCACTGTAGGGAGGGGCGTGGATGAGGAAGATCGTCAGAGGACATGGGCTGATGATGCAAATGCATCTTTGTCACGAAATGCTGTATCCACTGCTCGCGCGATACTGGCCCACAGCTTATCTTCGTTCCCCACAAAACGTAGTTTATGGCTTCAAGCAGTAGACTTGGAAAGGAACCATGGGACACCATCGTCGTTGGATGAAGTACTGGCAGCTGCAAGCGAGAGATTGCCACGCACAGAGATATTTTGGTTGGTCCGTGCCAAAGAAAAGTGGCTGGCAGGAGAAGTGGATACTTCGCGAAATATCCTGACTGAGGCATTCAAAGCCAATCCAGATTCCGAACCTGTGTGGCTAGCTGCAGTCAAGTTAGAGTGGGAAACTGGAGAGATCGAGCGCGCTCGTGTGTTGCTTTCGAGAGCCAGGGAGCGAGCTCCCACGGCGCGAATTTTTATGAAGTCAGCTTTGTTAGAGAGAGAATGCAAGCATCCTGATGAAGCAGTGGATTTATTGGAGCAAGGTCTACAGAAATATCCTACATTTTCAAAGATGTATATGATGGGAGGTCAAATCTGCTCAGAAGACTTGCCTAAGAACAAAGACAGTCTAGACAAAGCAAGGAAGTTTTACCAGAGAGGATTACAAAAATGTCCAAATAATGTTGTGCTATGGTGCCTTGCCAGTCAACTAGAGGAGAATGTGGCTGACTATGGGGTAGGATCTGCTAGTGCAGGTGTAACAAAGGCTCGAAGTTTGCTTGAGCTTGCTCGTTTGAAGAATCAGAAGAATCCTGAACTGTGGGTAGAAGCTATCCGCTTGGAGCGAAGAGCTAGAAATGATAAACTTGCCATATCACTAATGGCTCGTGCATTGCAGGAGATTCCATTGTCGGGACTGCTCTTGGCTGAAAATATCACTACATCTCCTAGAGTTGAGCAGAAATCAAAGTCTGCCGCTGCCATCAAGAAGTGTCCTGATGATCCACGTGTAATAACGGCAGTGGCATCTCTCTTTGCGGCAGAAAGGAAGAATGACAAGGCTAGGAAATGGTTTGAGCGTGCTGTGGTGCTCGATCCAGATATGGGCGATTCGTGGGCTAAATTATATGCTTTTGAACTTGATGCTGGCACAAAGGATATGCAGGAGAAGGTGAAGAAGCGATGCATATCTGCTGAACCTACACACGGTGAGCTATGGTGCAAGATAGTAAAATCCATGTCAAACAGAGGGAAAACGGTTGCCCAAAATTTAGACGCAGTAGCTCAAAGTTTGCGAGACAAAATGCGGCTCAATTAACTGAAGGTGCATCTGCATAGATTCTTTGTTAAGTAATTCATGATCTCTGTTTATGTTGAAACGAAGGACTCATTGAGCGAGATTTTGGTGCCAGGAAGGCTTTTTGTTCCATCATTTCAACATCATCATCTGCATCCTCCTCCTTTCCTTTATTTTGCTTAATGTGCTCCCATTCCACTCGCAAGAGGTTCCATAATGACCGTCTAATCGCCTCAAGAAATTGCGTGCACAGAATGTAAATATCTGCATTTGGAAACAAGTCTGTTTCCCAAAAACGAAGCACCCACGAGTATCTCAGTACAATGTCGATGAAGAGAATACCAATCGATGTAGGAGCACCAAATCGAAGCTTTGGTCGAAGTACCGAGTGTGCACAGGAAGAATGTGACTTTGTTAGACCTCCATTAGATCCTCCAGCACACGTGTTTTGCATCATCCCCCAATCCATTATAATATCCCAAGCAAGTGAATATGTTGAATTGATAGCCAAAAGAACAATCAAAAATGCCTCTAGCGCTGCCTTTTCTTTCTCATTTGTGATAGTCTTTTGATATGCCGAAACCACCAATGGCCACAAGGATGTCGAATATTTAATAGCATTGAGCATATGTTGATACTTCTTCGCATCAGCCTTCATCGCTCCAATTGTGTACATCACCAAACATTGTCTTGCGCGAATAAAGTATGGCAAACTTGCCGCCACCGACGGTATAATAATGGAATGCAACTCCATCGGTACAGGTTCGGGATAATGCCATGCCAAATGCCACAACATGCCCCAATCGAAGAACACTTTGCTCAAGGAGCAGCATGCATCCGCAAAGAAGACATCGATGAATGGGATAGCTCGTGGTATGCCACTACCGAGGCAGAAGCAACGTGGATTGATTAATTCAAATGTTCGATGGAATATTGTCATGCAAGCTGTGCGTATCCATGCCGTGGAGGGAAGCGGTAATAGTATCCCAACAATGACTGCAAGATAAAAAATGAAGATTGCTCCAATGGCTGATCCTCCGATGAAATCAATCCAAGTCACAGTCGACATGTGAAGTAGTAAGAGGAGTGAGAGAGAGAATATGATGAGTTTGCCTGCCGTGACTTCACTGTCTGCACTATTGACATGATTATTATTGTCACCAGGCGAGTTTGCTCTTCTCTTTGATCCTTTTGTATTCCTGTTGGTCATTGTCGGACCAGGAATACTGCCGGTACTACCCACACTGCACAAATCAGAATTGTCATCTTCTTTGTTATCGCCACCTTTCCTCGCTGATGCTTCCTTCTCTTTGATCAAATCGAGTGTGAGAACGTGGACATAATCTATCTTGAAGAGTTTGAAGAGGTATACGTTCATTCCCCAGAGGCCAACTGCGGCAATGATGACGGTGGGGGACCGGAGAAGGGACATGGCCGGGCCGGAGCCATCGCCGAAGATCTCTCCGACTTCTTGGCCTGATGACATTGTTGTTTGATAGCTCGGGCTGGTGTATGTGTGGTGGTAGCTCGGCTAATTATTTATGTCTTTTGTTCATGGTCATTTTGGGATTTTTGATTTCGCGTTTGTGGGCGAGACGTCAGCGATTTGCATTTCAGCTTTGCTCTTGCACTCAGATCAGAGTTCAGAGTACAATACAAAAACCGATCTCACCCCATCAGCCATGATCGCCATCAGAACTGCAAAGACCTGTTTCGTATATGGAACACTCATGTCTGAAGAAGTATTGCATTGCCTTCTCGGGAGAATTCCGCGTATGCAACCGAAAGTTATCCTGCAAAATCATTCTCGACATCCGGTTCGACAGCACGTCTATCCTGGCGTGATACCATCAACATCTACTTCGGCATCCGTAGAAGGCGCCCTGCTTTTCGATCTGTCGTCACTAGATCTCAAGCTGCTGGATTATTTTGAAGAAGAGGGCGTAGATTACAAGCGGACCGATGTACAAGTACAAATACCAGATGTCAGCTCCTTGGATGAAGACATACAAACGTTAGTTACGAACAACTCAAACAAAGATGATAATTGTTTGAGTAGCAGAATACTCAAGACACAGGCTTATATATGGCTAAAAGACACAGCAGCGTTAGACACAACACAAGATTGGGATTTTGAAGAGTTTAGACGAGACCGTTTAGATTGGTATTTACAATTCACAGTGAAGCCATGTAGAGATGAAGCCGAAAAGTCTATTTTATAGATTTAAGATAATAAAATGGAATTGTCCTTCAAGTATTTGTCATTCCAAAAAAGATATGAACAAATCTCATCATCACAATTCCATATTGGATATCCTATTCAGGACAAGTTCCGACCGCAGCGCTAATGCTTCGACAGACACAATCGTAGACGAATTGGCCCGCGGTACTCTTGCTCCTTCGACAACACATTTCCCTTCTGCATCACATCAATCCTATCTTCATTTACCAGACTTCTAGCTGCAACTCTAGTAGGTTCCATTAAACTCCTCCAGTCGACTCCAGAAGGGAGATCACCTCGTTTCGATAGAGCACGAGGGATTTCGCTCGGTCAGCACGTCTTACCTAGTGCTCTCTTCCGAAGTAGCTGCAGTATTTCTTTCTTTAGCATTTCCTCTGTAATCTCATCAACTGCAGCAGTTGCTGTTTGTGTTGACGCAGTATTATTGTTTGTAGTGGTAGATGATTGTTTTGTTGCTTTTGTTTTCCCTTTCTTCTTCTTCTTCGTGCAAACTTGAGTCCCTCCTTCGTTTATGAAATGTTCATTCATGATCCTCATCCCATCTGACTCAAATTTGATCCCTTCTTCCTCCAACATTCGCTTCTTTTTCTGAACTTGTGGCTGATCTTCACCCCAACTGTGACAAAATCCACCTATGGAGCGATCGGATGCTACCACTGCAAGAGAGAAGAAAGATGAGGCATTATTAATCCTTCACCAATTTGTAGGCAGAAATCAACTCACTTACCGCGATGTCATGGTACATCTATTAAGTCGTAAGCTTTTTTGCCCATTGCAGTACCAACCGCGCGGGCTGAAGTGTCGAGCTCTTGGGATGTACGAAAGATGGCAAGTTGAAGCGCAAATGATTGCACGTGGTGGTATGTGAGTTTTTTGCATGTACCATGTGTCAGAATAAAATAAAACAAAACGTATCTAAATACAACACTAACTTAACCTAAAATTACAATGTTTATCTAATTCGTGAAGATGATATTCATATGATGGATGCAAATGCATGAACATAGTTTGGTGTTCATTGTCTATATAATTTTTCTCACCTGTTGCAATGGAGCCATATGATCTCACGCTACCTTTCGGGATAGTGCGAACGACGTCGTACACGCGACTTTGGAATGCTGTTGGTGGTTTATCCATCATTCTCCTCGCCACAAGCCGCGACGGACCTACTCTGTTGCTCCTCGACCTTTGCTCGACTCTCGATTCTCGATCTCGATCTGATGAATAAGTAGAAGAAGTAAGAGGGGAAAGAGAGATACGGTACTGAACGTGTCCTGTGACAGCATGTTCTTGGATAATTTGCGAGAAAAGTGACAACTCCATCTGTCGCAACAAGATATACTCCACTCACAATTTTGTCAACAAGCAAGTTTCAGAAGCCCGGGTAGTGTGTGCATTGCCTCATAAAAAAGTACACCACCACGAAGCAGAAGCAAACACATAAAATCAACAACCACAAATGAAACGAAGAGCTGCAATGAAATGGACCATCTTGAAAAGAACAAGGATGAAAACTACGCACTTGTTCACTGAGGAAAGGCCTGAGATTGTTGTCATGCACGAGATTATTTGTGCCAGCGCGGATCCAGATGTTCGAGGAGGTGCCGTCGGCATCACCAGCAAGGAGAGTTTAGAATATGAATCATCAACAATAATCCATCCACGGAATGTATCATCCGAAGAGTCTTCTTCTGATACTACTTTGTCGAGCTCACTGATAATGCAGCTCGCCAGCATAAACATCACAGAAGAAAAGAAAAGTTCGACAACTCCAACAACACCATCGAAGCGCGGCAGCCTTCCATTTACATTCTCCAAACCGCTACAAAATCGCATTAGAATGGCGAAGAGAGCTAGTGCACCTCCTATTTGTCTCACATCGAAGAAGAGAGTTCACTCGCGGAGAAGGAACAGAGTTGTTATTCTCAATAATAAAATCATGACAAAAACTCAAGGAAGGAGAGGAAGCATCGATTCGTCTCTAAACTTTGCATCAATCTCTCTTGACTCCATGGTAACACCATGATTTTCCCAATAGATTTGCCATAACATGTAAAAGAAGTATAGAATAGCTACTATCATATATAGTTCAAAAGATCAACGTAGCAATAAACGCGACATCACATAAACGATTGGAACGTCCCAAAACAGTCAAACGATCAAGCCGAATGTATGAAGCCTCTCTGAAACTCGTCACCGCAACCCCAAAAAGCAGGGAGTCATTGACTGGGGGGGCTGAGAAGGGGCTGAACGAGGAGAACTGACAAACCTGCATTGTGACGATATTTAAACTGTTCAAAATGTATCAAAATCGGTACATACTATTCCAACGTAGGCTCTGTCACAGACACCTTTCTCCCTCTAACTTGAACAAATCTTCCAAATGCAAATGCAAGATGCATCAAGACTCTCTAGATAATCAAGCAAGACACTACCTTCAACAGTGCTTGGTCCTTCGTCCTTCGTCCTTCGCCGGTACAATACAAGTTCGTCATAATATAAGTCGACATAAAAGGATCGGCCAAGCAAAGTCAGTCGTTGCTTCCCTCTCAGCAGCAGTATCAACACAACAAAATGAAGACATACACATTCGTATCATTTGTCTTCGGCCTCATCTTCCAAGCAGGGCCCTTCGTCCTAGCTAAAGAAGCAGGAGCCCTCGCTTCTTCAACGAAATCCTTTGGGGGGTATGATTACCCTAACCTCTATGATGAGGCGATGCCCATGCTCTGGGCTTCGAAGTTAGTGTACTCATTTGCCAAACTCCTCGAAGCTGGCCGTGAAGGCTCATTGGATTTGGGAGATACATTCCCACCTGAAGTCCTTGCAGCGTATAAAGACAAAAGGCTCGACGTACGCGATATGGAAGGAGGGAACGGGTTGCCATACAATAAAGTCGTAGAAATTGTGGTTGCTAACGCAGAGAACCTTAAGGAGATTGAATCCGAGTGGGAGTATGTAGGCAACATCATTCAAAAGATCCAAGCAGCAGAAGATGCTGACAAAAGCTCTGATGACTTTTTTTTGGAAACCTTCTCCAGCATCGATGCGGCGACACAGTGTGTTTATGGGGTGTTGAAGGATAACAAGAACAAAAGGGTCGTAGTTGTCTTCAGGGGATCTACCGATTTATCAACTCGTGATTGGCAAACCAATTTATCAGCTCAGCTGGAAGGTATGAAGACGCCAAAGCTCCTGAAGGACAGCCTTAAGGGAAAACTTAAAAAACGTGTCCTTGTGCACCGTGGGTTTTACAACTACATCTTCAACAACAAGAGGGCTAAAGGCGATCAACGTTATGATATGATACTCAATGATATCAAGCCTTTTGTTGAACAGGGCTACAAGATCTATGTGACAGGACATTCTTTGGGTGCTGCGTTGAGTTCCCTCCTTGCCTTTAAACTCGCTGGATCTGACAAGTCGTGGATTCCTAAACCTATCACCTGCATCAGCTATGCTTCGCCCGTTGTTGGGACTGATGGCTTCAGGACTGCATTTACACTCCTCGAACAAATGGGCCACATTCGATATTTGCGCGTTAACAACGATGCAGATACTGTTCCTACTATCCCACCTTTCTCACTTGGATTGAAAAGGAGAATGATGAAGCATGTTGGTATCAATTTGAGGCTATCTGATGATTCGTTCATTTTGAGTCATCCTAATTCCAATGGATGGGGATTTGTAAATGCTGTGAGAAACAGTGTGTTGAAGCCTGTGTGGAGTGTTCTTAAGTATCACAGCCTTCAGACGCATGAAGAAAGAATGGATGCGCAAAAGGAAACGCTACAAAAATTTGCATCTTAATGATCTTTATGATGATGGAAAACTCTTGGGCAAAGAATTTAACAGGGATGAGTTGTGAATTTTGACAATAACACAGATGAAGAAGACAACTTAAAATTGTGAAGCTAAAATTAAGAAGACGCTACCACACACAAAAAACTAGAATGTACCTTAATGCAATAGTGTGGAGTGGCTAATGAAAATATAGTAATGCACATGGTGATTCTACTCTATTAAATCTATTACACAAAAATGGAATCAATAACAAATAAATGAGCCACAAGGGAATATTGATAGCTATAACTAACAGCGTTTAATACAATATATGGTGCTCAAGTGTGCATATTAAATCCCAAAAGGACAAGAATCAGGAACTGTGCCTGATATGATGCTAAAGTCGCTGGCGGCCGTCCCAAATTGGGCCTCATCAGGTCACCTACGAGGCTGTAGCATGGCTGATACGCGTATGAAGAGCTTGAGTAGTGGCATATATCCTTCTGTACCATCGTAACCAACATTAATGAGCCGTCAGAACCTGTTGATTGCCATATTCACAGCGGTAGATACGATATGGTTCTAGATAGTTACTGTCAGCGATCCCAAAGTGGGCCTCATCAGGTCACCTACGAGGCTGTAGCATGGCTGATACGCGTATGAAGAGCTTGAGTAGTGGCATATATCCTTCTGTACCATCGTAACCAACATTAATGAGCCGTCAGAACCTGTTGATTGCCATATTCACAGCGGTAGATACGATATGGTTCTAGATAGTTGACTGTCAGCGATCCCAAAGTGGGCCTCATCAGGTCACCTACGAGGCTGTAGCATGGCTGATACGCGTATGAAGAGCTTGAGTAGTGGCATATATCCTTCTGTACCATCGTAACCAACATTAATGAGCCGTCAGAACCTGTTGATTGCCATATTCACAGCGGTAGATACGATATGGTGCTAGAGTTGAGCAACAGCGATCCCAAAGTGGGCCTCATCAGGTCACCTACGAGGCTGTAGCATGGCTGATACGCGTATGAAGAGCTTGAGTAGTGGCATATATCCTTCTGTACCATCGTAACCAACATTAATGAGCCGTCAGAACCTGTTGATTGCCATATTCACAGCGGTAGATACGATATGGTGCTAGAGTTGAGCAACAGCGATCCCAAAGTGGGCCTCATCAGGTCACCTACGAGGCTGTAGCATGGCTGATACGCGTATGAAGAGCTTGAGTAGTGGCATATATCCTTCTGTACCATCGTAACCAACATTAATGAGCCGTCAGAACCTGTTGATTGCCATATTCACAGCGGTAGATACGATATGGTTCTAGATAGTTGAGCTGTCAGCGATCCCAAAGTGGGCCTCATCAGGTCACCTACGAGGCTGTAGCATGGCTGATACGCGTATGAAGAGCTTGAGTAGTGGCATATATCCTTCTGTACCATCGTAACCAACATTAATGAGCCGTCAGAACCTGTTGATTGCCATATTCACAGCGGTAGATACGATATGGTGCTAGATAGTTACAGTCAGCGATCCCAAAGTGGGCCTCATCAGGTCACCTACGAGGCTGTAGCATGGCTGATACGCGTATGAAGAGCTTGAGTAGTGGCATATATCCTTCTGTACCATCGTAACCAACATTAATGAGCCGTCAGAACCTGTTGATTGCCATATTCACAGCGGTAGATACGATATGGTTCTAGATAGTTACTGTCAGCGATCCCAAAGTGGGCCTCATCAGGTCACCTACGAGGCTGTAGCATGGCTGATACGCGTATGAAGAGCTTGAGTAGTGGCATATATCCTTCTGTACCATCGTAACCAACATTAATGAGCCGTCAGAACCTGTTGATTGCCATATTCACAGCGGTAGATACGATATGGTTCTAGATAGTTACTGTCAGCGATCCCAAAGTGGGCCTCATCAGGTCACCTACGAGGCTGTAGCATGGCTGATACGCGTATGAAGAGCTTGAGTAGTGGCATATATCCTTCTGTACCATCGTAACCAACATTAATGAGCCGTCAGAACCTGTTGATTGCCATATTCACAGCGGTAGATACGATATGGTTCTAGATAGTTACTGTCAGCGATCCCAAAGTGGGCCTCATCAGGTCACCTACGAGGCTGTAGCATGGCTGATACGCGTATGAAGAGCTTGAGTAGTGGCATATATCCTTCTGTACCATCGTAACCAACATTAATGAGCCGTCAGAACCTGTTGATTGCCATATTCACAGCGGTAGATACGATATGGTTCTAGATAGTTACTGTCAGCGATCCCAAAGTGGGCCTCATCAGGTCACCTACGAGGCTGTAGCATGGCTGATACGCGTATGAAGAGCTTGAGTAGTGGCATATATCCTTCTGTACCATCGTAACCAACATTAATGAGCCGTCAGAACCTGTTGATTGCCATATTCACAGCGTTAGATACGATATGGTGCTAGATAGTTGACTGCACAGCGATCCCAAAGTGGGCCTCATCAGGTCACCTACGAGGCTGTAGCATGGCTGATACGCGTATGAAGAGCTTGAGTAGTGGCATATATCCTTCTGTACCATCGTAACCAACATTAATGAGCCGTCAGAACCTGTTGATTGCCATATTCACAGCGGTAGATACGATATGGTTCTAGATAGTTACTGTCAGCGATCCCAAAGTGGGCCTCATCAGGTCACCTACGAGGCTGTAGCATGGCTGATACGCGTATGAAGAGCTTGAGTAGTGGCATATATCCATTCTATACCATCGTAACCAACATTAATGAGCCGTCAGAACCTGTTGATTGCCATATTCACAGCGGTAGATACGATATGGTGCTAGAGTTGAGCAACAGCGATCCCAAAGTGGGCCTCATCAGGTCACCTACGAGGCTGTAGCATGGCTGATACGCGTATGAAGAGCTTGAGTAGTGGCATATATCCTTCTGTACCATCGTAACCAACATTAATGAGCCGTCAGAACCTGTTGATTGCCATATTCACAGCGGTAGATACGATATGGTTCTAGATAGTTACTGTCAGCGATCCCAAAGTGGGCCTCATCAGGTCACCTACGAGGCTGTAGCATGGCTGATACGCGTATGAAGAGCTTGAGTAGTGGCATATATCCATTCTATACCATCGTAACCAACATTAATGAGCCGTCAGAACCTGTTGATTGCCATATTCACAGCGTTAGATACGATATGGTTCTAGAGTTGAGCAGCAGCGATCCCAAAGTGGGCCTCATCAGGTCACCTACGAGGCTGTAGCATGGCTGATACGCGTATGAAGAGCTTGAGTAGTGGCATATATCCTTCTGTACCATCGTAACCAACATTAATGAGCCGTCAGAACCTGTTGATTGCCATATTCACAGCGGTAGATACGATATGGTTCTAGATAGTTACTGTCAGCGATCCCAAAGTGGGCCTCATCAGGTCACCTACGAGGCTGTAGCATGGCTGATACGCGTATGAAGAGCTTGAGTAGTGGCATATATCCTTCTGTACCATCGTAACCAACATTAATGAGCCGTCAGAACCTGTTGATTGCCATATTCACAGCGTTAGATACGATATGGTTCTAGATAGTTGACGACAGCGATCCCAAAGTGGGCCTCATCAGGTCACCTACGAGGCTGTAGCATGGCTGATACGCGTATGAAGAGCTTGAGTAGTGGCATATATCCTTCTGTACCTATCGTAACCAACATTAATGAGCCGTCAGAACCTGTTGATTGCCATATTCACAGCGGTAGATACGATATGGTGCTAGATAGTTACTGTCAGCGATCCCAAAGTGGGCCTCATCAGGTCACCTACGAGGCTGTAGCATGGCTGATACGCGTATGAAGAGCTTGAGTAGTGGCATATATCCATTTATACCATCGTAACCAACATTAATGAGCCGTCAGAACCTGTTGATTGCCATATTCACAGCGGTAGATACGATATAGTTCTAGATAGTTACTGTCAGCGATCCCAAAGTGGGCCTCATCAGGTCACCTACGAGGCTGTAGCATGGCTGATACGCGTATGAAGAGCTTGAGTAGTGGCATATATCCTTCTGTACTATCGTAACCAACATTAATGAGCCGTCAGAACCTGTTGATTGCCATATTCACAGCGGTAGATACGATGTGGTGCTAGAGTTGAGCAATCAGCGATCCCAAAGTGGGCCTCATCAGGTCACCTACGAGGCTGCATCGTGTCTGCTGCAAGTTAATTGCTGCAATATATATATATCTATTGAGCATGTGCAGCGTCACATAGCAATGGTTTCTTGCTTATGTGTCTCTTTGGTTTTTTAGCATCTATTTGCTATAATATTAATGCGCTAGATATCTACGATTCGTTCTTATTTTTACCTTTCTTCGTGAGACTTTTCAGGTTAATTCTTGATGAGTTTTCTTTTGATGTAATTTGTTATGAACGTTTCACGATGGATGATATTTATCCGTTTGTTACATGTCAATATTGTTGTTGTCTGCATGAGGCAAGAGTATTTTCGAGCTTTGATTAAAGTCGAGCTTTACTTTAACTATAGAATTAGTGAAAAAGTATGTTCCTTAATGATCGGCTTGCATAAAAGTCCTTACTTTGCTGAAAATAAATAATGGTCGTCTTTTCCTTTCATCTTCTTTATTATTTTGTATTAATTACTTATGCAGCTGCCTTTTTGTCGTCCTTTCCATGCAGCCCACTAGTCAAGTACAGCTTGCCAAATCCACCACCAGTAAACTTCTCAACCTGATCACAATACGTTCTAATTTGATTGCTCATCAACAAACTTTCCATTCTCTTGGGAGCATCCTGTCGAGCCCAACCCTCATCAATAGCCTGAGCCAATTCTTCCTTGGCTTTCCGTCCCTTCGAGCGACTGTCAACGTTACTTCTGAGGGAGCGTGTGTAATGTTGGAATTTGTACTGTTCCGCGGCCAAATCATCCACCCAACTGCAGAGGAATTCGAGGTGTTTCTCGAGGTAGGGGTTGGTGCTTAAATCAAGACGATCGAAGGTAGTATCAGTGCCAGAGCCCTCGGCACCGTATGGACCGTGAAGTCCATCCCCAACATCGCGAAGGAGGGAGCGGATAAGTCCAGGATTGTTGAGAGTTACTGGGACCTCTTCAAAAATGTTACGTGGATTAATGAAGTTGTTCTTTCCAGATTGTTTGAGCTGGACAGCCTCCTCGGTAAGGCGGTAGCACTTGAGGACGAGGTTGCCGTGCGCGGTTTGCATGGGATCGTAGAGGATTACGACAGCATTTGGGCTGAGATCGGTTTGATAAGAAAGCTGATTTTCGAAAACCGTGGATGTCGAGTGCGTGCCAAGGTACATGGATTGGTACCACCCCACGCAGTTGTTATCAACATTAACTTCTCGAAGCATTTTCATCATTTCAATTTGGAACTCATGTCCATCCAGGGCGGCCGCCTCATCTTCGACCGCGGCCTCATCGGCAGTTTTGACAATATCACCCTTGTCATCTAGCGGCTCAGGAAATGGAAATGCATGTGTGATCTCTAGAACGCCATCTTCGATCATGAGACCGAGGAGAGACCCCGTTACCATTGTTGGGAGGGATTCTTGGCAGTGCTTTATTATTTTGAGGGCGGCGAGGCCCTCGAGCTTTACCGACGTAACGCGTGCGTCGGCTTCAATTACGGCCGCCATTTTACCTATATAATTTATCTGTCAGGGAAGTGGATGAGCTGCGGGGGAGAAGCAGTTCTGTTTGTTCACTTATCACGTGGTTGTTACTCTAGTAGGGCAAAGTTGTGTTCATGGTCAGCAACTCTCGGCTTGAGCGGAAGAAGATTGGAGAGGGAGGACGGCCCGGCCAGACGCTGAGAGGGAGGGAGAGGGGAGAGGTGTTGGAGCTCAAGTTGGTCCTTTAGTTGAAACCTACGAATGCAATTCTGATGCTCTTTGCGTGTTGCAATAGTATTGTATCCAATCATCTGGGACGACCGCCAGCAATTTACTCCTGTACATTTTACCTTTTATGTATATCACATCACTTAATCTACATTCAATTTCCACCTAAAAATGCAAATAGTTTGCCTTTGTCTTTGTTACGCTTTGCTGCTTCATCCTGGACAGTATTGCCCCACCTATCAGCTACCGAAAGATCTGCTCCATGCTCAGCAAGTATTCGAATAGCAGCAGCATTCCCTTCTGCTGCAGCTATGTGTGAAGCAGTCCGCTTATCATAGTCCGCAGCATTGACATTAATCCCTGCCTTCAACAGGCGTTTGATTAAGAGTATATCCCCATCATATACAGCGCAGCAAAGTAAGGCTGCTGCTTGACTATCTGGCATGCATAAACTTGCTTCGTATTCGAAAAGAAGTTTCATAATGTCATCGTGACCATTCTTTGTTGCTTCTAACAATGCACTACTCCCATGCATATCAAGGAGATTTGGATCCGCGCCGAATTGTAATAGCAGCTTCACCACATCAACATTGCCTTTCATAGACGAGACCATCAATGCTGTCCGGCGATCGTAGTCATGATTGTTCGGGTCAAAGCCGTGTGAGCACATCATGTGAATTGTGCGTGTGTCACCGCGAGACGCAGCAAACAGAAGTCTTGTTGTCTCATCGTCAAGGTTTCTATTCATGTGCATCTGCACTAAATCCTTCACAACTGTCAGAGACTCGGTGGCCAGACCATTATCAGACAACATTGTATGATTTTCATCGATATCTTCCAAGGACTGATAGCTCCCACCTGCATACCCTAAGTTTGATCCTATCCTTAGCGCCTCCACAGATTTCGGTAACCGTGCCTGCATAGACGCGTGTTCTACCTTTGCCAACAGATTCTGCAATATTTTGCCAATGCTACCAGGATGGTCTTGAGCCAGCATCTTGTAAGTAGAGCGTGGCATAGTCAAAGTCTTACACACAGTTACTGATAGCACTGAATGTAACTGAGGACTATCAGTAAAGAAGCCGATTTCACCAATGAAGTCTCCTGCTTGCAGTGTTGACTCGGTTGGTGTGCGTTGAGAATAGATCGATAATTGTTCTAAATCTCCAATGGCTTGAGCTGAAGTAGTGACCTCGGCAATACCGCCGACGAGCAAGAACAAGTCGGACAAGATAGATCCACGATCTACAATCTCTTCGCCAGCACCGAATATCTCTACCGAACAAGATGCAAGAAAGGCATCTACAAATTGAGGCCGCACACCTTCCATCAAATCAGTCTTGGCCAAGTGTTCATAGTACAGCTGTCTAAGTATCTTTCGTCTGACAGCACTTGGAAAGTACCTCAGAACCATGTCATCACTAACTTCCCGGTTGTGAAATTCTAGCTTGAGCTGCTTTTTTAACTTGTTCATAAGTATTTGGTCGAACTTGTGCATATAACCGTATTGATCGAGGATCTCAAGACTCTCTCTGTATTCTCGAGTCTTGTTATCACCAGTAAGCATCAGTAAAGTCATGCTTCCAATGATCCATGCAGCAACGACAATGTTAATCAACATGAAGATGCTGCCAAAAATCTTCTCTACCGGATTGGTTGGCCTAAAATCTCCATAGCCTACTGTACAAAACGTGGTTATAGACTTTTTGCAATAGGAGCAACAATAAAGAATGCACAGATGAGATGATGGACAACGGAATCAGCTATTCAATCATGCATAGAAAGCTTACCCAATACAGAGATGTCACATAGCGTTCAAAACTGGATTCACTCTTATATAGAAATGGTCCAAGCCATGTGTCTTTTCCAAAATGTTGAGCTCTTGCCAGGAAGTACATGATGCACGCTTGAACATGGCATGCCACCACCACTACTAAAAAATTCCTGAGGAGCGTAAATGTCAACAGGTTGACACATAAGTTATTTCGCAGCTCCTGAAATAGCTTCTTGATTCTATACAGCCGGATGAGCCGGCTCAATTGAAGGAGTGACAGAACTAACATTGTTTCACTGGAAGCTCCCAATTGATCAGCCACAAAATGTGCTATGTCTCCAAACGGGATGACTCCCACAGCATCCACCCAAAACATGTAACTTAAATACTCTCTAGCAATTTGAGGCCTCCGACATACAAACTCGTCATCTCGGAAGAATGCCACGTTGAAATTGACCACCATGTCCACAGTGAAAATGAGTGTCAGCACCTTCTCCAGAAGATCTGCAGATTGCTTAAAAAAGCCCAAATCCTCCTCAAAGGCAATTTGGTACGGGGTCAAGAATGCCGTCAGCAGTGCCGATATGGCGGTCACGTGCCACCAAATTCGATAGCAAGGGTTCCAAGGCAAGAATGTTCCATATTGTATATTGATATTATCGTAGTTGACTAAATCAACGCCACCTTTATCAAACGAGCCAAACCCTCGAACACCAGATGGCGACCGTAGAAGCGACTCCGTCACCATCTCTTGAAGACCCCTTTAACGGTTGAAGTGCCTCGGTAGCGTATGCAGTGTTACTAAAATCAGATGGATGTTCTTTGTTGTTGTTGTTATGAGTAGGTGGATGCTATGGTTGGGGGCGAACTACCTAAAAGCATGGCATGTCTATTTGGCTTCTGTTGGCTCTTGTGTTGCGGAAGTTTTTTGGCGGGAAGAAGGAAGGAAACAGTACCACAAATTGAGCGACTCAACAAACATGTGCCACAAATGATAATACCATCGTAGTCCTGATAGATACGCTTGCATGAAATACCATCATCACCGACAAACTTTCAACGAATGATATGCTATGATATTCCTTAGCTTCACTCGAAATATAGTAAGATCCTCACAGCGTAGTGGTGCTTGGATTGTGTCATCCTCTTTCTCGACAGCAATAAAAAATGAAGTCCGTTTGTCTAAGAGAATGTCTGAGCTTGGCATATGCAGCCGACGTGAAGCTGCACGCATACTGAAAGATGCTAGTGAAAGCTCAAATCAAAGAGCTTTAAAATCCGTGATATATGTCAGGGGCAGCCCTGTGATGGGAGGGACTGGCTTTAAAGTTGCTCAAGATGAAAAGTATATCGAAATAAGATCTGGAGATGCTGCTACAACTTCCAATGAAAGCCACAACGACGATTTGAAAGAATATGTACCCTATGCAGAAAGACCCTGGCATGAGATTTGCGGAGACTCGATTGTACTGAACAAGCCAATTGGCTATGTCAGTGGACAGGAAGAGCATCAACATGTTCCTGCTGTTCGTTTGTTGACGAGATCCAATAACATAGATAAAGACGTCGATGGAATTGTATCATCATCACTTCAATATACAAAACAGAAATGGAGTGGTCTAGATTTAGAAACATCATCTGTGCCGAAGCATATACGCAACACACTTAACAGAGACGGGAAAGCAGTAGTCGATCAAGATAATAAATGGGAGGCAACACTACAAGGCTACGCTTGTGCTGGACGACTTGACATTAACTCTACAGGCGTTTTGATCTTCACGAGAGCGGGTATGATGGCCAGGCGATTGATATCACCACAATCGAAAATAACCAAAGAATACATCGTCAAGGTAGCACCAGCTGTGCAACTAACGGCGAGAGAGAGTGAAATGGGCATGAAGCTACCACCTTTAACAACAGATTTAGAATCATTTCTGGAAGGTGGAAGACGTTTGTGGGATGATGCTAAACCATTGAAACCGGTTGTAGAAGCCGAGTGGCTACAAAACGATCCAGAGGAACAGCCACAAATTAGAACATTGCGACTTGTTTTGCAAGAAGGAAAGAAGCGCCAAATCAGGCGAATGTGTAGAGAGCTGTTAGGATTGCATGTCGTTGATCTGGTCCGAACAAGAATAGGTCCAGTGAAGATAGATTCTCTGCCCGAAGGGAAATGGAGAACGCTGACAAAAGAAGAAGTACAAGGAATTTTTATGGACAGACCAAAGAAGAAGAAGAAGAAAGGCAAGAAGAAGCGAAAGAGCTTTGTATCTATAGACACATGATAAGTATTGTTTATATTAACTGAGTAACGAGTCAATCATTACACTAGTTCATTACAACGCGTTCCAATCAATTTGATCTTTACCATGCTTTTGTAGTGCTTCGTTGGTTCTGCTAAAGCATCTAGATGATAGGAATGGGCTAGCTGTTTTCGTTGCCCCCAATGGACTCGGATGACTAGTCCCAATGATGGTGTGTTTTACTTCGTCTACACAACTTGCCTTCTTTGAAGCAGGCCCACCCCACAAAAGAAACACTACTCCACTCTTCTCCTCATTGATTTTGTTGATGATAAGATCTGTCAAGTCTTCCCACCCCATTTTTGCGTGACTATTGGCTTCACCTCGTCGAACAGTGAGCACCGTGTTCAGCAATAGTACTCCCTGTCTTGCCCATCCCTCTAGATTTCCATGTGTAGGAGGATCGATAGAAACATCTTCCATTGCCTCTTTGAATATATTGCGTAAAGATGGTGGAGTTTTGACATCCTTTCTAACAGAGAACGCAAGCCCGTGTCCTTGGCCCGGTTGATGATACGGGTCTTGCCCTACAATTACTACCCGTACATCATCCAATGGACACAGATTGAGAGCAGAAAAGACATCTTCCACTGGAGGATACACTTCAGCACCGCTACTTATCTGAGACTCAATTTGTTGTATCATGGATTGGAATTTGTCGGAAGCCATGTGATCTCGTAAAGCATCGTTCCAGCTTGGGTCTGTAAGAGAATTAGATATGACATCTCCAAAGGTCTGATCACTGCTTGGTACCAGAGAGTACCGTGTTACTCCCTTTTCAACCGCCTTCTTTTCAAAAGCAGGCGACGAAGACTGAGTGCGTTTCATACTATCTCCACTTTGATTATTACCGCCCGCACGCTGTGATCTTGGAATAAATAACTGTTCCTCAGGAACATACCATATTGCCCTGCCATGAGGTCCATCAACCTCTTTGACAATGGGGTTATTGTTTGGAGACATTACTTGTCCATAGCACTGCAGCTGAAACTCAAACTGTCCACGAGATCCGTCTACACTGCGATAGGAACCTCCACTCGGTCTGGTGAGGCCTTGAGCATTATAGGATGTTGTTATTACCTCACGCAATTCTTTGAATAACGCCTTTCTTTGATCAATGTCGATTTCATCTAAACTGGCAAATGGGTCTAGTCTCGCCCTGTACAAGCCTTCCGCAAGAATGTAGTTACCAACACCAGAGATTTTGGTCTGATCTATTAAGAATTTGCAAATATTCCTATTTTGCTTTGACTTGTTCATAGCTTCCAGAAACATCTCCTCTGTTGTATTGTCAACAAGCATATCAGCACCAAGACTCGCCAGCTTCTTGTCTAGCTCGTCTGCAGACAAAGAAAATATCAATGTACCAAAGTTCCTTGTGTCACGATAGTATATCTTTCTTCTCTGTCCATTTTTCATATCCATTGTTTCAAAAAACCATCGTGGGTCCGCACCCTTTCTATCGTTGTTTGATGCACGAGGTCTATTTACATCTGCTTCATTTACAAATCTACCTGTCATCCCGAGAGTAATCCAGATACTCCTCTGGTAATCAGGATCTTTGTCTGTTGTTGCTGCGTTCCCCTCATCAAGTATCATGTAAATGAACTTTCCTTTACAGTTCAATGATTTGATGACGTCTACATTGTTGTCATAATGATGTGATTCACTATCGTCGTCGTCATGATTGGTTGTAGATATTGTATTATCTCCACCATTGCCTCCTCCAGCATCACTGCATTCCGAGAGAGCAATCGGAGTGATTGTTCTTGCAAATGATTCAAATCCTCGCGGTCTAGCACCTCGCACATATCGGCCGGATAGGAATTGAAAGTCTGTTAAGCGTTTTCCGACGGCAGGTTGTAATTGATCGACAAGAGTTCGAACTTCAGGTCCTTCTGGCATCATTGTCGGGATCGTTCGTCGTGTAGAGAGAGTCCGCCGGTAAGAATGATTGACGGAAGAACATGTCCTCCGAAGTAGTGGCAATGCCAAAGCAGATGACGAGTGCATAATCATGAACGTTAGCACCATCGTCAAGATCAACCCTCCTTGACTCTTCGCTGATATCATGCTAATATCTCGCCCTTTCCTCAACAAAGAGATGATGATTCATAGCAGCCGAAGCCGCAGCGTATATTATAAGCAAGAATAGTAAGCCGATCGCCGTAGGGGAAGAGCAATGCTGAAGAATGCTGAGCGGAGCGTGCGATCCCGGTGCGTTGTGCTGAGATCTTCTTGCTATCCCCCGCATGTTTCAAGAAGTTTCAGTGAGAAGTTTCAGCTGCAAAAAATGCCAAATGCCAACAATAAACAATAAAGCCTGCTTAGTGAAAGTAGCAATAACATGGCAACAAATATCACCTGGCACAGCAGTCATCTGGCACGTGCGGATAGGGAGGGCCTACTTAATCAGCGGGGTGTAACGCTTTGGTTCACAGGGTTGTCTGGGGCTGGAAAGAGCACTCTTTGCTGTGCACTGGAAAATGAGCTATTCGCAAACAAAAAGTCAACCTACATTCTCGATGGAGATAACATAAGGCACGGGTTATGCTCTGATCTTGGTTTTGGACCTGGCGATCGACAAGAGAACATCCGTAGGATTGGTGAAGTGTGTAATCTATTCACAGATGCAGGTCTCATCGTTCTGGCTGCATTTGTTAGTCCATACAAAGCTGATAGAGATAATGTCCGTCAACTATTAGACAAAGATCAAAAAGATGGCGACGAGTCAAATTCAAATACTAGTAGAAAGAATTTCATCGAAGTGTACGTTAAGGCAGATGTTGAAACATGCGAACAACGTGACCCAAAAGGACTGTGGAAACGAGCGAAAGCTGGAGAAATCAAGAACTTTACTGGCATATCCGCACCATTTGAAGCACCTGAGAATCCAGAGTTGGTGCTAAACACAAGCGAAAAGTCTGTGGAGGAATGTACATCCGAGTTGATGAATTACTTGAGAGAAGGTGGGTATCTATCCTAGAGAAATAATAGTCTTTGTCAGATTCAATTTGTCATCCAAATAAATTACAGTATTCTATCACAACAGGATGGCCTCTCATATGTTTTATTGCATCAATCTGCGCTCACTCGACCACCCTGATCAAGTCTATAACAGTTTCATATTGTATGAAAAAGAAAAGACTTGTCCGCGTATTACGTCCCCCTACCCCACACCTATTAGCAATCTCCCCAACTTATTTGGTCACCACAATTTGTCTTGGGCCAGACAATGGTTCGTTTGCTCTGTGAATTGCATAAGCCTCATAAATGGGGTAGTCACTCGCCCTGTATACCTGAATGAAGTAATTTAATTTGGAAGTTCCATCATCTCCCAATTCCATTCCCTCCAACGCAGTCTGAATATCCTGCTCTGATGGCTTCTCAACAGCATCCAATCCTGGAAGTGATCCACCTACTGTACGGACAGCTGCACCAGCTTTTTTCGCCAAGCCAATAATCGACGAAGCAGCACCAAATGCACTTTTCTGTGGTTCTGTAAGAAATTGTAATGCCTCCGCCTTTTCACGGAGTGTTTTGGCAGCAGCCACGGCCTCACATGCAACCGCAAGATCGGGTGTCACTTCAATAATGGCACCAACGATGGGTCCACCCTTGGTCATGGGAGTAGTGGGAGCGGATTCATTTTTAATTGAGAATTCAAAGGGGTAGGCGACTACTCCTTCTGGCTTGGCATCATCGGTTGATTCTGGTTGCATGCACATGTTGTTAACAATCTCCGCAGGTGCAAAGCGATCAGTGTTGGTGACACCATCTCCCCCCGAAATAACAGCCGTGGTCTGAGTGATAAACTTCTTCTTGAAGAGTTCGTATTGTTCCACATTGAAATTAGCCTCTAGTTGGGCAGGATCAATAGGATCTGCACCAGGTTGGTATTGACTCAAGTAGGCATTCATATTTGCCTGAAAATTGGCACGGTCCTTTTCTTTTCCGGTAAACTTGAGCTGCTCTGAGTCCACAGCGGCAGGGAGATCACTGGGATATGCCTCCACATAATCTAGAACATTTGCTTTGAAGTCTGCTAAGAATTGGTACTGATTGGAGTCAAAGTCAAATGAGGTAAAGTCATCCCCGGAAACTGTTTTCTCCACCAAGTCGCGAAAGTTGGCCTTGCATAGGGCGTACTGTTCTGCGACGGCAGTTCCAGGTTCCGAAGTCAATCCTTTCACAGTGTCAACCATCTCATCATGGCCGGAGTGTTGGCCATCTACTACAGCAACGACAGCGTTACCAGAGGCCGTTGCCAATTGAACGGCCGACAAACCCGCAGGACGAGAGGCACCGTACACGAGCACAGTTCCAGTCTTCACCCCCTCCGAAATTTCGCGTAGTGCCGCTGCACCCTCCGATGCGGGGCGGAGGAACGCTAAGTACTCCAAAGGAACAGTTTCAGCGGCGGAGGCATCGACGTTGCCAAATCTGCCGTGGACAACCGATCCGCCGGGGCCAAACGCCGCCGAGTCAAGGGCGGAAATGGCACCCTTTGATAAATCGATAGAGTGGACAGATGAAACAGGTTTTCTAACGTAGGCCATTGGATCCAACTCCTCTTCATGTTGCTCACCAAATCCATGGGGAGGTGCTTTCACAGCATCCATGCTGAAGTTGGGCGGTAGCTCCTCAATTTCCTCACGGGCTTGCATGCCCATGTTACGGACAGAGGCTGATGAAGCCGCCGCTGCAGTGCGAGACCGAGCGGCGAGCCTAGCCAAAGCTGATGAAGATACAGACAACATCGTAATAATTGTTTTCCCCCCGTATGGTGTAGTGAGGCTGTGCCTTTTTTTACCACGTGATGTGTTGGCTTGGTTGTTTTGTTTGAGGTGAGCGAAGGGAGAAGTGACACCCGACAAATGTCATACGTTTGTGACAGTAACGAGAATCGATCTGTGACAAGTTGCATGCATGCATTGGCTCTCGACTTGTCATAATTTCCAATTCATTCATTACAATCAGTGGTATCAAATAGTATTAACGTAATACTTTTACTTCAACCTAACAGACATATCAGAATATTTTTAATGAATGAGAATCATCATTTCGTGGTTGGGTTCTCTACAAGATTGTGCACCCATTACAAAATTGTTCATCACCCTTCTCTTCTGGTGCGGACTTTGTTAGGTCAACAGGAGGAGCAGGTGCTGACTTTGAGATAACGGGTTCCACTACTGCTGCTTCCTTTGGTACTACAGGGGCTGATACCTCTGGTACTGTACGGGCTGACTCCTTTGGAGTTGTCTCCATGCTGTAGTTTCCGTTAATACTTCCATCCTTTTTGAAGACGATCTTCTCTGTCTCGAGTCGACGCATATCATATCCTCGCATTCTAATAACTTCCACATCACTTGATGCATCGGGCTGCTTCCACCATCCTTTATTCTTTACAGACAGGTTGCGAATTACACCAGATGCGCCCTCTTCGCATTCAATTACAACGGCACCATCTAAATCTAAGCTCTCGATGGTCAAGCCTTGCCCACTCAAAACGAGAGATGACCTTCCAGATATCTTCACTGCAGCCGGATTTGGGAATTTCTTCTTAAATTCAGTAGCGCAAGCTGCAAACGAAGGCTTCAACACACAGTCAGGTCCAGAGGTAACTGTAATACCATTGAAGGTGACCTTGGAACCTTCTTCTACCTGGCATCCAATCGAGCGTAAGATGCGAGCCACAGAGCTACTTTGGTCAGCTTCGCCAGATGCGGCTACACCAGGATGAGTTCCCTTTGCCTGCAATGCAACGCCGTCAGCAGTGGCATTCTTTACTGGCGAGAAGCATAACTCACTGGCGAGACTGGTAAAGCCAACCTTCTCAGTCTCGGCGCCTTGGAGGACAGTGGGAAAGTCCTGCATCATACATTCAAGACGAGTCGGCTTTTTGAAAATAGTCTTTTCAGCATCCGCATACTTGGGATTCACAAACTCTGGCATAACACCCTTTGTCCTTTCAAGGATGCTTACGTAAGAATCCAAGTTAAAGACAAGCTGATTGATGTTACCAGGATAAGGCGAGAAGCCAGATTCATCATTCACATCACCCTCAGGGGATACAGTCGCTCGAAGAAGTGGGTCCAGTTGATTATATTCGACATTCATAGTCTTTTGTTGATCTCCCTTCGTAAGCTTTGTAATAGCGCCAATAGCCTGCTTTGCTTTCCTAGGACAGGTAATTGAGTTCATAATTAGTCCCATTTTCGATGACACTCCCAATGATAAGGCGAGAGTATGGAATGCAAGACCGTTGGTATCTTGGAAAAATACAGTCCATTTCATTCCCTTAGCCTGCCACGCCTTGGCAACGCCATTGGAGTGAAGTAACGCATGAATATCTCCATGACCGTGCGGCTTCATCTGAATATCATACGGATCCTCGGTATCAAGAGCAATGTGAGCATCGTTATCATACAACGCAGGAACTCCCTGTCCTTGTTGCACAATTGTGATTTGATCCTTATCCATTCCGAAATAGTTGTTGGCGCTCAAGAGTGCGACGGTCTTGGCATTAGTGTCTCCACTTGTCATGATGCAAAGAGGAAGTTTTTTCCCAGGCTCAGCGTATCGAGATTGAAAGGCGAGGATGGTCTCAATGTAAAATTGAATGTACGTTGTTCCCGTGGCTAGTTCGGTTGGTAGACCGATCTGATTGATATAAAGAGATGAGCGATTGAAGAGTTAGAATATATATATATATGATAAACATTCACCAGCATGCAGCACAACACCATCAAAGAATAATCAACAACTCACCTTAATATCCCCATATCCAAGCCTCTCACCCAATCCACCAGCAACCAAAATAAATCCACACTTCCCAACCTCCTTCAACCCCAACTCCTCACTCCTCAAAAATGCATCGGTCCCAACCTCAAATGCCTCACCCTTGGGAACACTAGGGATCCATCCCTCCAAAGGATTTTCACCCCGACGACTTTTCTCCAATAGGGCAATTGCATTTGTTAGATATCCGGTGAGTCCACCATCGGGATAGGACTGATCGACTAGTTCGAGTTTGGACATAAGTGCCTTCTTTTTATCATTGTCTTTGGCGTCAGTGGTCCACTTTGAGAATAAATGACATTGGTTCGTTGTTCCGGGAAGTGTGCACAATTGTGTCGCAAGTGTTTGTTGTGCTGGTGTGAAGAGAGACATGGAGCTTGCAAGTCCTGCGGGAAGAGCGGTGGTGGCTTCTGATGATGGTGGTGCAGTAGTACAAGTAGCAGCTACCTTGGCATCGGTATGCAAGAATTTACACTCATCACCATTTTTACACCTTCCCTCTGCGTAAAATTTACAGACGGTGTTGCTTGGATCGAGAGGTGGTGACTTTGTGCCGCTGTTGTTGTTGTTCCTCCTTGCCTGTCCGCTCTTCTTCTTTCTGTTGCCGCTCTTTTTCTTTCCCATGTTTACTGCGTGGTGGTTGTTAGTACAATATTGGTTGTTGATGTAAGGTTGGCTGCGTCTTGGCTTGGTGGTAGCGTAGGCAACGGAAATGACGTCGGGAGTCGGGAAGTGCAAGAGGAGTTGGAGGTTGGATTTTTTTGGTGTGACTTTGGCGGAGGTGAGTCGTAGAAAATCTTTGTGGCTGTCGTATCTCCGACTGGCTGTAAGGTGCTACTGTAGGAATCAGTACCAATTGATTAGTCTTTGGCCGCAGTTTCGGATGGCGTCTTTTTCTTTTTGCCGTTTTTCGAAACGCTCGCCGATGGATGCGTTCTTGATGCGATCAAAGAACAATGGCAGCAATAACCTGCAAATGCTCGCAATAGAGCCTTGGAAACGTCCTCTTCTAAACAACAATACAACCATGACATCGTTAGCAACAATGCACCGCCCAGCTGCCACTCAACACAATACCAGCAGCGAAGCCCTCAGCACCGACCAAAACATCCAATGGCTCAACCGCAACTCCTGCCTCGCCATTTGCCACCAACGACGCCAAAAACTCCTCGAAGATGAAGCCGACCTCAAAGAAATGAGAGATCAACTCATGCGATCTCAGAAAACAACATTTGTAAATGGGCTATGTACGCTGAGTAGAGATGTGAAGAAGTTGACTGTGAAGGAATTCAATGACAAGTTTGGTTGTGATGTTGTGGATATGATTCGGAAGCAGTTGTTGGCATCGTCGGTGGGGAATGCTGCGATTTATGAGGAGGAGGAGGATGGTGGGTCATCTAGTGGGAAGAAGCGCAATCGTGTCATGGGGATGCAACAACAACAACAACCACAATTTTCTACGGCTACTGCGGGAATGATGAGTTTGAAAACACCAGCGGTGGGAAGATTTGGTGCTGGACGACCTCCGATGACAATTGCACGGACGGCTCGTAAAGGTGAACGGCTAGTTGTTCAGTGAGTACATCATGTATTGTTGATTGTTACAATTATGCTTTCATTTTTGAGAGAGTGCTGTGCTTTATTTGACAATCTAACAACAATAATCATCTTCTTCCTCCCTGCATCATTATTCGACAGATCACAAAATGGATCCCCAATCGATCAATACGATCCCGGTGATTTGGTAATCACCGTCAAAAAGCCACGTCGTGCCGCAAACGGAAAAGTCATAGCTCCATCTATCCCAATAAACATTGGCATTGGTGCAGGGAATGGAGAAACAATTGATCTTTCAGATCCCAATCAACGGAAGAATATGGATGGGGAGCAGAAGGCACATGCGATGCAGCAGTTGATGGCTATGCAGGAGCAGATGAAGAATTTGATGGCTGATTGGTAATGGATAGGAAGAGAATTCAAAATATGGTTGGATTGCTCATGGTTTGGATTAGCGGTGATGGACTTGTCAGATTTACATTTGAGACATCCATTTCAGTTTGGAGAAGAGTTTAACGAGTAGGATTCCCTGGCGGTTTGTAACTTTCAGGGCTATTGATTGTTTCATATTATAACGAGTCTTTGTATCCAATACTACTCGCACTTTCCCTTTTCATTAGAACAACCCTTTTGCATGTAAATTGTTTGCAAATCCCATCCTCTTTAGTTGTGAATTGTGCCTATTTACATTGCACGGATCGAGATTCTTTCCATCAAAGTTAGATACCACTCTACTTGACTTGCGCATGATTGGCTTGCCATCTGCATCCTTCTCCCCCGAAGAACGATAGACCCATCGTGTTACACCACTTTGCTTTGTTTCTTGTGCTGCTGCTGTAGCTGCCGCCTCTCCCACTGCAGCAGTATTTGTAGTTGTCCACATATCTTTGGGTGTGACTATTCTCAAAGAGGCAATCTTTTTACCTGCCTCTTGGATCAAATCGGCTATTTTCTCAGAAGACGTTTCATCTGCATGTTTTCTATATCCATCACGTATTTGTTTTAATGCTCCTGTTTGTTGCTTCTCTGGTAATCTACGAACCAGCTTTGCGAGAGATCTGTATGTGTTGATGACTATTGTGGACTGGTTGCTCATGATGAAATAATAATTGGGCAGTGATGGCAAGTAGATGACTATGTATTTGTTTATTTGTTCTTGGCTCGGTAATAGTCGACGCAAAAGCTGCTACTGCTGTCTTGTCATGGTCGTGGCGTGTGGAATTTCAGATTTCGATCCAATGGAAAAGGGGGACGCCCCGCAATCCCGAAACACTTACTGCTTACTATTCACGATGTTCCGATCCATTCCTCAGATTCACGAATCTTTGACGTACAGGCGGAATCAGCCACGTGGAGAAAGCTAGCAAACTGCCAGGTTGCCTCGGCCATCCAATCAAGAAGCAAGGCAAGCGGCCCCGCCAAGCAACTCCATCAGCGTTTTTCTTTCTGTGTTACAACATACACGTCAATTCTGTACTATATATCATCTTGTTGTATTTAAATAGAAAACAGTCAAGATGGTGCGTTATATTTATGCTGGGATGACTTATCATCTATGCCATTAGTGGAGGAAGAGACGAGATGGCGATCCTCTGCTTCATCTTCGCGGATATGGAGGGCAGCGTTCGGAATTTCAACGCACCTACCTCGGATAAAAAAGAAGCAGAGTCGACATCGAATCTTAGCTTCCATCTTATGCCAATTGTGCATATCAATATCAAATGGCCATGAGCGAACAAAAATTCTAATGATGTATTCTCTCTTCTTCATGTACAGGTTAACTTTACAACAGATCAAATGAGGGCCATCATGGACCTGAAGCACAACATCAGGTCCATGTCTGTGATTGCTCACGTCGATCACGGAAAGACCACCCTTACCGACTCTCTTGTCCAAAAGGCTGGAATTATCTCCTCTAAGGCTGCTGGTGGAGCTCGTTACACCGATACCCGTAAAGACGAGGCCGAGCGTGGTATTACCATTAAGTCTACCGGAATTTCGATGTTTTTTGAGTACGATCTTAAGGCAGGAGATCTTGTTATGTCTTCTGAGGAAGAAGCTGAGGCAAAGGCCGCCAGTGAGAGCGCCATGGAGGCCGACTCAAATGTTAAGATTACTGAGAACTCATATCTCATCAACCTCATCGACTCTCCCGGTCACGTTGATTTCTCCTCTGAGGTAACTGCCGCCCTTCGTGTGACTGATGGTGCTCTCGTTGTTGTCGATACCATTGATGGAGTGTGCGTTCAGACCGAGACTGTGCTTCGTCAGGCTATTTCCGAGCGTGTCCGTCCCGTTCTCATGGTTAACAAGGTTGATCGTGCTCTTCTTGAGCTTCAACTTCCTGCTGAGGAGCTCTACCAGGCTTTCTGCCGTTCCATTGAGTCTGTTAACGTGATTGTTGCCATGTACAACGACGAGGCTCTTGGAGACTGTCAGGTTGACCCCACCAAGGGAACTGTTGCCTTCGGATCTGGTCTTCACCAATGGGCCTTCACCTTGAAGCGTTTTGCCAAGACCTACGGAGCTAAGTTCAATGTTCCTGAGGAGAAGATGATGTCCAAGCTTTGGGGAGACTGGTACTTCGATGCCGGCCGTAAGGTGTGGACTTCTCAGAACAAGGATGGAAGTCTCGAGCGTGCCTTCTGTCAGTTCATTGCCACCCCTCTTACCACTCTTTTCGAGGCCATCATGGCTGAGAAGCACAAGAAGGTAGAGAAGATGCTTAAGGCCATCGGTGTTGAGCTCAAGACTGACGAGAAGGAACTTGTTGGAAAGCAGCTTCTCAAGCGTGTTATGCAAAAGTGGCTTCCTGCTGGAGACACTGTTTTGGAGATGATTGTGCTTCACCTTCCTTCCCCTGCTAAGGCCCAAAAGTACCGTGTCGATACCCTCTACAACGGACCTCTTGATGATGCCACCGCTACCGCCATCAGGAACTGTGACACCAGTGACGGTGCTCCTCTTTGTATGTACATTTCTAAGATGGTTCCCACTTCCGATAAGGGACGTTTCTACGGTTTCGGACGTGTGTTCTCCGGAAAGATTGCCACTGGCCAGAAGGTTCGCATTTTGGGACCTAACTACGTCCATGGCAAGAAGACTGAGCTTTGGGTTAAGAACATCCAACGTACTGTTATCATGATGGGTCGTTACACTGAGCAGGTTCCTGATGTTCCCGCTGGTAACACTTGCGCCTTGGTTGGAGTTGATCAATACCTCCTCAAATCCGGTACCATCGTCACTGCCGAAGATGCCCACACAATTAAGTCAATGAAGTTCTCCGTATCTCCTGTTGTGCGTTGTGCCGTTGAGCCAAAGAACTCCGCCGATCTTCCCAAGCTTGTTGAGGGAATGAAGCGTCTCGCTAAGTCCGATCCAATGGTTTTGTGTTACACCGACGAGTCTGGAGAGCACATTATTGCTGCTTCCGGTGAATTGCACTTGGAGATTTGCTTGCAAGATCTTCAGCAAGACTTCATGGGAACTGAGGTCAAGGTCTCTGATCCCGTTGTTTCCTTCCGTGAGACATGTACCGGAAAGTCCGACCAAACTTGTCTTGCCAAGTCTGCTAACAAGCACAACCGTCTTTTCGTTGAGGCTGATACCATTGGTGCCGAGCTCAGTAACGCTATTGATGATGGTGATATCTACCCTGGTGCCGATGCTAAGCTCCAAGGCCGTAAGCTCGCTGATGAGTTCGGCTGGGATGTTTCTGAGGCCCGTAAGATCTGGGCTTTCGGACCCGAGGGAACTGGACCTAATCTTTTCGTTGATACCACAAAGGGAGTCAACTACTTGCTTGAAATTAAGGAGTCTGTCGTTGGAGGTTTCGCCTGGGCTTCCCAAAACGGACCTTTGGCTGAGGAAGCTATGCGTGGTTGCCGTTTCAACCTCATGGATGTCGTCCTTCATGCTGATGCTATCCACCGTGGTATGGGACAAATCATGCCTACCTCCCGTCGTGTGTGCTTTGCTTCATTGTTGACTGCCGAGCCCGGTCTTCTTGAGCCCGTTTACTTGTGTAACATCTCTGTGCCACAAGATGCTATGGGTAACGTATACGGAGTCCTCACTCAACGTCGTGGACACGTCTTCTCTGAGGAACAAAGGCCAGGAACTCCTCAAATGACTCTTTTGGCTTACCTTCCTGTTATGGAATCTTTCGGTTTCACCGCCGATCTTCGTTCAAATACCGGAGGAAAGGCCTTCCCACAGTGCTCATTTGATCACTGGGAGAGCATGAGTGGAACAGTATATGGAGGAGGAAAAGTTTCAGAGACAGTTTTGGCCGTGCGTAAGCGTAAGGGTCTTAAGGCCGAAATCCCTGAAATCAGCCAGTACCTCGACAAGCTATAAATTGGCCCTGTAGTGTTGTATAGTGGACACAGAAATAGCAATGAAGTAATAAAGAATTGAACGTTTGACAGATACTTTTTATTGGCCTCTATTTGTAATAGCAATCCTTTTTATTGGAGGCATGCTTTTCTAGCCTTAAAATTTGTAGTAGCAATCCTTTCATTAATAACGAGGCATGCTAGGATCTACTTCCTTTTGCCACCGCATTATCCCTCCGTCCAAGTTGTACAAGCGCTTAGGATCGACACCAAGCTCAACTAGCTGAGCGCATGCCTTCTTCCCTCTCACACCAGCCTTGCAATATACCAAAACCTCACCATCTTTAGGAATGTGGTGTGGGCGTACTGTTCTATGAGGTACAACCACGTCAGTAAACGGAAGAGCCACTATGTCATTTTCAGTTTGTAGTCGAACATCAAGTACCCAGGGCGACCATCCGCTGGAAAGTTTACCGAGACATTCATCTGGAGTGATTGTATGGTAGTCAATTGTTGTAGATGAATCGTCGGACTAATGCTTCATCCATTGTTCTTCCATTAGAGGGAGCATTGACTACAGCTGGCTTTGATGCGATAGCCTTTGGACCAGCGCAAAATCCTTGATAATCAATCAACTCGGACGGTTGCTCTCTGTCTGGTAATTTCGTAACACCAATCTCACTGAACTTCATAGCTAATGCATCAAATACCAGCACTCTTCCATTCAAGAGTCCTTTATCCTTTCCTAGTATGATTTTGAGCGCTTCTGTCGCCTGCAAACATCCCATCGTCCCAGGTAACACTCCCAATACACCACCTTCAGCACAGCTTGGGACATCACCCGGTGGAGGTGGAGTTGGTAACAAATCACGATAATTTGGACCTCCATTGTAATTAAACGTAGATAGCTGGCCTTCAAATGCAAGGATAGCCGAGTACACCCAAGGAATTCCCAATATGTCACATGCATCATTGATTAAATACTTGGTTGGAAAGTTATCACTACCATCCAAGACGACATCCCAAGATTTTGTTTCGGAGAATCCTTCACCCAGAATCCTCATGGCTGTTTCGGATGTGAATTCTTCCTTGTATAATCTCACATTGACGAATGGATTAATGTCCTCTATGCGGCGTTGTGCAGACTCACATTTCGACACATCAATTGTCGATGTGCCATGGATTATCTGCCGTTGTAAATTGGACTCGTCTACTGTATCGGCATCTACAATACCAATGTGACCTACTCCAGCAGCCGCTAGATACAAAAGAGCTGGAGATCCTAGCCCTCCTGCTCCTATGACGAGAATACTGGCATTTTTGAGAGTTTTCTGGCCAGCAACACCGACATCCCCTAGAACCAAGTGACGGGAGTATCTGGATATTTCAGCGTTACTAAGTTCTTCTTCTGCTGCATGCAAGTGATGATTGGATTGTCGTGTGGATCGGTGATGGCTTGCTTGATGAGTAGCAATTTGTCTTGCAGCGCTGGGCGGCGTGGCAATGCGTGATGATGAAGAAGAAGGGCAGAAGGCACTACTAAGCCCTGGCAGCACTGCCAGTGCTTTCACATACCAAGCGAGTGACCTCACCATGATGGGTTTGACAACTACTAGC
Organism: Skeletonema costatum; assembly: GCA_018806925.1. Lineage (NCBI taxonomy): Eukaryota > Bacillariophyta > Thalassiosirophyceae > Thalassiosirales > Thalassiosiraceae > Skeletonema > Skeletonema costatum. The sequence continues at coordinate 135,487 of JAHBBA010001125.1, read as the reverse complement.
CACTATTCTACTGTCATGAACGAAGAGCGGAATGAGAAGTGGGGGATGATGAAGCGAGCAATCAGCGAAAGATATCAGACACGTAGACGGTGACCAAAACCTGGTGTGCGTGTGAATCTCATATTATCGTCCAAGCCAAGCCCAGTTCAATAGTTGTACTCTTTTACTTAGTAATAAATTATCAATCATCAGCAGTAAATCCCATGGGAGCAGACCATATCCACTTATTCGCAGCCCACTTAATGTCATCCTCTCCAATGACAGGACAAGCTCCGTGCAGAGAAAGTGGATCCATTTGCCCTCTATCATCCAAGCTGTAAAAGATGATCACCTTGCCTTTCTGCGGCTTCACTTTCAACCCTTGCCTGCAATCCGAATGGACATATCCTCGTGGTAGCGGCTTGTTGCGATACTGAGGGAAAATTGTCTCACCACCCTCCTTCACCGTGGTAAGGTACCAAAACACTGTGGCAAATCTATTCCTCTTTCCACCTTGAATCAAGTTCATTGTATTTTGGTCAGATTGATAATCTCTCGGATCAAAATAGTCATGATGCGCATCATACTTTTCAGTTGTACCATATCTCAACACTTGAAGTACCTCTTGATGTCCTTTGGGTACCCGTGATAAGGAAGCGGTACGATGATCAATGGCCGTCAAGATTGGGTCACGATTCGAGTATAGAAATGCCGATTGAGATGTCCTCCAGTTGGATGCTGCCTTGCCCTTGTCGTTATCCTTGAGTGATACACCAGAATATTGCATACTTGGTTCAGCCTTTGTGGCAATGTGATCACACTCCTGGTCCGTTAAGAAACCCTTGATAGACACAACCAGTGGAGTCATTGATAAAGTTTCAATAGTAATATTGCGCTTCTCATTAGGAGAAATATCAATGTCCAAAGTAGGCGATAGTTCAATATTTCGTTGAAATCCCTCACGTACACCAGGCCACCTCCAATTCCCACCCTGAAACACCAATACCATCCCTGACGATGCCAATTCTTGTAATATTTGTGTATTGGATTTCATAACACTGTTGTGTTTATCATCATCATTATCATCACCACTGCTGTTTTCACCTCTTGTCACGACATCATTCTCACCAACAATTCGTTGGCCCAATGGAGTAAAAACGCGCCCATGGCTGCTGCCGTGGTCCCTCTGGCATTAATCCCAATTCATTCACCAAGAGTTGTTTCACTTGATGCCAATCCATGGAGGATCCAACACCACCGTTTTCAGTTGCTCTTGCAGTGATTTTTTTACGTTGATATAATTTCGGTCGAATGGCGTTTTGAAACAAGGCGAATCTCAGGGTGTTGGTGTTATCTGCATCGAAATTGAGTAGTGATTCAATGCATACGATGTGAAGCCCGGGGACGGGAGTGTCGTGTATGTAATTGGCGAGATTGGACGATGTGCATGGTGTGTGTGGTGGCAGTTGCAACTTGTTGTTGGTGGTTGATGGTGATGAGGATTGTGCCGTCACGTCTGCAGTTGATAATGATGAAGACGACAAGTCCAGCTGTGTTGTAACATGACGCACTGTGTGAAGGGAGGGTGGAGAGAGTACTCCTAATGCAAAGAAGGCAATGACAGCCACGAAGATGCTCAATCCATTACTCTTTTGTGGAGTCGATGACGCTGATGTAGGCGACAACTTTTTCGACGATCCATTCGTCTTGGTGGCCTCCTCCTTCTTTGGTGGCATGTTAGATGTTAGCAGCAGGGACGAGACTATTGCTGGGCTGGGCCTGCCTGGTTGGCTGCGTAGTAGGAGAGTGGCTGGTCTGGTATTATGGTTGAATCATCGCTCATTTAATCGCTGATTCTCATTCTTCGCTAAGACAAGGTAATCTAAAAATGTTGATTCGAACTCGTCGACGAGGAGCCAATAGCGACGTTGATGATCATAAAAGATCGCCAGGAGGCAAGCAATACAAAGATGATGACCTCCGACAAGCCAGAATTCTGCAGACTCGAGCGCCCCATAGAAATATACGAAAACGAGCGTCTCTGGATTGGACGTGGCTTCTCCAAAACAGGTCTGCTACCCACCGAACGGGGGCCCTATTCCACACAGGATGGGTCACTCAGTTGGAAGTCGATGAGGGAGGCAAGTTTGGCCTTGTTGAGGGGAGATGTGGCATCATCGACTTTGGATAATAATAAGGAATTATGGAATATCAATGGTAAACCTGCGGCGCTGATGTGATGGAGGAAAGTACCGTCGAGGATGGTCGTTTCATGAAGAATAATGGTAATGATCATGAGTCTACAACTATGAACAAGAAGATGATTTTGAATGCAGCAATACACAAGACGACAACGACAATAATTAATTGATGCTCTAAGTGATGACTACTGCGGATTTGTATCCTGCAAAGGTGCACAAGATGGACCAACCGATGAAGACGGATGGCAATATTTCCCTGACTTTAAGGAACAATCCTTGTTGTACCCAAATAGAAAGAGAGGATTACTCGATTTCGTGCGACGTAGAAAGATGCGTAGGATAGCAATGTTCCGACCTGATCATTTTCTTCCCAGAGATGTATACAATAAATGTGACTTTTGCGATTCCAAAGCAGTGCAAGTACTTGCGGAAGCCATGCTGGATGCACTCTCTCTTGCTTCCCTCTTTGCATATGGACCGGCAAATCCAGAGAAAGTTACTGATGCGCAAGTGATTCCACTCAAATCGAAATTGATTGACACACTTCACATCGGGATAAATTGGCATGAGTGGAAGAGGGACAGTAAGATAGACATTGATGATGTCAAGGAAAGATTGTGCACTTTTGCTGAAAAGTGTGTTGGCAAACCAGGTCCAATTATGCACCTCCTTAATCCGGACATGGACCAAAACATCCAGGCGATACAACCGCTTCGTAAAAAGGCGATTACAAAATACTTCACTGACGAGGAACGCGAGTCACTGGCGCGTCTATTGATCAAGGATATAGATAGGGATGCATATCAGCTCCATTGCGAGAATGAGACTTGTGCCAGCTCACTACACGCAAGTTCCAATCACGGAAACAAAGAGGATGAGTTGATAAGTTGTCAATTTCAATTTGTGCCTTGTCCGAATTACAAGTGCACTGTACAAATATCGAAGAAGTATGCGAAAGAACATGATGACGAATGTGGATACAAAGTCCTACCGTGTCCAAGTGGATGTGGAATGGAGGTTGCACGAAATAACATGCACGTCCACGTAACAACACGCTGCAGTCTGAGACAAGCGGAGTGTCCTTTATCACTTGTTGGATGTACTGCTATTGTTCAAGCCGCAGATGTTACCAAACACCTGAATCAACATGCCGACACACACTTTATGCTGTTATCCACACGAATGATGGAATATCAACAACTCTTCAAACAGTTTGATACCAAGATTAAAATGCTAGAGGAGAAGAATGCCAAGCTGGAGCGTGAGTTGGCACGTACTACTGCGTTGTTGTCGACAAAGAATGAATCTAATGCTATTTCAAACGACTTGAAAAAAGTAACGAAGAGGCTCAATGCATTGGAAGGTTCTTGTCGAACTGAGTTTAAGAAGGTTGAGTATGATCGGAGATCACATAAGAAGTAGAAAACTGTGTAATGTTAGTGCTATACTTGTCAAGCACTGTTTGAGGCTTCTATGCAACTGTATCTGCTGCATGCCGTGCGTCTCTCATCTCGACGCCCTTCTGCCTTGATGCCAAACGAACGATTGTGTCCCAAGTAAAAGTGTCCTGCCTACCTTCCCTGTCCGCTACCTGTCCCATTCCACAACCTCCGTCCTCCAACATATTATTTCAATTCAATCGATCACGCCACAACCCATGCCACCAAGCAATGGCATCGTCAAAACCAGCTGATGCCAATCTTGCCCCGCTGTTGAGATACTTTGTAGGGATAGATTTAATTGTAGAAACGAAGCACGGCCGATCTTTCAAAGGAGCTCTAATATCGGCTGATCAGTACATGAATCTGGTTCTAAAACGTGTTGACAAAAAGAAACAGCAGGAAGCAACCACAACCACAGCGATCACAGACGGCCAAGAAGTCTTTGATTGGGTACACATTCGTGGACCATCAATCCGATATATTGTCTTCGGTGCCAATATAGACCTAGCGGGAGTGATCAAGGCCGGAAAGGACAGGGAACGTGCAGCTAGTGACAAGTACAGAAGAGGCATCCGCAAGGCGCCCAAGTGATTTTATTATATGCGTCTTACGTGGGCATTGCTTTCACTCTGCTCATCTGCACATAGTAAGCATTTTTCTCGCCCATTATCATTTGTGAGCCGAGTTAAAATTGACAGCTTCATGCAAACCAATCAACACAAGCGTTCTCGTGGAGACGAGATCAGCCATCAAATCATCAAGAGAAGAATGACAAACACAAGTCAAGATGGAAGAAATCACAACAACTCTGGGTATCAGCAACAATCTCCATACGAGATAAAGCTCGGAAAGTTGATCCGCATCTGTCCGAAATGCCAAGGCGAATCCAAAGTCCGTGCTAATTTATCAAAAAAAGCAAGAGCAAAAAGGAAAGAGAAGATGCAACAAACAGGCAATACAGATACTCAGTCTCCCACGAAGCCTTGCAACGAGTGCGATGCATCTGGCCTGATTGCAATTAATCCCAACAGTGATGATGACGCGTACAAAGAATGTAATGCGGCATCATCTGAGGATCTTCCGGGTATATCTGTTTGTATCGTTGGTGGCGGCATCGGTGGCGTTGCATTAGCAGCTGCTTTGCAGCACAGAAATATATCCTGCAAGATTTACGAACGAGATACATCATTTGAGGAACGCAAGCAGGGATATGGCCTCACAATGCAACAAGGTGCAAGAGCTCTTAGAGCACTAGGCTTCTTTTCCTTGATTGATGACGACGACAAAGATGAAAGTGATCAAATCGCCAATGCACCTGAAAAAGAGCAAGGCGTCAATCCTACTAGATTTGGCATTCACTCAACTCGACACGTTGTACACAAGCCAGATGGCACCGTCGTGGGAGAATGGGGCATGAAAGTCTGGGGTGGGAGATTTGAGAAGAACGGGAAGAAGCACGCCAAACGTCAAAATGCTCACATCTCGCGACAAAATCTTCGCTCACTTTTGATGGAGATGCTACGGCCAGATACAATTCAGTGGGGTCATAAATTTGTTGGATACAGCAGAGCTGATGAAGATGGTCGTTCAGAAGATGACGACAGCAATAGTTGCAATACACTGAAATTGAAGTTCAGACGAAGAGGAATGAATGGAGCTCACGAAGACGACCAAGAAGTCACAACAAATGCCACGATTCTTGTTGGGTGTGATGGCCTGCGAAGTGCTGTAAGAGCACAGAAACTTGGTGATGATATTGCCCCTCTTCGCTTTTTGGATTGCATAGTCATCTTGGGCATTTCTCAATCGCCACTAAACTCTCATTTGACGGACGGCGAGACGGTCTTTCAAACAGCAGACGGGGTCACTAGACTTTATGCCATGCCATTCGCAAAAGCTGGCGAAGAAGCATCTGTTCTGGGTGACTGTGTTGATAATGACAGAGAGTCAAGCGGCCTTAGTATGTGGCAGCTTTCGTTTCCAATGGATGAGTCTGATGCAAAGAAACTAAGTTCACTTGGCCCAGCAGCGTTGAAGGAAGAAGCATTGAAACGCTGTTCTTCGTGGCACGACCCAATCCCAGAGCTTTTGAACAGCACACCACAAGATCTTATCACTGGATACCCTTGCTATGACCGATACCTTGTCGATAAAGACTGTCTTCGTCAGGGATGCGACAATGCAGACTCTGCTGCTGAGTATGTGACAATTCTTGGCGACGCTGCTCATCCCATGAGCCCATTCAAAGGGCAAGGCGCTAATCAGGCGTTGCTTGATGCAGTGTTGCTTGCAAGAAAGATTCACAGCGTGGTTCAAAACAAAGCGAAGAAGAAGCATGAGAGTCAACCCATTCATGAACGTATACCAAAAGCTCTTGGCGAATTCGAAGATGAAATGGTACAAAGATCTTCTGTGAAAGTGAAGAAATCAGCAGAGGCTGCAAAGTTTCTACATTCCGAGGTAGCCATCAGCGAAGGTAATGTGACACGTGGTGCAGCTGCAGCTAAGTAGATAGTGAAGTTAAGGAGCGATGTTTTTAACTAAGAGTACCTTCATCTTTACGGAAGTGAAGAACACAAAAGTGAAGACAGCGAGGTTTTGTTGGCTAGATTTAGAAACTAAGAACTATGACCATCCATGGCAACAGTCGCAGTGCAGCTAAGAATGATTCGTGTCCTGCAAAAGGATCTAACCTTGCTCGTGCAATATCTTGCCTGTGCAAGATGTACTTAATCTTGCTCGTATCTGCCCATCATAGTAGTATGTGTACCTGGTCACTTTCGGGGGGCAACTTGTCACACTCCAAAAATCAAAAATCACCTCACAAAACCGTCCTCATTGCTCATTCCTCATGTGCATCGGTGCACCGTGGTGAGAGAATTTACTGCGGTATTATTGGGGCCGATCTTTAATTGAAATTCATTAGCAGCAAATAGAAGTGAAGGAAGTGTGTGTGTATTTGAGCAAGGGACCAGAGGAAGCACGTTAGTTAAGCATAACACGTGCACTAATAAGTTTGTCGAGATTCAATTCATAATTCGCGCAAGAATAATCCAATTAGAATTTCGCAATGAGCACCAACAATAACAACATAGGTATTACAATGGATATGGCGGATGAGCCTCCTCCGCCACCGCCGCCCAAAAGCCCAGTATTCTCTACGCCAATGGCAATGGGGAGATCAGCTGAAAGCGGTAATTCAACGGGTACAGATACCACGGCCACAACAGGACATTTCACAACAAATCCACCCCCACCGCCGAGTGTACAATCCAGCCCATTGCTCTCTCCACCCCTCCTCCTCGTGGAAATCGAAGAGGGCACTCCAGCAGCAGAGGCACTCCGCGCCAATCGAAATGTTTCGCGTCTCCAAAGTCCTCAAGGTGGCCCGCTCTACGAAATTACAGGCGGGTGTTCGTGTCTTAAAATCTGCGGCGCGAAGGGGAAGTGGTCTCCCTGGTCATGCGGGAGATAGAAGGGGAGCTCCGGCGTTTGTTTCGCCGCGAGATTTGGCGGCGAGTGGTGGTGGTGTGGATGGGGAGTATAATAATAATGGGGTAGGGGATGATTCTTTGACTTTGAATGCAGCTGGGCTGCCTCCCCCGACAATACCAGAAGTGGATGATGAGGGCGATTCCGATGCTGGTAGTCGCATGAAGGTTCTGAAATTATCTTCAAAAATCAAATATGTTAGCAGCAGCAGCAGCAGCAGTGGCTTCACCTGTTTCAGAAGCGTCAGTGGGAGGAGGGAGAGATCGGGGGGATTCGTTCGCATCAGAAAATTCACCATCGGTAGAACTGGATTCGGGGAATAATAGTGAAGGTGAAGGTGACGCAGTTGATGTGGCAGTATCCGCTGTGTCACCGACACCACAGCAGCAGCAGCAGCAGCCAAGTTACATGGTCCATTCATTACTTCTTGCCAATTCTGCGAATAGTAATCAAACTACGCACGCGGCACTTCCAGCTGCCGTGGCAGCGGCATGTCGTGCGGGGGAGGAGTTGGAACGGAGACGAGGTACAATAACATCAGATCAGCATCCCCATCGACGTGTGGTTAGCCATGGTGGTGGCGAACAACTAACACCATCACCAGCAGTAACGCCAAGGTGGACATTATTCAAGTCTTTCAAGGGATTATCCCCAACAGCTTCGGATGATAATAGATCCAGAGACTCGATTGCTGACCAGCAACAGGCTAATGCGATCAACAATGAGCAAAAAATGCGCAGAAGATTATCGATGAGCAATATAGAAACTCGCCCCACCACAGTCTTTCGAAGAAATTCATTTTCGAATGCCCTCAGAAATATCTGTTGCCGACACTGAAAAGCACGCCAACCTTACCGATGATCACTCGCATGACTTTGAGGATTTGAGTGATGATGAAATGTTAACTGCGGAGACTCTCGATAAGAAGAAAACGTCACTCCTTGGTGATGACGACGAAGGAGATGTATTAGTGAAGAAGACGCATGTTGATCCTATCGTCATCAAACTCCCTGATCAATTCAATGAGGAAGACTCTCATGCGCAGAAAGGGCAACAGGAGGAAACAGATGACGAGAAGGCCCGTCAAGCGGAAATTACAGCATCCAAGAAGAAGAAAATGCTATCAAAACGGTTCCTAACTTCTTTGTCAAAAGAGGACAATGACGCGTTTCACTTTCACGGACCGAATTCGGTCCGCAAATGGGTGAACCGTCGTAGGACGAAAGAGTCAGCTGACAAAATACGGTCATATGTCAAAGGAAAAGTCATTGATGGAAAGCATGAATTGTACGCAATGTCCATTGCTGTTATGTATGGAATGAGGACGTCGATAGGACGAACGAATATGGATATGAGCGAGACTGCTCACAATAAGTTACAATGGCTTGACAATGATGACTTGATGGCAGTCGTAAAGTACGTCTTCCCTCCACGAGGTGGTACCATCACACCCCCACATCCATTGAGTCACACATTCAAATTCAAAGACTATTCTCCTCTTGGTTTTGCATACCTACGAAGGATGTTTGGTGTAAATGAATATGACTTTATATGTTCGGTTTGTGGAAATGCCAATTACATTGAATTCCAATCGAATGCCAAGAGTGGTCAGTTTTTCTTCTACTCCAAGGATGGGAAATACATGATCAAAACCATGACGAATGCAGAGAGCAAATTTTTACGAAGGATTTTACCGCACTACTTCCGCCATTGCTCCCAGAATCCGAATACCTTGGTGACGAAATTTTTGGGCATGTATCGTGTCAAGCTTTACCATCTACGACGTAATGTGAAATTTGTCGTGATGAAATCAGTCTACGACACAGATAAACATCTTGACCAACTGTTTGATGTGAAAGGTTCATCTAAGGGGAGAGATGCCAGGCCTGGAGAGGCTGTAAAGAAAGATAATGACGTACGGCGTGCACTCCCCGATGGCGCCTTTGTTTTGGAGCCCGGTTTGCGAGACAAGTTGAGAATTCAAGTACAGAGAGATTGTGAATGGCTCAAGTCGATGAAAATCATGGACTATTCCATGTTGATTGGTGTCCACAATATTGCAGCCAACAGGTCGCAGAGGAGGCCAATGAGAGTCAGGAGTATTAAAGTCGCAACTGATCAAGACAGCGTCATTTCCACTTCATCTGCTAAATCTGGAAGTCAACACTCAATACAATCAGTGCGTAACTTTCCGAATGATGACGCTGACGACATTTCCAATTCATCCGTTGATGCATCGCATGCGGCAACACTCGAACATTATCTCGACGATGACGATGATGACAGCTACCTAAAAGGCTCCACCATTCGCAAACAAGGGAAGAAACGCGACTCAGCGCCTCTGATGGATGACGGTAGCTGTAGTACTTTGCGTTTGGTACAAAGTGTCGAAGGTGAAGACGAGTCTACAGTAAAAGACAAATTGAAAGCAGAGGCGGTTGCGGAGCAGGCGATTCAAGACATGTATTGGCCATTTCACCGCTACTATGACATTCAAGGACGCCGGCGTGTCAATCCAATCCGAAAATCCCTGGTCACTGATAACAGAAAGAAAGGACCAGGACAAAACCGCCAAGTTGGAGCAACCCTGAATGCACCCATTACTCTTCTATCGTCAATTAACGAAACTAACGTTGAATCAGTGCTTGACAACGGTGGAAGAGTCGAACTACCGGATTTTGAACAACCTCTGTCATTCAGGAAGGATGGAGGCTTCATGATGGACTTGACTGGCATGCAACAGCCACTTCAGTTGAGTGTTCCAGGCGCTCCTGAAATGGTGGATTATTGCGACGGTAAAATATTTTACATGGGAATCATTGACATTCTTCAGCAGTTCAACATTCGTAAACGAGTTGAAGCAAAATATCGCAGAATAGGAACGACGGGTTGGGAAGCAGCCAGCTGTGTGCATCCCTCTCTCTACGCAGAACGGTTTGTTCGCTTCTACGACGAATACACTGAGGGGATCAATCTTCGTGAGAATGAAAGTGAGACACCAGATGGGAATGAATCATCTACGTCCGAAAGAGATGACGATGATGCGGAGGGTCAAGAGGAAAGCAAAGAGGCTGAAACCTCCGATGACATCAAAGATAAAGCTGAATGATTACGGCAAGACACATCACTATGATAAGTTGGAGTAATAAACCCAATTTGTTACACTTCCTTTTCAAGCTCTTTTTTGTAGCAATGCTGTTAAATCTTCATTCCTTTACTTTTTGCGTTGCATCATAATGCAAAGCGTAAGCAATGATATGGTAGAAGAACGAAAGGCACAAAGCATTGGTATGGTGAGACATGCGCATGCTCCCCCAATCGATCTACATACACTCTTGACTCTGTACATCGTCGCCACTTCTTAGCTATTTATTTCTCTGTACTATCGCATAATACTACCACAGATTCATAGTCCACAGCCATAGGTGGTTCTGCCAGAACCGGCAACATACATTCCTTCTTCACTTGAGCATGTAGAGGGTGGTCTTGGTATACTCGGAGAGCTTCAAGTGCAAGTGCAGAGGAGAAGATAGTGTTTGAGCAAAGAAAATACTTTTCGTCAAGAAGTTAAAAGTTAATGCATTGAAGAAAAGTTACCTTCCTTGGACTGTAGTCGACACGACAGCGTGTGCGTATGTCCATTACGTCGATCAGGCATCCACTCCTCTGCAAAGGTGGAACCAACCGTGATGGAGATCACCCCAGGTATGGTTCTGAGTGACTGGGCGCCTTCGATGAGCTTCTTGATATCTTCATCGGAAGCCTCAGGTTTCACTTTTAGTAGCACGATGTGCTCAATAACAGTTGACATGCTGGGATATGAGAAACCTTGATAAGTATGGGATGATATAATAAATAATAGTAGAACAGAAATTATCCAGGGTTGGTAAGGGGATAGAAAGCGCAAGAGCCTCGCTCGCCAGAGCAACATTGATTGGATTGTAGCAATGCACCAAAAAGTGATAACAAAAACAACTCCCGAAGATACAAAAGGAAAAGAGAGAAGGGTTCTGTTTCTGCCACCTTAGCTGCAGCAAGCTAGAGCAGGGGCAAGTCCTTGATCTAACAATCTCCATGTCGATGATAAATATACAGGTTGTACCACACCTATTTCAACAGCGCTAATTAAATTTACATAAGTCTCTTCATTCCTCTGTGACACTCGTCTGAAACAATTTGCCTTGCGCTTTAAACAGTTCTCGAGCGTATTCATAAAGCCTAATATCAAATGAGTTCTGCTCATACAGCCTGTTCCAAGCCTCACTACCTTCGAGGACTTGCTCATGACGATTCTTGCCTGGCCAATCCCAATACCATAGTTTCTCTTGACAATCATATCTTCTCTGGGACTTCTCGGCCTTCACATCAAACAACATCTCCAGCCGCCGCATCGACTCAGCCTTCTCTTGAAGCAACCCAATGATGCACTTGGTGCGAAGAACTTCCTTTGCAATAGCTTCATGCTCGGGTGTCAATTCTCCCGAAAGAGAATTCGATAAAAACCGAGTCATCCAATTGTTCTCTACCAGACTCGATCGCGAGTATTGCTCAACAGTAGACAACGTCACCATCTGCTCTGCATATGCCTTGTTACTCTTCAAGTTGTAGAACAACGAAACAGCACGCTCAATTGGATGTCGGAACATTGCAATCATGTATCCTTTATGATCAGGATCAAAGATTCCTGCTCCATCGTATAGATAACTGGAGCTGACCATGTCAACTTTGTTCCACCCTCCCACTCCCAACTCCTTGGCATGAGCAATACCATTTGGATTGCTCATGTCAACATTGACATATTTCATCCCATTCCCCTCCACCACTTGAAGGGAATCTCCACCAACATCACCCTTGCCAGCTTCTGATGCCATTGTCAATCCCAAGCAATGAGAAGCGATCCTTCTGATTGACGTCGATCCACAACGTGGTATTGTCCACAAGTAGAGCTTGTTCTTCTCGGGATCGTAAGGTTCTTCGAAGACATTGGCAAGTCCTGAAAGTTGCCATGGGACTTCGATATTCTCATTGAATAACACAACTGGTGTGTCTTCAATGTTGGAAATATCTGTTTCGGATGTTGGCACATGCAAAAGTGTTTCTCTGTGTTCTAAATCGAATGCTTCCTCTGACACATCTGCCTCATTACTTATTGACGACGACGACGACAGAATTGCTCGGTTGGACCAATAGTCATTAAAACCTTGATATCCACCAATAGAACACACCAGCAAGAAGAAGGCAAGTGCCACTTTTGGTGCCCTGTGCGGATCACGAATGAGGTGATGACCACTCTTTCGTTGTTTCACGCTAAATCCTAGTAGCAGTTCTGTATCATCTCCAGCCTCTTCTTCTGTCAGCGGTAATGAATCGATCGTTCTTTTTACTACTTTCCGCCGTGGGCGTTTTAAGGTGGCTGCTCTGGCTTTATTCACTCGAGATGGCATAATGGCAGATTCGGCCGAAGATGACTTCTTTGGCCAATGCTGCTGCTGCTCCTCCTGCTGCTGCTGCACATCGTCGTCATGACTACTCTCTAATTGAACCTCGCTCAACATGGTTGCTTGTTATATCAGCTTTCTATGGGCTTGCAGTGTGATTCACTATAAGCACACCGCTAGTCAACCTCAGGCTGTTGTTTGGTTGAGCGGGGGCTTGTTGTTTGTTGTTCGTTGTCGTTGTACCTGAGTAGGAGTACCAATGACCCATGTTGCGGACAATGACTCAAATGTCCCGATAATTTCAGGACATAAATCCGGACATTCTTGCCGGTCACGCTTAGCTTGCTTTTGATTTTTGCACTCGGCTTTTCTTTCTTGATCTGACTCTCAAAACTTCATCTATCAACCTGTTGATCATCTGTGCACCATGGTCATCGCATTCACCCACAGCACGGGCACAAACAGGCTTGCATCGGAGCAGCTCCTCAAAGCTTTTCTTGTCATCATATCCTCAGGATTCAAATTTGAATTCATTTCCTCACATCAGTGACGGTGCTTCGATGGATCCGACCTCACAGATACAGTCGTGAGGTCAAACACCTTCTGGTCGACACTATCATCCAAACTACCATATTTTATAGCTGCAGAACTCTTGGCTACTGTTACATTTGTGGCAATTGCATCTGTTGTTGGCATCACAGGGTCAATTCTTAATCGACAAAGTCTCGTCAGATGCACAAAAATCAAAACAATTCAAACGATTGGACGATGTCTCACCGCCGGTGCAATTAGATTTTACAAAACTACTTCTGTGCATAGTCATCGATATTTTGGGCTCAGCAAATGAGGCAATACCTCTTGTTGGAGAATTAGTGGATGTGGTGTACGCACCTATTGCAGCTCTTCTGCTGCGACAGCTTTTCAATGGATCCAATGTGGTATTTCTATTAGAGTTTGGAGAGGAAATCTTACCATTTACAGATATACTACCACTAGCTACTATCTGCTGGGTGGTGGAAGCCTTCTTTGGGAAATGGCAACTTGGCAAAAGCACTTAGGATTGGCACGTATGCACCGAACATTGAAACTGATACTGATAAGAATTACATTGATGATAAATCAGAAGTAAAGTCATCTGCTGTTTTGCAATCCAACAAACAAGACGACAAAGATTCATGGCAATAAATTGGCCGCATGAATTGAGAGTTTTGCAACTGCTAAAGCGAGCTCATAATTTACTAGGTGTTTGTTTTTCTTTGTCAACTCTTCAAGGCACGTTTGCACACACACATGATGGCTCCAAGCAAGGAAGATTCTTGGTCGGTTCAGAACCATGGATGCATGAATCCAGCCGAGTCTATCTTGATATTGTCCAAATGCTCTGAGGAATTTGCACAATCTATATTGTATGTTATGACTCAAATGCATTTGAAACTTGCATTTGAGTAAGCTCAGCAAGCACATACAAAGCACATTTGAAGTCCACAGACACATCTTCTATGAGCTGCTAGGGCAAAATGAACATAACCAGGTCTCATTTGCAAGATCAATCATTTGAAACAGCTAAGAATGTGTATTCATATACGTAGTCATGTGACAGCCTTGCCCAAGAAGGAGGTGCACATGAACAGGTGTCCAATGATGAGCAATGTATTCTCCGATCATTATCTCTAACCTACTTGTTTCTGGCTGATGTAACCGAGCAAGATGATTCATTTTTTGTACCGTCCCATGTGCATTGAGAGGACAGAGTGCACCAAATGGACACAAGAAAGGATGAGATACGAGAAGTCGTTCTCCTAAGTGACTATGACCCCGGATTTTGCACCAATATTTTAGACATTCTGCTGACAGCAACGCCCGCTTTGCCCTTTGCGAGTATCACATAAACCACGATCAGCATACAGCCTTAGCTTGGCGCCGACGATTAAGCGACCCTTTACCGTCTCCCGCTAATAGCAGCCGAAGTGATAGTGAGCAAGTAGTTGACTGGGCAGACTCGATTGTATCAAAAAAGCACCGCCGATATTGCATATTATATCTCCGCTCGACATACAAATCCCATAGTTGCATGCGGTGCAAAAATAAGAGTAAACATCAACAACAAGGTTGGAATATTTCGATGAGTATTTTATCAACGACAGCATATATACAATGATCTCTGGCCCGCGCACCAGTTGGAAGACTTCGAGCAAACGCCGTAGCCGACCAGCAGTAGGTTCAACTTCTTTTAATGCCGGAGAAATCAAACAAAATGCTGCAAAGAAGCAATTAAATCCATACAAATCTTCACTACGTGATAGTCACAATGGTCACAAAACTCCACTGGTAAACTCTGCAACGAGGGGCGTTACGGATGATCAAGACAATATCGGTAGTGACATCGATTTAGGGGAATCTGATGAAGAATTTGGGATTGATGACATCCTGAAAGATATTGATGACGATGATGCAAAACCATCAGCCGCAGCAGCATCTACAAAAGCAAACTCTGATTCGGAGCCAAACAAACATCAAAGTGCAGGTAATGAAATTGACAATGATCAAGTAACATCCATAGCGAACTATATGCCGAAGCGAGCTGTAAAACGCGCAGAAGTAAAATCTCCTGCAAGAAAAGTTGCCTCTGTTGATTTTGGAGATAAGAAACAAGGAATAGATCGTACAAGAATAGGACAAGAGATCCCAATGCATAGAGACAAAAATAGAGAAACCGATGATTTGAACACAACAACAGAAGAAGACAACGACACACTACTGAATGACAGTTTTAGTGATGGAGATGCAACCAAAGAGCACAAGATGTTAGTGCAAACTGGGCAAACACCAATGTTTTCATCCGGTGGCTTTGATGGTGACAACAAATCACGGCGCCGGTCATCGTCTGCGGAAATGCAGGACACTGGGATGAGAAAGAGCAACCAATTTGTGGATGAATTATTAGATGACTTTGAAAATGACTACAACAACATGTCGTTTCAAAAGAGCGATGGAACAATTAGCACTGGCACTCCTGATAGCGCTGACCGAGCATTCAGGAACATCGTGAATGGCTATTCTGCTAACATGGAAAAGAAAACGACACCTCAAGCAAGAGGACAAGTTCAGTCTAACCCTCCTGACGCTCCTGACGCAAATGAGACTAACGAATCAGAAAGTTTTGCTCACGGCACCAAAAGCTTACCCACATCAGCAATACGAGATCCTAGTATACAAGGAGATGAGACTTTGTCAACGGTTACGGATCCCACCGAATCACCATTTATCTATACGTATAAAAAAGATGACGATGAAGTATCACAAATAACGTCAAGCCTTGCTGGACATAGTATGGGTTCATCTCATTTGCAAAATGTCTCAAACATTGGGTCAAACTCCGCTCAGAATCGTCATGGTATTACTTGGATGAGCGGAACCGCTGCAGGTAATCGTATGGCCTATCGAAAACCGGCAGGGCTCTATGGACGGAATCGTGGCCGAAAGTCAGCTAAACTGACTAAAGCGTCTAGTAGTGGTAGTGTAGGGAGTACCTCTTTTGATGGAGTAGGAGTAGGTGGAAATTCAGCTCTTGATGAAATTGCATATGCCTTAAATGCTGACACGACGGGGAGGAATCAAAGAGCACGGCGGCCTCAAGGAAGAGGACCACCAAGCACACTTTTGGAGGAGGACCACAACGACGATTTGTCTACAGTCGAGTCTCAATCCACAGGATACATTTCAAAGCCTTACTCAATCGATGTCAAGTCCAATATATCAAATCTTGGGATGGGAGGGGTCAGTTGTGCTGACACAGTGGGAGGTACTACTGTTACCTCAGAGTCTTCCGCAAACACACTTGCTGCATTATATCTGGGTATGTCTAGCTTTTTATTCAAAGCGCAACATCACGCTGGTAGATTTTTCTTCCCAACATCAGCTGCTGTAACAAGACGAAAGAAGTTTGATCGATCTGATTCTCTTGAAGACATTTTGCTTGAAGAAGGATCTAAGACGCCACTCACTATGAAACGAACTGGTAGGAAAAGCTTTGATGAGGACGATATTGACTATTTCAGTAGAGCAATGGGCAAGTCATCAAGT
Source organism: Skeletonema costatum (assembly GCA_018806925.1). Classification (NCBI taxonomy): domain Eukaryota; phylum Bacillariophyta; class Thalassiosirophyceae; order Thalassiosirales; family Thalassiosiraceae; genus Skeletonema; species Skeletonema costatum. The sequence continues at coordinate 118,852 of JAHBBA010001125.1, read as the reverse complement.
TCGGCCAATAGACCAAAACAAAAGAAGAGTTGTTGGCAGAGCACTACTGTGCGTGTCGGAATAGCGTTCTTGTTCATGACAATTACAATCACAATATTCAAGATACCGTCAGCAAACAAAAAGTCGAAGTTAGAACGCTACTATGATCCAAGCCGCGACGGCCAAGAGTTCGACCCTACAAATAATGCAATTGTTGATACATCCGATATACCCAAGCCTCGAGATATTTCTGTCCAATCGAGACCAATTACGGCCGAAGCATTAGTAGGAAACACACCTCAACTTCCACCACAATTTCAATCATTAGCCAATGTGGACAGTGGGCCTTTTCAGAGAGGTATAGACGTCCCATTTTACTGGCATGTTCCCAGGTCAGGCGGAGGTACTGTGAACGATATATTAGGTAGCTGCTTGCATCTTACTCTTGCAGCCGATGCCGGGGGCAGCGAAGGAGAAAGTGGAGTAGAGATGCTAAAGGTATTGCATTTCGCACACGAAGTGAACTACGTGAACGTTGACACATCGACTCTGAAAGGAATCCAACGTGCACAAGATCTTAACTTGGTCCCTTCTGGACTCGCAGACGTTGTGATCAGTCCACTACTTCACGACGGAACGACATTATTCACGCCAACACGAAAGGGCAGGTTATTCACAATTTTTCGAAATCCAATAGAAAGAGCAGCGAGTCTATTCTACTTCATCCAGGATACGCAGTGGAAGCAGCCAAACTCCGGTAATGAGCAATTTGCAAGTATGACAATTGAGCAGTTCTATGAAGCTGGATTTGCCGAGAACAACTGGATGACTCGTTTTTTAACGAATGAGCTGACCAAAGGTGAGCTTACAGAAGAAGATCTGCACATCGCAAAAGAAGTACTTCGACAAAAGAGCCTAATCGGGTTGCTGGAAGAAAAAGGTGAAACATTCGATCGGTTCCAAAAGTACTTTGGCTGGCGACCCAAGAATGGAGCTGAAGAAGAATGTCTTGCAAAGAAGTTGGAATGGGCATGGCCGATGAAGCACCGTCATCCTCCTGTAGAGAAGGATTCGAATGCATATATCTTGATACGTGCTCAGAATCTATTTGATTTGCAACTTTATGAATATGCAACAGGAGTTGTTTAAGCAGCAAGAGCAGCTCTTCCCGTGAGAGCGTTCAAAATCATGACATAAATAATAGATAGTCAAATTTAGCCGCTCTTCGCAGTTGAGGTGTTATTTTTTTGGTGCTGTTTGTTCAATCTTTTCTAGACAGCTACACGGAAACCATCCCACAGATATATTATGTTTCTCCTCTGCTGCTGTGGACGAATCAACCAATCGTTCAATTGAACATAAATTGTATTTATTATCTGGCCCAACACCCTCTTGTAACACATTCACAACATCACCAACTTTCAAATTAGTCAAGCATTTATGCCCATCAAATTGCTGAGGAACAACACGAACGACACATTGAAACTTTGGCTTCATAGCTGCACCTCCATTATTATTGATCAATTCTCTCTCTTCCTTGCGTGAGACTTCCTCATCTTGTTTCACTTCCTCTTCAAATCGACGGATCATTTTACTTCGTTGTTGATCATTGCGTTGTTGTAGATAGTAATCAATACCAACAACGGCTAACACTACTCCACCAAATACAATTTCCGGTGTCCCATTGCGACGTAATTCCCTGAGCCTCTCACGAAGTGGGGAGAAAGTCGACTGTTGAGCGTATCTTGTGGTATGAAAAAGTTGTCTTTCGATTCTGATGATGCTGTTATGTTGATGCGTGCATCTTGGTAGAGCAGTGATACTGCTATTGCGCAGCAGAGATCGAAGAAGGAGAGGTGATGATGCTGCCATTGTCGTCACAAATATACTAGGAGCCTACTAGGAGCTATGCTGCTGACTGCTGATACCGCTGCTGCTGCTGAATAATGACTCCGCGCGAGCAAAGAATGAAGAATCGAAGACGACGGCGGATTTTCTTAGGGGGCTACGGATGGTAATAACGAGAAGGATTTGCTAAGGTAGCTCTTCAACACATCACACAAACACCAACAACACAAACGTCGCATTCCAATAGCCACCATGATGAGATTTTTCGTACTACTACTCTGCATCATTGCGTCCACCACCGCATTTACCACGACACCATGTGCGGTGTCGTCTACCTACACGGCTCGGAGTGGTGCTGCAACTGCCGGGCATCTCAATGTGATGCAATCACCACGTTTCATGAAACCTACAAGTCTTGGCGTGAGGTTAAACGGTGAAGACGAGGAAGTTAAAGTCGTAACAATGGAAGTCGATCCCTTTACTTTGACAGCTGTTGGGTTTGGACTCATTGCATTCAACTTTCTTGTTCTGGCAAACGTGAGTACATATGTTTCTGCTTGCTATTCATGAATTCTTCTCGATAGATTCCAAGATACTAACTTCAACATTCTATCTATTACCGACTGAAAAGATGGGTGATGCTGGCATTGGTGGGATTGTAGCTAGAATAATGAACACATTTGGATAAGAAGGAAGTTGTGAATAATTGGCATTTGATTGTAATCTTATCTACAGACTGAACAAACCAATTATAACCAACAGCACAACACACAACAACGAGTGCAAGAATTATTTATTAGCAAACCTCAGTCCAATCAAGATAGTAATACGGCCAAGAGGACAAGAATAGATTAGCTCAGTCAAAGACCAATTACCAAGAAAAAATATCTATCTAATGGAAGCTATATATTATTATTCTAATGTTACAATAATGTTGATTTCATCTTTGCCAACTCGACTACTCCAAGTCGTTGTCACTTGCTTTATTGTTGAGATCGAATCCATCACAGACTACACAATCAATCTTTTCATTGTGGATTTTTGACTGCCTAAGATCATTCTCAGACGCGAACTTCATGGTGTCCACGCACCTTTCCGAAAGCCGCGGGGGTGCAAACACCCTCTTTTCTCTATCGTGGCCATTGTCATTGTACAGGTTGGAAAAGGCTGGTGCACTTTCACTTCTACTGGAAAAGACGGTGGTGTCACTCTTCTTGGTACTGACCCACTCGAGAGCAGATGTGACGAATTTGCCCAACGTCTCGCACGAGGATACTAGTTTGTGGTCGTCATCGGCACAGTAACCCACGCAATATGCTTCACTGTCTTTTCTCGGGTGGTTGATATCTAGCTTGAGATTTGCATCGTCTCTTGTTTCAGCATCCTTTTCGGTGTAAAAGTAATTGGACACGAACATTTTGTTTTCCTCTTCAGTTTTCATCGGATTTCGCAAATCGTCTCCTCGAATCCCATCAATGCTGACAGACAATTGTTTGTGTATTCTGCCTAGTAGGCTTAGTACTGCCCCTTTTTCATCGACACTGTCTTTTGTTTGAATCTTTTCCAACAGTGGTATTTCAGGTGAGCAGCTTCTGCATCCTAACGGATCATCAAATGATACGTTGTTGTTAGATTTTCCCCGACCTGAATTGTCGATTGATGGGAATGCTTGAGCCGATCTGGATCGAGGGAGAGCTGGCTTCAGCTGATTGTGTTTGTTGCCATTTTCTTTCAGTGACATGTCCAATGGCGATTTCGATTTCCTCCCGTACAACTCAACAGAGGAATCATCACTGTCATAAGTTTCAGAAGCAAAATTGTTTGTGTCACTTTTGGAAGTGAACAGAGGAGGAATACTTCTCGATTTGATACTCCGGTTGCTGCCCCCCAAGTCGGCGGATCTTGCCATTTGTACAGATGGGGGGAATAACGGAGGAGATCTCTTAGCCTTCATCAAGTCTTCAGAGACAGACTTGTCAACAGTTCGTTCCTCTTCTTCGGCTGGTTCCCATAATGGCTTGATTGGTTTCTCTCCATCAAAGCTCGACATTGCGGATGATGACTTGTGTATGATGCTAAAATCTCTGGGCACATTTTTGTTACTTCGGTTCGACTGCGACCGTCCCAGTAAGTCCACCACCCCCTTTAAAGACGAAGCAGCATACGAGCTGAAGGAACCTATACTCCCAGTCACGCTTAGTGCTTGGGAATGTGCATCACTTTCAATTGTGTCGTTTTTCACTAACGGTACGCGACTACCCATCTCTGGCAGAGTGCTCACGTCAACTCCACTCCGCTGTAAATGAAACCGAATATTGCTGTGCATATCATTAAAATTTGGTACCACATCTGAAAATTTTCGCAGGGAAGAAACCTTAATCTTCTTTGTGTTGTTGTTAAAATAAGACGATGGAGTGAATTCCAATGGATCCAATTCCAACAATCCTCTGATAGATGTAGATGGTGTAACCATACCATCCAATTGTTTGCGCTCGGAATATTTTGGGGTTTGATCTGGAGACTCCTGCACGTATTTACTGGCACTGCCGACAAACTTTTCTATTCCGGATTCCGCAGCTCGTTCTGCCTCTGCAGCTAACTCTTGCATTTCATACTTGCGTAGATTTTCACGTATGTATAAGGCACGATCCATTAATGCATCGTCAACTACAGTTGATGAAGTTGCACTCTCGTAGGTAGAACTTCGCTTGAATTTTGGGTTACTGGGGCGTGGTGACAAATTTATTTTGACTCTGTCGCTGCTGGGAGGTTTGCTGGGTGGTGGTGTCCGCATACTCCTTCTGTCCTCCCGCGAGTCTTTTCTGTGCGAATCTGACCAAACCGATTGTGATTTGGGTGGGAGTGGAGGAGACTCTATTTGTTGCTGTTGATGTTGTTGCTGCTGATGTAGTTGTTCATTGAGACTATTGTTGGGCAGCGGAAGAAGTGGTTTCGCTGGTCCTATTATTTGCTCATCTAAACTTTGTAAACTATGCGATCTTGTGCGCTCCTGCTCAGTTGATGTCATAAATGTGGGAATATTGGTCATTGAGTCCGTGTCGGATGTGGAAGCGATCAATAGACTCGTATCGTAGCCTACAACACCCTGACGATCCTCTACATCACTAGTGGGAGAAAAATTACTTTTCTGCGCCGAGCTTGCTGCAGCAACGAGACGGCTTTTTTCAACGCGCCTCTTGTACTGTCGTCTCATTTCCGCCCTCGTTTGGTGAGAGGACGACGACGAATCCAGTGCTGCATCATCTAATAGTGGCTGCTTGATGGAGCTGGGACTCGTCAAGACTGACGAAGAACCCAACATGATATTATCGGATAACATAAAAATGTCCATATATTGTGCTATGTGCAATGCGTATCGGCCTGGCTACAGAGAACTCATAAAATTGTAGAGTTTTGAATAATTACATGGCGTTCAGAGCTGGACATCATTACTTCTTCTTAGCACTCCCCCCCTCAGGCTTGATAGCATTCCTATGACGACTAACTACCAAGCCAATATGCATGAGAAGCGTGTGTGCGGCGGAGTTGAGTTCTCGGTGCGCCGTTTGTCATGAACAAGAGTTCGTCCACGAAAATGATCGAGAAAGGTCCTTTCGGATAGGTACAAATATTAACCCTACACTAACCCTACCGCAGCCGGCTCCATGTGGAACTCAAGTTGAGAGTCAGCAGTCAGCACCATGATGTCGCTAAGGGCAACTGGCAACTCGTTATCATCGATCATTCCTATCAAGTGCATCGATTGCCTCAGGACGAAGGTAAGTGGTGTCGGCTCTTGCAGTGGTTCATGTTACTGCTCTCAACAACTTCTTTCTTCAATATGATCTAATGAAATTCATGCTAACATCATTCACTTGCTCTGTCTACTCAAGAAAAACAAACATAATGCGCATCAACATGTCATCTCTCACTGCCCTATTAGTGGCATCATCAAGCCGTGCAGTATCTGCCTTCACCACCCGCACAGTCGCTCCCGTTGCGGCACGTGCTGCCATGACCACAAGACACATGGCAAGTGATGGTCCCATGCCATATGATGATGAGAAAATGCCAATCTACGCATTGGGTTTGAATATTGGAATGCAAATTTCGTCACAGACTGATTTCAAAACCCTTCTTGAAGAGGATGAGTTGGCAATCTTGTTAAATGGATTCGAAGATGTTGTCAAGGGAGAGAACACTGCTAACCCTATGGAAGTATTGCAAAAGTACGGACCGGCTGTCAACGAGTTGTTGAGAGACAGAACGGAGAAAATTGTGGAGCGCGTGAAGAAGGATGGAGAGGAATACATTGAAGGTTTCCTTGACTGTAATGATGAGGCTGTCAAGACTGATTCTGGATTAGTTTACTACAGTATGAAGGAGGGAGATGGAGCCTCTCCTGAGGTTGCTGATGAGGTTGAAGTGCATTACCATGGAACTCTTGTAGATGGCACTGTCTTTGATTCTTCAGTCGAGAGGGGAGCAACAATTAAGTTCAAGCTTGGTCAGGTTATCAAGGGATGGCAAGAGGGTCTTGCCATGATGAAAGAAGGTGGCAAGGCTACTCTCGTCATCCCACCTGGACTTGCCTACGGAGATGCCGGATCAGGAGGAGCTGTCCCTCCAGGTGCTACATTGAAGTTTGAAGTGGAACTTTTCAAGGTCAACCCATAAACAGTATAGCCATGAAATCTGACATCATCCAACATGATATGGTATTGTCTATTAACAAATAATAATCCAACCAATCAGCATCTGACATGAATTTGATTGTATAATAAATGTGATTTTTATGGTATGAAATTCAATATTTATTGACGGAAACACCGTCATAATAATTGATGTCATGTCACCTTACATCGCTTCAGCTTCACTTGGAAGTTCAATCAATCCCAAATAATTATCCTTGATAGTACCAATAGCAGTTATATTCCCATGCTCCACCGTCCGCCCCTTAATCTTTAACCGTACCCCACACCCCGACGAAATAACAACCTCTTTATCATCACTCACCCACGAATCTCTCTCCCCGTCGAACCCATTAAACATATCCTCCTGCATGGAGTGCTTCGAGACAAAAATACGAAGGGGGCCAACATAGGCAAAAAATCCCAACTCATTGCACTGTGCTACCGTCGCATCGACAACTTCATTGATGAATGGTCGTAACAGCAGCGCTGTATACTTGACATAAAAGACGACGTTGCCTGTGTCATATTCAATAATTCCAGACCTAATTTGATCCTCTTTGACTTCGATGACATTGACTACAAATCCGTAGTTTGCCAGTGCTAGACCTTCTACTTCCTCTTTTAGGAGGCGGACGATTGTTGCCCGGAGTTTTTGCCCGAAATGGATGGGCTCTAGTTCTATTTCATGTTCGAGGACTTTTACGTAGAACATGCTACAATTTGATGTGACTGTTCAGATGATTGTTATTGATTTCGCCCTACTGCAGTTGATATGCCGGTCTCTTCAGGATATAATATCTTCGTCTTGGCTTGGTTTTATGTATCGTTGTAATATTATTGGTGTTGATTTGAATTTGATTTTTGCATGGCGATGCATGTATCTATGGTAGGTACGTAGATAGACTCCGTAGTTGGTAGTGGTAAGCTGTGTTGGAAAGATTTTTTGAAAATGTCGATGACACCAAAATGAAAATGATGATGCCACAATCAATAGAACACTTTAACGCACTGACACCACTGTTCTTGCCCTCATAATTTATCAAACTGTTCAAGCCAATCACCATGACCAACATATTCATCGTAGCGGCAAAGCGTACGCCATTCGGAGCCTTTGGAGGCAGCCTCAAGAAACTATCCGCTACAGAGCTCGGCTATCATGCAACGCAGGCTGCAATCAACTCTGGCAACATTGATCCGAATACAATCGACGCTGTCTACTTTGGAAATGTCATCCAATCATCATCAGACTCCGCCTATCTTGCAAGACATGTAGGGCTAAAGTGCGGTGTACCCATCAGTGCCCCGGCTTTGACAATCAATCGTTTATGCGGGTCAGGATTCGAGACTGTCATTCAAGGAGCGAAATCAATTAAACTCAATGAAGCTTCGATTGTTGTTTGTGGTGGCAGTGAAAATATGAGTATGGCTCCGCTACAGGTTGATGGTAACGATGCTAGATGGGGCGTATCATTGGGATCAGGACTCAAAATGAGAGACAGCCTGTGGGACGGATTGACTGATCAGTATGCTGGAACTCCTATGGGTATTACAGCAGAGAATCTGGCGGAAAAGTACAATATTTCTCGACAGGATTGCGATGAGTTTGCTATCAGGAGTCAGCAAACTTGGGGAAATGCGCAAAAGAATGGTGTGTTTGACTTGGAGATTGGGCCAATAGAAGTTCAAACTAAGAAAGGAACAAAGATTGTTGATGCTGATGAGCATCCAAGGCCTGACACAAGTTTGGAGAAGATCTCTAGCCTAAGACCTGTATTCAAAAAAGACGGGGTTGTAACTGCAGCGAATGCGTCAGGGATTTGTGATGGGGCTGGAGCAATCATCCTAGCATCTGAGGAAGCAGTGAAAGAACACAATTTGAAGCCACTTGCTCGTCTTGCTTCGTATCATGTGGCTGGTTGTGATCCTTCTATCATGGGAATAGGCCCTGTACCTGCCATCAAGGGTGCACTGGGATCTGTAGGGTTGACAGTTGCCGATGTTGATCGTATGGAGATCAATGAAGCATTTGCAGCACAGTTTTTAGCATGCGCAAAAGAACTGGAGCTGGATATGACTAAGACAAACTTGAATGGAGGAGCAATCAGCATTGGCCATCCTCTTGGTTCAAGTGGCAGCCGCATCACTGCTCACCTTGCTAATGAGTTTCAAAGGAATGAAGGGAATATTTATGTAGGATCTGCATGCATCGGTGGAGGACAAGGTATTGCAGTTGTCCTGGAAAGGGTATAATTTTTAGACCGATAAGTCACGTAATATAGAGCTGTGTTTATGTTCCAAGCATGAGTTTGCCTTCCTTTTTCTCTCAACTCAAAGTCTCTTAGCAACACATTGAGTTCATCTTGCGCTTAGAGGCTCGGTGTTTTCATTTCCCGCATCTTGAGATACTAATTCCCACCTACGTACTTACATGCACCAGAGCTGACCCAGAGCGATGGCACCGCAACCATTAAGAGCACTGGTGGTGTAACTTGATTGAGAAGAGCAATAATGTGGTCGAACGGCAAAGAAACCAATGAGCATGGCGAGTCAGTGCTGCTTCTTCAACCCGTCAGTGGGAAACGACGCGGAAAAAAGACAACAAGTGCTTCTTCATCTCATGTCGGTGGGCTTCCAGTCTATCATGATGATGAGCATCAGTCCATCAATGAAAGTGGTTTGAAATCTACGAACCCCAAATGCACCAGGTGCAAAACGCAAATGTATCTACTTCTCCAGCTGCATGCACCTCTAGATGATTTAGATAGGACACTATATGTATTTGGCTGCAATAATCCATCATGCCACTTATTAGAGGAGTGTACAACTTTGAATAGAGTTGGTGATAAAAGTGTCAAAACTAGATTCTGTGCAAACTTTGGAGGGACACTGGGCGGAGCTGTACGCTGTTTCAGGTCGCAGCAGCAACAACAGAGCAATAATCTACCACCCGTTGAAGAAAAGCCTCTAGAAGCTAAGGTAGCAACGCCTCAGAGTCTGGTAGATAATGATTGGGGTATGGACGATGACAGCGGAGGATGGGGAGATACCGACGACGGTGATGATTGGGGTGATAGTGGTGGAAATGATAAAGCAGAGGATACCATAAGCATGAATGACTTGGAGGCAATGTTGACGAACTGTGAAATGCAATCCAATCAAGCTACAGCTCCGCCCTCAAAAGCATCAGGGACTCAAGTGAAAAGTAATTTACAACATGTAAAAGAGAAACAAAGAGATATCTCAGTTCCATCGTTTGCACATCATGATCTAGATATGATAAATGAACCGGGGGGGAAAACTCAAAACGATAGTTCTGATGATGAAAACGACGATGATGATCTTGTGGCCAACGTAGAATCGTCAAAGGTGGACTCGATGCTTTCTCGCTATCTGGATATGGAAGATGATGAAGAGATCATTGCTGTTCTAAAAGGTGGTCATAATACAACTAATAATATATGTGGCGGAGGAAATGGTGGTGGAGGTGAGAAGTACGAAAGACTCAAGCCTGAAGAGAAAGCATTCATGTTATTTTCGAAGAGACTGAGACGTGCTCCAGAACAAGTCTGTCGATATGCGTATGGCGGAGAACCTCTGTGGTCTATACCACTCCCACCACCGAAGATAGATGGAAAAAGTAAGAAGCAAAAGCCAAAGAAGAATACAAAAGGTGTCACTGCTCCATTCCCAAGCATACCAAATTGCGCGTGTGGTTCTGAGCGGGTCTTTGAATTCCAACTCTTGCCATGCCTACTGCATGTCTTGGACGTAGACGCTGCAAATTCAAATAGCGATGATGGCAATGATATCACTGATCTAACCTCAGTGGGCGGGATGAACTGGGGATCAATAGCCGTGTACAGCTGCCCGCAGAGTTGCGATGAAAGCCGTGAGGAGTTCTTGATTGTACAAGAGTCCGGAGAAGATGTTGGCACAAAGCAGAAATTCGAGCCAATGAGCGAGGAGGATGATGACAATAACGAGTAGGTCCATAACAATAAACGAAAGCACATAGATGATTACTTTCATGCAAAGCTTTATTCTTCCTACGATTTACATATGAAAGCAATTACTCCAGAAACTTCGTCTGCGAGACAAACCAACACGTTGCAAACTGACTAGCAGCGAACCCCAACACCATAAATTGCCTCTTCGGTCCAACAGCACTCGTTATTCTCGGGATACAATTCGCCATCACCTTCAAAATGAAATACGACACAGCCGTGGCCGTCCACAAGTAGGTGAAATAGTATGCGCGATGCCCATATCCCAACAAATGTCCTACGGTAATCCCACTGAACATATTAATCACCAACCCCAAATACTTGTACCCAGTATAGCAAAATAGATCTAGTATGGGAACCTGAGCTTCCATCAAGTAAAACCCAATACGAATTGCAATGACTTCGAGTACTTGAAACCCAAGACATTTGGTGGTAACATCGGGGAGAACATCTGGATCAAATTTTCCAGCAGTACCATAGCATAAAGCGCACAGAAGCACATATGTCAACAGAGACATGGTCGGGATGTACAGATCAGGTGCATTATCATCATGTTGCGGAAGGGCATAACTAATCTTTCCATCGGCATCGGCCCCAACCTCTTGCCTTGCCCAACTATTTCGAAACGCAAATGGAAAGAGAACCCTCAGCATCTTGCGCTTTACATATTTGTTGTCCACAGCAAAATATGGTCGCAGGCCTACCATACTCCGCTCCAGACCGGGGACCGCCTTGGTCCATCCCGTCTCTAAGAATTGTTTACCCATACTTTCGGCCATGTTCATCATTACTGTGTTGTCGCCCATTTTACCCGTTGCAACAGCATTGGCAGCGGCCATGGCCATGGCTGGATTAAATAAATTGTTCATTCCACCACTCATTGCATTTGGGTTGGCAGAAGTTTGCTGTTGTTGTTGCTGCTGTTGCTGCTGCTGTGGTTGAGAGGTGGTGGACTGTTGCGGCTGTTGCTGTTGCCCCATGCCGCCGCTGAAAAAGTTATCATTGCTTCCAAAGTTATTATTGTATCCACCGCCTGCGTTATTACTGCCGCCTCCGTAGCCCGCATATCCGCCACTACCACCCTCGTAGAATGCCATGGCAATGTTTATTTGTGAGCTCGCGTTAGCAGTGGGCAAGAGATTTATGGTACACAAGTTGGTCATTGAGCAAAGCGGAACAGCTTTAATTTTCATCCCTGGAGTCCCATTTATCACAGTCCCATTTATCACGAAAGAGGCACTGAATGGTGGACCTGCCGCCACTGTGTTGGCATTTCACGACATTAGCTTTGCCTACGAATAAGTATTTTGTGACCTGTTGTCATGCTTGTTAGTTTAGTGTATCTTATGCATCTCTTAGCAAGATCAGTCTAAGCTGCAAATGCTCTCAATTACACTTTTGGAGTGTCCAGATCAAGATGATAGCGATGCAAGAGACGTGCGGAAACTGGCAGTCAGTTCCTCTTCATTTTCTTTACTAACAACGCATGCTTTCCAATGCCCAATCTCTGGTTTATTCAACACCTCTGCCAACACTTCTCTTCCAAACTGAAGAGGAACATGGGCCCTGCTGGAACCCTGTTCGTTACCACCTGCATCTCCAGCACGATAGATGAACCGGCGGTACTCATCTCCTCCTCCTAGCGGAATCTCAACGTAGAAGTAACCCGCGCTCCAGTCTTCTTCCAATGCATTCAAACTCAACTCGGATGTAATCTCTCGCAGCTGGAAGCCGGACCTTACTGACATTTCGAGCATCTTGGACTGAATGGTTGGCCCAGAACCAGCCTCCACGGGAATGCATTGCACGTGGGTGTGGTATCCACCTTTTGTTTGTATACACCGCTCAAACACAAACAGGTCCTTCTGCAAGGCTGTCCGCGCGTGAGTTCGTAGCTTCGACTTGACAGTTTCCATTTCCGGAGCCAGTTTCTTCGTAACGAATGCCCCATCACCTCCATGCTCCACTGGAACAATCAGTGAGTGAAACTCATTTACTGCACCTTTTGGCATGGCGACGTAACATTCGTCAAACACCGTAACGATCAAGTGCTTCTCGCATGTGGGAGAAGCCAGGCAGAACCAGCAATCTGTCCTTGCATCAGGTGGGAAGTGGCGGTTGTTGAAATTCAACCCGTAATTTCCAGACTTTCCATTACTTTCGGCTGACTTTTGACTTCCTTTTGCCCAGTAAAGTGTAACTCCGTTCAGGTTCGAGGCATATGCTTTTGTTTCGGTCTCTTCCTTTGCTAGCGTTTGAGCTGTTTCCAGTTTATCACCACTTACAATCGAATCTGTTTTTATTTCGGTCTCTTCCTTTGCTAGCGTTTGAGCTGTTTCCAGTTTATCGCCACTTACAGCACCTCCATCTTCATGACTTGTCAATGAGACCAGTGTGGTCAGGGCGGCTGCATGACTAGCAAATGTCAAAAAGCCGTAATTCATTTCAGCGTTCGGCTGTCTAACTTGCACCCTCAATGCCGGCTCATCGGCAGCCGTAATCCGATCAGCCGAGTCAGCTGCTACGCCAACATTAAGCTCATCCTCCATCGTACGTTGGGCAAACAAGCGCATAAATTCCAATTCCTTTTCGTAAGACGAAGAGTCTACCGTTGGAGGAAGACGAAGGAAGAGCGTGGTTGAGTCTGCACATTCAGACTCAGTGAGACGATTTCTACGCGGAGGAGGTGGAGGGGGTATCCCCATTTGTGGTTGCTGCTGCATACGCTTCTTGTTGCCGCCACTAGAGCTCCATTTAAGGCTCAACATGATATTGCGAATCACAGCCTCACCCTTTAGATTGGCAAGACACTGTGATGCTTCCTCATGAGTTGAAAAATCCACAAAGGCATAGCTAGGTGGCGCAGAGTTCTGCTGATGATGACGATATTGATCAACTTTTGGCCGCGGGAAACGAATGCCTACACAACCAAACGGTCTAAATGCATCCATTAATACGTCCATTGTCAGAGTCATACTAGGATCCCTGTGAAGACCGTGCAGAAACAACGAACAGTTGTCTGGATTGTCTTCTTCAAACGCTTGTCGTTTCGCATCGTCGTCGTCATTCCCTTGGCCATCTCTGCCTCGTTTTCTTGTTTGCTGCCATCGGAATGCACCATCGCCACCACCTCCAAGTGCGCTCGCAGCATCTTCTTGTGCAAGCCGACGGGCGTGTGCTTCCGATAGTCCCCCAACATTACTGTTGGTATTGCCCACCCCAATCGTATTTTTCGATTTAGCATCCACGTCGTATGATGCATCCGTGTAAGGGCAGTCCACCACCGAAGCTTTTTCCATCGCTGCCTCTCTATCATTGGCATCCATATGCGCAAGAGGAACGATGCCCACCGCATGAATGAATTTGAATGATTTACCGAGACTCTTTACTTCTGTTGGAGGCATGACATCCGAACACGCGAGAAATCGACCGGCGTGGGAGAATGCGGGATATCGATAAGGCAAACTTGCAACAAATCTACGACGCATTTTCACAGTCTCATCACTACCTGATCGGACTGGAATGGCAGGCCCTGGTGCGATATGGTACCGAGGACGACTCATAGCAATCAATTCTGCGACATCGTATGAACCCATCATGTTTCCTATTCCTCCATCATCATCACCGAATAATGTATTGCGATCGTCAATCGTCAATGCGCTGCATTTGTTTGATGACATTCCCTGTCCCCACTCACCCGATATTAACACATCGCATCCCAAAAAGGAGGTATGTTTCGATTTCATCTCAAAGTTGTTACAAGGAAGACGGATTCGTGATGATAGGAATCCTATGGTAAGACTTGTTGCGTGCTGTCTCGTTTTGGTCATAGCTGACTCTCCATTCTCCGCATTATCGATTAATGGAAGAGGAACACTAATAATATCGGCAAGTCCACCTTGTTGTTGCTTCTGAGGTTGTGTTGATGTTCCTCCGACGAGTTGATAAAGATTACTTGAAATACGCAGCAGTCCTTCTGGCGTGTTGTTGCTGTCATTGTCCTTGGCCTCATTTTCGCCATCACTTTTATTATCTCCGTTATTATCTCCGTCATCATCCAAATCAATCTCGGCATCATCCCTCTTCTTCACGTTGTCTATCTTGGCTTGCAAATCTGTTGGCAATCCATTTCCCGCATCAACAAACAGCACGGGCACATCAAATGTCAACGATTTGTCTAACAGTAATTTCTCATCACTAGCTGCATTATCTTTGATAGTCTGTCGTTCTTTTTTTACAACAGCGTCATTATCATTGTTGTCAGTAGTCGTTTGATGGAAAAAGGGACCAGCACAGATACAAATATCAAAGGGACCAGCCTTGCTCTTTTGCAATGTGCGGAGCTTGTTAGATAATAGGCTCAGTTGGCCGTTGACGGGGCCAACCATCAGGATCTTGACTCGGTTAGACATGTTGGCTGCAAATAATATCGAGTTATTGTGTTCTGCTTCCTTCGGTCTTGTATCTTGTCCGCCTCTGATACGAATGCGCTGGATAGATGTGTGCCATCGTCCGATTTTCAGATCCAACATCCAAAAAAAATCTCCCACGGCCAGACTTACAGAGGGGAAAAATCTTCGGCTTGGCAGACCAGGGTGGCAGGAAAGGCTCCCGGAGGGTACGACAACATGCAGCAGCTTTCCAAATGATTGCTGATAACGACCAGGGCTGTACCAATGGAGAGATGAAAGCGTTGTTCGGGAAGTCATGTGCTCATCACGCTTCATCTTCATAATCAAATGAGTGTACGTACTGCAACTAGCAGGATGAATCTATTTTCAGGCAGAGCTTAAATGATGGTGACATACAAATAGGTGGAGAGCTTGCAGGTGTAAAGTGATGAGAGAAAGATAGTGAAACATGATAGAGAGGGCGACAAAAAGGTATCACAACCCTGTCCATTTGGGCTGGAGCTGACACTTTAATTGAACCATCGCAGGTTGAGCTATGTCAAATTTAAGTCCTTGTGTTTGAATGAAATATTCATGTTACTTATGCATAAGGTATTTGAATCTCATGATTGTTACAGATGCAATCAAGTTCATGTTCACCATACAGAACCTGTGCTCAGCTTGTTCAGGGTACAAGTAGTACCCGAAGAGAAGTTAATTGCTGGATAGGCTGGCCAAACGGGTTGCGTAGAAACATTTGAGCGAGTGCGATTTATACGCCACTCCAGTTTACCCTTCTTCACATTTATGCAAAAAAGACTATCACGTTTATTCTTTTCTCTTGGTTTATCATAAAACTGACCACCACAATAATCATATTTTTCGAGTTTCACGTAGCTTTCATGCGCGATGGCAGTCTCACCGAGTGCTTCAGAGCATTCAGCAATGGCAGCCCAGAAAATGCCAGGCCCTAAATACCCCGACATACTGGGATCTACCTCCAATATCTCTCTTGCAACTTTGCGTGCATTCTTGTACTCGCCTTTTTAGCTAGTTCTTCCACAATGCAGTGGGTGGCTTCAGTATAGTCAGTAGGATTGGAACAGACACTCGTTGCAGCCTTTGGTACCTCCAGCCATAGCTCTGCGGCATGGACGAGGGCTTGCGTTGATGCTTGTTCGTAATCCAATACCCAGTAATATGGTTCGTCCTCATCGGGGTGGTTGCGATAGTTTTTTAAGGGCACAACCGCCCGAATGCGTGCTTCGACAAGGTTGCAGAGCCTTTTTAATAGCGTATCAATATCACATCCTCCATTTAGATTAATCTCAAAGCGCAACGTCTGCCTTGCCATCTTGAACTGGTGTCATCAATAATGCCGACAGGTGCATCGCGGCTTGTTTTGCTGCCAACCCCCCGCATAGCAATTCCATATGATAGTTTCTCTTCGAGCTCCATATCACAGTGGTCAAGATACTTCCTGAGCTCTTTCACTTTTTCCTCTGCTTCATCCCATAATTCTGCGCGGATCAGTCCAGACGCCTCGCACCACAACTTTTCGTGGATCGAGGAATACATCTCTTGGTATCTCTGCGGATCTTCCTTGTCCTTGAAACAAAAGCCACGGATACCCACGCTTTTGGGACCATCTATCAGGGCAGAGCATCGAGTTCCTCCTCTTTCATTCTGAAAAGTATGCTACTAATGAAGTGATTATGTGACCGGAAGTATGGTAAATAACAAGCGGCTCTGTATCTTGATTGATGGGTGGTGGGTGGCTGACAAATCTGGGCGTAAAAGGAGCTTTCCTAATAATGTCAAATCTTTTTGGCACCTCTGCTAAATAATCTTCTTCTATCCCTATCTCCATCATTCATCATCACTCATCACCTCACACTTTTGTTGTGCCGTTGTGCCACGAGTTCATTGTGTAGACCGGACCACGTCAAAGCTTAGTCGGCACCTCAGGCAATGGTAGCCTTTCTTCGTTTCCTGTTCACGCTATCAACCACTATTCTTCCATTTGCATACGCATTTGCAGCAGACATTCAAATGCCGCCAAGACCACCATCAATTGTCCTCACCATCGCCGGCTCTGACTCTGGTGGCGGAGCAGGTATTCAGGCCGACCTTAAAGCCATCCATACCATATCTGAAGGTAAATGCCACGGATGCTCTGCGATCACTTGTCTGACTGCCCAGAACTCCTGTGGTGTCACAAGCTTGCATAGCCCCCCTGTGGATTTTTTGAGAAGTCAATTGTTAGCTGTAGAAGAAGATCTCTATCCATCTGCAGTTAAAATTGGAATGTTGGGGACAAAAGAGTTGGCAGATGAAGTTGGAAGTTGGTTGCGTAAATTGAAAGAAAATGGTGATAAGAGAGCTCCATTCGTAGTGTGTGATCCAGTTATGATCACCACATCAGGGCACAAACTTGTAGACGACACTGCCAAGGTGGCAATGATTGAAAAAGTATTCCCATACGCTGATTTGGTCACACCCAACAAATTTGAGGCTGAAGAGTTGCTCGGAAAAACGTTATGCACACCTCAAGATGTTGAGGATGGAGCACGTGCTATTTTGGCAATGGGTCCTAGAGCTGTTATCATCAAGGGTGGCCACTCTCTGTTAGAAGGGAACAACAAGGTAGTGGAATCAGAAGAGACCAATGCATCTGTTGGATATGCCCAAGATTATTTGCTATTGTCAGACGAATCAGCAGCGGAAGGAAAGCCTGTCAAAGACAAGGCAAGATTGTGTGACGGATCTCGTGGTGTATGGATTCGTAATGATAGATATGACTCAGCTCATACACATGGAACTGGGTGCACTCTTTCCTCAGCTATTGCATCTGCATGGGCTATGGGGCAACGTGAGCGAGATGCCGTGGGAAGTGCTAAAGGTGGAGAAAATATTGGCGCTTTATGTGCCATGAGGCTTGTGGATGCCTGCTGTGTTGCTAAAGCATACGTTAATGCTGGCATTGCACGCGGTGTGCAGTTAGGAAAAGGACCTGGACCAGTTGTTCACACTGGGTTCCCTGATTCCTACAAAAACTTTCCAACAATAGAGCTATCGGCAAGTAGTACATCAATGTCATCTTTCCCTGCAATGCAAAGTTATCACTCGGCGAAATCGTCATCTTCTTCTGCTCCAGCTCTCGGAAGGATTCTGCCCATTGTTGATACTGTGGAATGGATTGAACAACTGGTGTCAACTCCTGGTATAGAAGATGTTCAATTACGTTTCAAAGATACTACTGATTACGATGTTATCCTTGATCGAATCAAGCGTTCATCAGCTCTCTGCCAGTCGGCTGGGGTTCGTCTATGGATCAATGACTACTGGAAGGCAGCAATAGAAGCGGGTGGATGCTTCGGTATTCATCTAGGTCAAGAAGATTTGGCTTCGTGTGTTGATGATGGCGGTCTTGACTTGATCCGTGATGCTGGACTAGCATTCGGTGTGTCTACCCATTCCTATTCAGAACTGTGTGCTGCGTTGGGTGTTCGTCCTAGTTACATAAGTCTCGGCCCTGTGTTTTCAACTCAAAGCAAAGATGTCAAGTTTGACCCACAGGGCTTGGAAACAGTGCGTCAGTGGAGGAGTTTGATACCACCAACTATCCCACTAATTGCAATTGGAGGTATTGGCAACGCCGATGTGGCAAAAGTTGTGAGAGGAGCAGGTGCAGAGTGTTCAGCTGTTATTGGTGCTGTGACAAAAGCCGATGACGTGAAGAAGGCAGTCGCAGACTTGAACGCCGCTATGGAGTAATCTAATAAAGCGAGTCGCTGAAGATAATGCTTAGCTCTATATTATTTATGCCCAACAGCGAAACCCCCACTGTCGTTTACAATCTATGTAGTTATTAGAGCTCGACTTCCAACTTCAACTTCGGTTGTACCCTAATGAATGGCGGCCTTACACCTCCAAACTGTGCAATAACTTGCGGATCATCCGCATCATTGTGGCACCCGACCGTTACACTATGTGGGCCCAACTGATAACCAGCAAATCCTTGCAAGTTACCAAATCCATCGGGACGGATCATTGCCACCACATCTAGAGCTAGATCAATTGACCCCTCTGAAGGTTTCTTTTTCTTTGACACTGTCTGTTCCACCTTCTTCATTGCCTTAATCTTTGCGGCAGGACTATCAGGGAAAGTCATGAGAGCATTATTCAGTTTCCCTGTCACATCTCGGACGGCATTCGATTTCGTCAACGACAATGATGGAATTTCCAATAATGCCGCTGATGTCTCAAATGCAAACAACGCTGTACGAAGAGCCGTAGCATTATCCTCAAAGAATTGTGCACTATCCAAACCATCCTTGCTCATCTTCTTCAACAAGGAATGATTGAACTTCTTCAAAGTCTTCTTCTCCAAAATACCCATTTGCACATCAAACAAATCATTCAAAGTCTTCTCCATACGTTGCTGTAACCTCTGACGAATCATCAATCGTTGCTCACCTGCCGATGGCAATCCTGCCGCAGCCATGGTATCCCGATCAAACAAGTCCAATGTTCGCTGCAATAAGGAGTCAGCATTCATTCCAAATTTGTCCACGAGCAATCCCCGACTCGCGCGATGCTTCCAACTGGCAATCTTGGCTCGACTCATTCCAAAGGCACGGGAGTAGGCATCATTGCAGGCTAGGATGGCCTCAGCGACGGGTGTAGGATCGGCATAGTCGGGCGAAGATGAAAGAGTTGAATATATTTCCGAAAAGGCGGTGGAGAAAGGTTTGCTCCCCATAACTGACGATGATGATTTGGTCGAGGTGGCAGCAGCCTTGGCAGCTTGGTCCATCACCTTGGTCACATCCTCTGAACTTTTGACAAGTGCTACCTCCACGTTGAAATATCCACTCAATTCTTCTTCATCATTTACCCCTAATACCAAGGCAGCAACTCCATCAAAGATTTCTTCAATGTTCTCTTTAATACTATCTGCATCCAACGACGACGAAGACGACGCCCCAGACGCCTCCTCCACGGCAACAATCAAAGTCGAAGCAGACCCACTCTTCTTACTCTGAAGAACCGACGAGAACAATTCTGCAAGCGTCCTCCCATGCCTCGTCCCTGCCAATCCACCCTCCACATCTCCCATGGTAACCCCACCCAAAACAACCGCATCGGCAAGTGTCCCCGCCGCAGCGGCACCAATCCCCCGTGCCAATCCAGTAGATTCCTCAAGAGATGCTCCAGGCGCTTTGAGTATTGATCCGTCGACAATTACAGTTGTGACGGGTGGGAAGAAACTTCCGGTTGTTCCTGGTGAGGTTAGGAGTGCTACTACGCCGGAAGAACCATCTTCTTTGAATGTGGTGGGTGGGAGAGTGGATGCTTTGTTGAGTGATCCAGTGGAGTCGACGAGGGTTGTTGTAGCGGCGTGAGTTGATGATGATGATAGGAAGGAGGATAGGAGGAGGAGGGCTAGTGCCCCTTTGGATCTTGACGTTGTCATGGTGTGTTGGATTCTGTTGATGCTCTGCCCTACCGCTATGCACAAGATGTGAGCATCATGGTCGCTGTGAGTTACACGTGCCAAGTTTGAAGATGTCGGGTCTTAGGTTATTTATCTACGCACGCGAAGGGAGATCGCCTACATACGTTACTCTACTCGTACGTGTTTTAATTGTAAGATATGTTTATGTACATCAAATCGAAAAAGCGAGCTAGCTCGCTCGAAGATGACAACCATGAAATTCGTCCGTTGTCCTACCATATTATGTATCTCGACTTGTGTTTCAGCTAACGCCACACCTCCTCCGAAAGCCTAGACGACATTACTAATTAGACATTACTAAAAGTTGTTAATCATAATTTGATCACCACTAAAATGCTGTTAGAAGAAGCTCTCTCGTCGGGCACATCCAGCTCTTCAAGCTCCACATCAAACGGTAATAAATCCACATCATCACCGCCCCTCCCTCCATCCGATGCTGCTCTAGCCCTCCTCTCCTTCCTCCGCGACGAACTACCAGCGGGAGGAATATCGGCAGAAAAGAGATTTATCAATCTCTTTTCGCTCATTGTCGATCGTGCATTTGGTGAGCTAAATCGACCCCAGCCGCCATCATCAGCCACGGCGAATAATAACAAATCATTATCCTCCTCGCCGGGGACTGTTACTTCTCCGGGAGGATCAACCTATTCGTCACCGGCATCATCTCCTTCGTCCAACAAATTGGCGTCAACCTATACAACCAGCAGCACTACCTCTTCAAGCGGGCAAGATAAATTGTATCAACACGTCGACGGCGGCTGGCTCTCTTTGCTAAACACACCCAAACCAACTGGTGCATCATCCTCCTCTACCTCCCACCATTCACAAAAAACACAATCACTCGACAATGACCCAATTGTCAAATTACTCCGCGCCCCCAAACAAAGCAGCAACAACAATAACGATTCATACTCACAACAACAGCCAACACTACTAAATGCCCTCTCTGCAGAATCAATCCATCGTCCACAAATCAAATTCAAATTCCCATTGGGTGGACTATCACCATTCTTCAAGGAGTTGATTCAAGATTGGAAAATGTGTTATTTGCAAGAGGTGGAGATACAGAATAGTGCTGCGAGTATGGCGGCTCGTGCTGGTGCTGGTGGGCGTGGTGGTGCGTTTGGTGCCTCTTCGACTGCAGCTACCACTACTGCTACGACTATTGAAGGAATGGTTGGAAAGGAAAATGCCACCAAGATATTATATCATCTCTTGTTGAATGGTCCAAATGAACAAGTGGAATTGAAAAAGTACTTTCAAAGTGGTGGTGGTGGTGGTGGTGGGAACAATGTGTTGCCACAAAAGAATATGAATCAATTGTCTTCACCACGTGCTGCGTTTATTACCCCAATGAAGCAGCAGCAGCAGCAACAAATGAATACTCCTCGTACAACTTCCACCACCAACGCCAACAACAATGAACCAAATTTGGAACTAACCATGTTGGAATATTACCTCCTAATGTTTCTTCGATTTCCATTGGCCAATCAAGAATGGGAAGTTCAATTACAAGATCAATTGCGTCGTATGAGGTATGGTGCGGCTACTACTGCGTATGGTCAACGTGTGTATTCTCATTTGATGTCGTCTTATATGAAATATTATTTGCCCCATGGTGTGTATCATCGTCCTGATGGTGGTGTTGGTGTTGGGACTACACAACGATTTGAAGGAGGGGCTCCTCTGGATCGAACAGCAGAATTATTTCTACGACTGGTAATTGAATTCTGGGTAGAAGGTCAGGTATCCCCACCAACATTTGCAGAGGGGATTCAACGTTATCGCAATGGTCGTAGTGCATTCTTGTCGACGTCATCATCTTCCGCGTCGTCGTCGTCTTCTTCTTCACTCAACCCTACATTGAGAGATTCATTGGAGTTGACGCAACCTCTAAAGACGACGTATGTTTCACCACCATCACAAATTCAAATTGGTGTATTGAATCTAGTTCGTCATTTAGTATCAGATGTAACTGTTCGGAACATGGTGAAAACTGCCTCAATGTCTTGTCAACGTCGACAGACACAAGAGCGAGAGGGAAGAGTTCCAACCACCACCGATGATGATGACGCTACTACTGCCAAGATTTCCTGGTGTCTCCCACCAGCCATGACTACAATCCAACCATCTGTATTCAACTACATTCGATTAGGATTGACATCTGGCTCAATTCATGATCGTCGGTCCATCTTTCATCGCGCATTGGAAGCGTGGTTGGTATGGGTCGAACCTTGGAATTATGTTATGAAGCGACGTGCTGTGGTTGTTACTGGTAACAACAACAATGGATCATCGTCATCGGCAACACATCGAGCTGGAGAATTTCTACGCAATGCTGCTGCTACGGTGTCGTCTCATCGGGTTGAGTACTACCCTGCCTATGTGAAACCAAAGCCAACATCTCCTAGCACCTATTCGTCGCAATGGGAGGCGTACGTTGTTGCCAACCTGAACCTTTACACTGTCCCACTTGCAATATTTTTGAAACGTGCACGTGAGTTGGACTTTTCATCTACCAATGAATATCCTCGATCGTTGGCATTGGTACAGCGTGTCCTCCGTGTCTTCTCCAAACAAGTTGTTACTGTGTTGAATAGCGTGCTGAATAGACGTGCGGATGCGTTGAGTGCATCACTTGCGACGATGCATCGTGATAACTTGAAGGCGTTTTGTCCTCCTTCTAGTTGGACACTTGCAGATTGTCAACTTGACGCTACCAATCTACTGGAGGAAGTCTTTAGTCAATATCAAAAGCGGAAGAATGAGATGGATATATTTGATAGAATCGACGCGAGGTTGAATGCATTATTTTCTGGAAAGATTGGGAGTGATGAAACTGCACTTCAATCTCTCTTGTCTCAGGTTCGTTATTTGATGCATCTTCCTCAGGACTATCAAGTGTTACCTGAAGAACCCAAAAGCTCGCGTGGATGGGGTAGTTTTCTTGGCTTGGGTAGTCGCAAGGATGGTTCGTCATTGGTGGAGAACTTGCTCGTTCCAGAACGAGATGCTAGTGGAAGGCTTACTGACAAGGGACGTGCCCAAATATATTCAGGAATGCGAAAATGCAATCCCATTGATGTCCACTTTGTTGGTGACCCCCTCCTGGCTCGAGTGAAGACATATGAAATCCCCGTCTTGGTCGAACTGACCGTGCAGGCATCCAATTACTTGAATCAAAAGCTTGGCTTGGTTTCTGAGGCTGACGTTGCAGAGGGACAGACTACTGACGAGGATACTCTCTCAAAGCACTATCATGAAATGGAACGCTATCAGAAGACTTTGTTCCGCATCAATTTGAGGTTTCTGGCCGATTCTCGTAATATCATTTTTGCATATGTCTTGTGGTGGCTCTTCCGGACTATTGGTGGTTTCTTTAGCTCTTAGCTGATTGAAAAGTATGAAAAGAAGTAAATTAGAAAGGTGCTATTATATACAAGATTCAGTCGTCCTATACACTACAATGTCATGTGTTCTAAGTGTAAGTATGGCACGATGACTATGAGGGAGTGTGTTATCGTAGAATACGCGAGAACGAGGTTGGCCGAGGAACTTCACCTTTCCCCAGCATCGGAGACGCCATCCACTAATAATATGTATGTAGATAGCGTCTCTCTAGAGTTGTAGAGAAAAAGTTTTTGATTATTGTACAATTTCTAACAATCCAGAATCCAATCAATCGGGCGTAAAAACGTGACAAAAGGGGTGCGTCACCACTGTCTCGACGACTTTGAGACTCGTGATAGTGGCTAATTTAGGAATCTGAAGTGCTCCATTTTGACAACAGTGAGTCTACAGTAACTGTCCGCTGCTGTGTCTGCTGGCGGCAGCGTGGACTTCCAGCTGACACTTTTACTGTGGACGGACACATCATACCATGGCGGGCCGGGCGGACAGTTACAATACTGGAGACAGAAGACAGATAGAAGATGGCAACTTTCTCGAGAAGGACGAATCGACGTCAACTATATACTGTCTACTGCTGTATCCAATCTCGTTATTTATGTAGGCTTATTGGATTTATGCTGCTTATGGTCATTCCATTGATGATGACAAATTATTATTGGCTAACACACACAAATTATTACTCATCCCTCCTCCTTTTCTACTTCTTTCATCAGCCTTGATGCTGGAAAGGAAAAGGAACGGCGGAGGGATGCATTATCGTTATGTAACAAAACCTTATCACTATCACTAGAAGCATTATTTTCATCTTCCACTGGAGCAGAGAACGCAAATACGATGAGGAGAATGATTGCTCTATCTCCTGGCAACAATACTTCGTGTTACAAACAATACCTACAAATGTTTGTAAACTACACACTAAATCGCATAAGGCGTGTCAAACATCGTCATATCAACCTACACATTCCCAAGAGTGGGGGAACGTCACTGTGTCAATTGGCAAAGCAGTACTCCAATAAAAATACAAAGTTTACAACCGGCAATAGTGGTTGTTGGGAGGGTGGTCACTTCTTGCCTCTGTGGTGCAATCCAGCGTTTGTACCAGGAGGAGATCGAGAGGATTGGCTATCTGAAGCTGATGCATCACTCTGTGATGTGATGGACAGAACACTTCCAACGTTTGTCATGAATGAGAACTATCTAGACCACCCTCTATGCACCCATCAACGAATGTATTCAATTGTACTTCGTGACCCTGCCGATAGAGTGATGAGTCATGAAAGGCATCTGTTGTATCTTGAGAGGGAGAACGAAGAGGAGAGATTGAAGTTGATACGCAACAATTACATTGTTTGGGCCTTGTCCAGTGGTGCAACAACAGAGCATGGGAAACGTCTCTCGGTCGTTCCGGTGAGGGAACATTTGGAAATTGCCAAGGATGCTCTTTTGAAGTTCGACTTTCTTCTCGACTTATCAACCTTGGCTCAAAACGAGACATGTTATAAAAACATGTTGGATCTTATGGGTCTGGCACCGAACGAGCAAACTCCTCCACAACATGACATGAAAGGGATTGGAACGGGAGAAGAAATTGCATTCAGTCGAGAAGAGTACAGAAAGTTGAACCTGCTGGATATTGAATTGTACGAGTATGCACAAAGAATCATTACGCATGACTGCGAATTTTACTCTGTTGTGAAAGCGAGAATGGATTTTGATAAATAGTGTTTGCAGTTTGAGAGCGGCGCCGACGTATCCCAAAACATAGACAAATTCACTCACAAAGCCAAGTCGTTTTGATCTGAAAGAAAGGTCCTTGAGCATCACAGATTCCTGAAGGAGACATGAAACAAGCTGAACTTGCTGTCGGAAGGCCAAACTTGATGAGAAATAGGAGGATAATTTTAGCCTCACGGCGCAATCAAAGTAATCCTGTTGAGCAGAAGAATCTAACGTCCTACAAAGTATTGTTTTCATTTGCCATGGTGGGTTGGTTGTGTTGTGCATGTGTAGGAGGCTATAGGTCAGTAGGTAGAACCTATATTAAGGTCTGATTCGAATATTTTGATACAATATATTGGGCAATATGAATGCTTGGCATTGAGGGGTTGTCAAATCTAGTGAGCATAGGGCGCCGCTTTTTGGCCATGGTTGCTTCATTTTGATTGATGAGTTGGGGGAAACATCGCGAGACCGAGCCTCTCAACTCTCAGATTGGAGGGGCTGTTCTGGATGCACACACACACCACTACATGAGACAGATCGGCCTGAATGATGCCCCGCCGGTCACAACAGAGCAACTTGTATTACATCATAACCGTCCGACGACAAACTGTTACTATGGCCTGCAACTATTTATAGCCCACCCGTGCATGTATTTAACGTGCCACAAGAGATCAAATCATTTTATCTTCAAAGGAGCAGCGTCTGAAAGCGTACACTTTTGAAAGCGCTCACATACTTTTTTGTGAGACTTTTGCAAATCATTCAAATTGTTATCGGCCTCAATCTCTGAAACTCAATCATTCATTCCAGCATTATGACAGGCTTCTTTGACGTCAATGGGGATCCACAAATGGATCCATACGCGGTTCTAAAGATCCAAAGCAACGCATCCGATACAGACATAAAAAAGGCGTACCGAACTCAGATGCTACAACTCCATCCGGACAAACTTCCTCCAAACCTAACCGCTGAGGAAATAACCGATGTAACTAACAAATTTCACATTGTAAAGGATGCGTATGAATTCTTAACAAATGCTCAATACCTCACAGCACGGAGGTTGTACACGGCCAAAATGGCTAGTCGTAGGGCAGAGTATGAACGGAGAGAAGCATTCCTACGGAGGCAACAAAATAACACGCATAGGAGCTCATCCTCTGATCCGATGCCAGCTCGTGGTAACAATAATATGTATCAGCAGCAATTTTCGCATCGACATCATAGTCATCGAAATAATGTGAATCGGCCGCCACCGCCACAATCGCGTTCTCATGCAGTTCCACCGAGACGGAAGAGCGAAAATAATTTGAATGAGAAGTACGGAAGGAGCGAACCTAATTTGAGGCAAGGAAAGAGCGACGAACCCATCTCGACTCCTGACTATGGTATGAAATATGGTCGAGGCCAGTCGATAGGAAGGCGGCAAGTGCATAAGATGGGGGGAGTTAGTCAAGCGCGCAAGCACAAGGTTGGAGCTGATGGTAATGTACCAAGGGGACGGGGAAGGTCAGGAGGAGGGGCGACAGCAAATAATAATAATAACCGTGCCTCCTCAGGTAGGGCGAAAAGGACGAAGTCATCGTCGGACGCGAGGAACAAAGAGAGGTCCCAACGTCGTGCTAGGTCACAGCCACGATCGTCACGAAGCAAAAGTCGTCCAAGAGATCAAACACGCCAAGAAGATGCTGCACGCTTTAGCAGTGCAGGGGGAGGAGAAAGCCAAGGAAGCAACAAGGAGAATTGCAAAAGGTCATCCTCCAATGATCATAAACGACGCAGCCGGCAGATGCCACGCGATGGAGAGAGAAGAGTGCGCTCAACCTCCGCCCCTGCACGATATTACTCCAAAACAACTGAAGTCGCAGCACCAGGAGAGCAGCGAATAAGGAATTGCCCGAAGAGTTTTTCTGTCCTCTCACAAAGCGAATAATGAAAGATCCTGTTGTTGACAATGATGGTCATACCTATGAAAGGGAGGCAATCGAGCGGTGGTTGCGAGCGCAAAGCTCCAGCCCCGTTACAAATGAATACTTGAGTTTGGACATGCTCCAGCCGAATAATCAATTGAAGAACCAGATTTACAAAGCAACTGGTAAGTACAACGATGTGTTGTCGAAGGTCTATGCTGACTGAATTTTCTAGACTAACTGATTTCGTTGTTATTTCATCTATTGTTCGTTTTCATAGGCAAACCAAGATCGAGATCACAGAATCCTCGTGCCAGGTCTAAATCTCCTGGTAGCAAGAACTCGAACAAACAGAAAAACACGAACAGGCAGCTTGTTGACTCCTACCTACACGAAATCAGCTCAAACTCTAAGCTTTCTGTGTCCCTAGATTTTATGGGAATCTGTGCATTTTCATACCGAAAGATTACTTTTGTCATAGAAGTTCCTCTGGAACCAAAGTCTGGGTTTTTTGTGTATTCCAGCTTTGACGGAGATGCCAGTACATGCAAACTATCAGAGAAAGTTGATGCCTGGAATGATTGGCTTTCTAACATTGGCAAATTGTCACGTGTATCCTGCGTTAAAGCAGGGAAAAGAACTGTATTTACACTGAATGGAAACGAACGGGATATCAGACGGCGAGAAATCTTTCAAAAGACTTTGGAGTACTTCGTCGAGATGAGTCTAAAGTTGCATAATGTTTTGCATCCCACCGAGACGAAGGTTGTTAAGAAGGTTTGTCTCACCAGAACTCCAGTTGCTGTTGCATGATCGGTGAACTGTGTAGATAATATATTGTATAGTTAGTGGGTCGATCGCAAGGCAAGGATCAGTTACAATACCATCGACTTTTATTCTCCATCAATTTGCCACGCATCCTGTAAGTATGTAGAAGTAGTAGCGCTAAGTTATGTACAGGTACCATCAGTCCTACTTATGTATGTAGCAGCGCTGAGGGAGTGATACACATAGGTCTTTGCGTGTTGGCGGTCTACTTGAGTAGGAATCAGTAGTTGATTTTGTAACAATTTCTTGTGCAGAGTACTTTTCTTGTCGTTAGATCGCCCAATTTTTTATGTCCTCGACTCTCTTGCTCACAACTTGCGCCAAAGAACCATCACAGCAACAATGGCAGAAGAACAACGCACCCTCATCCAAGTCGAAGGACTCTCCCTAGGAGACGAAGGACAGCTTCATCACTTCAACGCGCTAGCCTCCCGTGAAGAAGCTGCCGCCGCCGCAAAAGATCTTGAGTGCGGAGATGCTGCCTTCATCAAGCGTTCTGATCTCAAGTGGACCTACGCTATTCTCGCCGAGAAGGACACTGATTCTGAGGGAGTTATCTTGAGATTTGAAGTCGATATGGATAAGAATCGCAAGTCATTCCCACAGAAGCAGTGGGGAAAGTACATCCGCGTCATCAGCAAGCAAGAGCAGGCAGCCGACGAGCCTGCCTCAGCCGTTGAGGCCACGTCCAAGACTTCTTTGCTATCAAAGATTTCTTTCACCAAATCTTCTTCGACTTCTTCCAAGCAGGCTGAACCAGAAGTTGTCAAGGCAGAGGAGACACCCGCTGAGACAGCAGTAGAGGAGGTGAAGGAAGAAGTAACCAAACCAACTGAGGACGATGACACAACCAAGGTATCAACTCTATCAGATTCCTTGGAAGTTGTTGAAAAGCCAGAAGAGAAGCCTGATGCTACTTCATCAGGTTGGTTCGCTGGAATCTTCGGCAGTACTGCTGCATCACAGCAGTCTCACCCTACTGTCTCTACCAACAATTCTCTCAAAGAAAGTGTTGAGATGCCTATTGACGAGACTATCAAGAAGGAGCCGACTGTAGAGGAAGAGCCAGTTATTGAGGAGGCTTCCGTTGAAGTGGAAGCACCTGTTGCTCCAGTTGTTGAAGAAGAGGAAGACAAAGAGAATGACGCCCCTGCATTAGAGGAGAAGGAGGAGAAGAAGAGATCCATTTTCCCAAAGATTTCTTTCAGCAGATCGTCATCCAAGCAAAAGAAGGTGACTATTGAAACCCCGAAGAAATCTAAGGCCGACGCTAAGGTCGAAAGTGCTTTGTCCCCTAAATCGAAGAAAGAATGGTTTGATCCTCTTGCAAGTGAAGTCGACTATGACAAGAACCCTACCGATCTATTCCAAGCACTCGAAGCACGCCAATGGGAATACGCTTTGTCAATGGTTGGCAGTGATAGCAAGCACTTCAAGAAGGACTGCTCGACATGGGTTGTTGCTAAGGGCAAAAAGAAGGGTGCAGCACTGAGGTTCCGTGCCCTTCCCCTTCATGCAGCCGTTGTCTTTGGAGCTCCTGACAACTTGACCAAGGCCGTGCTTGAAGCCTACCCTCTTGCAGCAAGAGGCAGAGATGTCAAGGGACGCTTGCCCATTCACTTGGCATGCGAACATGATGTTTCTGATGAAGTGTTGCTTCTCCTTGTCAATGCCTTCCCCAAAGCTTTCTACGCCAAAGACAAGCTTGAGAAGACACCCCTTGACTACATGAACGACAACGGAAACCGCAAGTGGATTAAGCAGATCATTCCCGCCCTGCTCAGTACCAAGATTGAGGACGAGAAGATCAAGTGGGACGCAGAGAAGGAACAAGCCCTCATCAAGTACAGAGAGGATCTCAAGAGTGATGCTGAATACACCAAGGATGTCGCTGTCGCTGTAGAGGAAAGAATTGAAACCAAGTATGCCAACAAATTCGAATTGGTAGAAGTCACTCACAAGAAGGAGATTGAATTGTTGAAGATGAAGCATGCAGAAGAAACTCGGGCGTTGTTGGAGGGGTTTGAGGTAAAGTTGAACTTTGAGAGAAAGTTGCAAACCCTCAAGGCCTAGGAAGCTATGAGATGATACGGGTAGGTGGCACTCTTTGCTGGATAGCTGCTGCTGATAACAGCGAGCAAGGAAGTGCATATATGTTGTACAGATGGTTCTAGGATCTTACTTTATGTTTTGATCTAACCTCAAATTAACGTTGATATTGTAAGAAATAGCTTATAGAAACTCATCGTCATCCGTCTTGGTTTTGTTTTTATTATCAACTTCATTTTGCTTTTCTTCTCCAACAAGTTGAACCCTCAACTCATCGTCATGGACCATTTGCGGGTGAATATAAAAAGGAAGCCCATGCACCATGAAATTGCAGAACGGACGTGAATTACTTGATGAAGGGGCTGCGACGTCTTTTGTTGGATCGAAAATGGTTTCAACCTTTCTTGCGAGTATATCTCTTGTAACCATCCGTATTAGCTGATCATTTTTATCTTGTGCTGAATCAGCAGCAACTCTCTCTAAAGTGTGCACATAAGGAGAGAAGCAGTAACCAAGAAGAACCGTCGACCCTACTGCTGTTAAACCAGCTGTTGCAATGACAGCTACCTGTCCAGTGGCAGGGACACTGTCGGCAGCACCGTAAAAGAAGGAGAGAGCAGGTAAACCTACAATTCCAATCACAGCGGAGGTCAGTGACACCCGTTTCAGTCTAAGGGTAAGTGATGCAAACGGACCTTCATATAGAACTACAGGTTCTTTTTCTTTATCTTCATTTGTTGTGCTCAGTGCACGAAGTTGGAGTGGTGTTGGGATTGTTGCTACTCTATCGGCTGGAACGCAAAGGCTGCATCGTGCAGCTGGGGCAATCTTTTTGACGCCTTTGAGAGACGATGCAAGGCGAAATGTACTAACTCTAATCATTATAATAATGTCTAATCCCAGCAATTTATCTATGCTGTTGATGGTGGCGTGGGTGCAAGATGCAAGATAGCGTGGTTGGTTGTATGGTTGGTTGGTGGTTGGATGGTGCTAAAGTGAAAAAATGGTGATGGTGACATGTGACATGCATGGCTGCTCCACGATGGCGGGAGAGGGAAGGTCGAGAATAGAGGTCCGTCTTCGGATGTGGGTTGGGGGTTGGATTCAAAAGGCTCCAGTAGGATCATAGGACGCGATGCAGCCGCCAGCAAATGGCACCGACGCACCACCAGAGGGTAGCCACCGCCCTCGTTCGAATCAGCTTCATGATCTGATTTCGATTGGTGAAATAGAATCCGCTCTGTCAACGTCAATTTCATCAGCAACAGAATCAGATGGTGACACGAGTTTGGGCATTAGACTGCCTCTCCTTTTGCGATGGCTGACGGCTGTACAGCCGCTGGCAACAATATCGCCCTCGCCAAAGCTTGACAAATCATCAGAGTCGCATACAGCGGCAAGTGCTAATTCCATTGCGCCTCTGTTGGAGGATGTCGCAGCTGCACATCAGGATGCTGAAAACATAGAGGTTCTAGTGTCTTCATTGGCCCCCTCTATTTGTAAAGAAGTGGTCGGAAAACTGCCGCCCATGTCGAGGAAGAAGTCAGACAGCGCATTCCTCTCTCGTCAAAATTTGGTTCGACAAAATCAAGCTGATTGTGATGTCTGGGATACAAACGTGTTGGATAACGCATTACATAGACTGTCAGAACAAGAGCACCATAAACGGAAAAGAGAAGGTGATCAGTCGGTGGCCTCTGACAACAAGAAGCAAAAGTCGACTTCTAATGATGCATATCTAGAGAAAATGAAGACAGTCATTGATGTGCTGGAGCAGGATCTCAAGAATGATGACGAGGACATGGGCATGGAACAAGAAGAGGCAAAGAAAAGTGTTGAAACAACTAGCGCTACAAATGGCAGGGATGATACTCTCTCATCCTTCATCGAAAGAGCATCAGACGACTCCCACATATCGTCGATGCGTAGGGTGTTACATGAATTAATATTATTGGTGAAAAGCTCACTAAATACAAACGAGGATGAAGTCGCTGCCTCAAATACTGATGAAGACGGACATAGAGACTCGACACAAATACGTGGCGCAAGCAAGTCGCCTTGGATTTCAACCAAGCCAGACTCTATACTTGCAGAAACAGATACAATAATATCTTCCAGTGGAATTGGTGGATTTGCGTTGCCAGTATTGATATCTGCATTGATGCATCACGCACCAATTCTGCGATACAGGCATGTAGCTTGTGCGCTGTGCCGTGCAGCAGTACCTCAATCGCCTACGCTAATAATGCACATGGCAGCAAACTGTCCAGCTGCATCTTCTTGCTTACTGCGTGGCTGCATTGATGCCTTTCTATGTGGAAGAAAGTACCAGTCATCAGTCCAATGTTCTTCACTTGGCGAAGAAGAGGATGTGGATGAAAAAACTGTCAACATAATTCATACATCTATTGCATCAGCAGAGGCTTTGGCTTCGCTTTCCTGCCGGGAGGCTTGTAACGTGGTCCGTGTCATCAGAGAGTGCGGAAACCACGTTATGTCGTCATTGGTGATAAAGATATTGCTGGATATAGATGAAGCAGAAGCAGCATCTTTCATTGTTGAGATACTTTCGAGTTCATTAGACACACCCACAATTGTATCGTCAAAAGATATCAACCAAGCCCATCGTCAGAGCATTACGAAGAGTCGTCTATTACCGCTCAATCAACGATTGATTCATAACAAACAGCTTCAAGGAGAAAAACAAGTTCCAGCCTGCAATTTGCAGGTAGACACTTCACCCGAAGAAATTCTTAAAGATCAAACAATAACTGAAGCAGCTTTGAGGTGTATGTCAAGACGCATCATACAACAATCTCGCACAGTTGAAGAACAGTTCTGTTTAGGCAATGCATCATTATATATCCGATCTTATGCATTATTGACATATTTCATTACTGATAGAGAGTCGACTTTGAAGTTTGGCTCAATTTTTGAAGATGCGACATCTGCAATCCATATCTTATCACAATTCATTATACAAACCTCCTCAAGATTGGAAAATCAGAAGAAGGAGTCAACAACTGACGAGTTTTACACATTGTTATTATGTGCAACTCTCTTTACAATCGTTCAGACATCTGCTTCAAAAGCTGTTTGCCTCACCGAGAGAGCTGAGAAAGCTTGCTTAGAGTGCCTTCAATTACTACTTCTCCATCCTATTTCAATGAAGACAACCGTTGTTGCAGCGCGGGTAGCGAGCTTTGTCAAGGAGAATAATACAATGCATTTATTACGGTTTTCATTGCAAAGCACTGTCAACGGAGTTCTTCCAGTGAGGGATGAAAAGATTGTGACGAAGTCTGATGTCTGTCACTGGCTTTCATCCAGGTTTGAGAGTGGAGCACTCGAGTTGGTTCAAAATAAGGCCATGTCTATTGAATATGTACTTTATGATGCGAATGTCTTTATTGAAAAGATGTCTCAAAATGATGCTGAACAATCAGATGGTCTGGAGAATAATATCATTCAAGCTATTCTCAACGATCCAGACAAGTGTCGCCAATTGGTTGGGCAATCAAAAGCTTGTGACTTCATCAGAGGATCCGTAAAGTGGACTTGTCGAAAGAAAGCACCTCATATTCCACTTGTGTTGCCACTTGCACTCGAGCGCTTGTCTCGAAAACTATGGGCAGATGTAGCCGTTGGGAAGAAAGTATCGTCGAACTTTATGCAGTTTGTTTTACAGCTGCTCTACGCTTTGTATTTTCTTGATGAAGATCCAGCCTCTCCCTTCGGCATAAATCCTAGGACATTCCCTTTGAAGGAGTCGCTCGATTTTATGGATCATCTCAATCACTCTAATATTGCAGATGAGAGCAATAGTGGCGCATTGATGTTGCAAAAAACGCTGAAACACTATATTTTACACCACTGCCCCGACTTGATCAAAACAAGAGAAAGGAACAAATGGCTGGATCGAGATAGTGAGAATGTCTCTAACCAAGACTGTCCTGTCACGCCAGTGATGGTTTGCGACGCCATTAATGATTGCATACAGAAAAGTACTACGGACCCAACAGGGGTCAGGGCTGAGAAGTTGTTCCTCGCCTCCCGTTCTACCTATCCAAGTGCAACAGTTGACATTGCTACAGTGGGATCTATCCTTGCATCATCGTCAAATCGTTATCAGCCAAAAATTGTCAGCTATGTTGCACTATGCAAAGATCCGCTTATTCTGCTGCAAGCACGAGCAGCAGTTTGGAAGTGCAAAGGCTTGCGACGTATGATGATTCGAGTGCTATTCGATCTCATGAGTGCGAACGAATGCATCACAATGAAAGACTCCGCCTCACCAAGCGCGGCGTTACGACACTTGACTGCAAGAGATACTGTGATCTTCAGATGTGTTCTCTTTGTTTGTGCATCTACATCAGTCCTAACATCTACGCACTGTGATATGTGTGTGAGCTTAATGCGATCAATTGCTTCGAGGAGACGAGGCGTGATTGCTACTTTGGTCAAGCAAGGGCTTCCTCAAAGTTCAGTTGATTTTCTTGTTCGGTTTATCCCCGAATCATTTCAAGATGCTTCAGAACTCATGTCATTGTTGGATGAGAAGGATGCTATCCCGCTAGTTGAACGTCTGGTGACTGCTAGTACAGCTTTGAGTATTTGCGTCGCTAACAGCTCTAGAGGTGAGGTGACTGCCAAGAACCTCTTATCTGCTTCATTAGATACCTTCGTCGATGGGTTCCATCTTGTGATCGGCCCTCTCGGGTTGCCTGTTAGTGTATTTCGCGATGAAGAGAATGGTCAAGACATCACTCTCATGTGTAAAGAAGCTACATTTCAAATCATTACAACATTATCAAGAATCAATCCAAGATCGAGCCTAAGGAAAGACGCGATAGCCTACTTGACAAAAATTGCAAACTTGTGTAAGAGCGAGAACGCTGCTGGAGGCGTATCAGGAGCTGCTGCATTGAAAAGGACGAACCTTCTAAAAGGAATATGGGATCGTTGCGATTCATCGTGTAAATCTCTCGGGGGCTCTCTTCGATGAAGGGGATACGAGCATCTTTTCATACATGAACATGCTGCATAATTTACTTCAAAATGGACCATAAGATATAATTTTTGCATTCACTTACTAATGTCATCTACCTATGCAGGCCCTCTCTAGAGATTGGGCTCCCTTCTCTTCAGTGTGGATTGTTTTATTGTGCTGTGGTAGGTTTGAATCAGGGCTGGACTCGTGCCCCATAAAAGTAAGTACCTTCAACATGCCAATGCAATTTAGTAAAATCGGATCATACTGATTCCTACCGTAGCCTCTGGAGTTTGTGAGAAGAAATCCTCTGCATTTTTGCAGGTAGCATGCATCGACCACAGCGCACAACCAGAACAAGACGCATCCAAGACGCTTTGGTAGCTCTCCTCATAATTATAGAGATCACTCACTCGCAAAGTACATATTCGCCCGAGAGTCACGCAGCCGTCATCCCCTCGCCGCAGTTAGTTACGAACAGAATGAGCACGAACATGTCCAACAACCTCTATGATGATTCGATCCGCATGCTCTGGGCTTCGAAGTTAGTGTACTCGTTTGCCAAACTTCTCCAAGAAGGCCGTGCGGGTGGATTGGATTTGGCAGATACCTTCCCACCTGAAGTCCTTGCAGCGTATAAAGACGAAAGGCTCGACGTACGCGATCTGGGTGAAGGGAACGGGTTGTCATTCAATGCGGTCCTAAAGATTGTGGTGGCTAATGCAGAGAACCTTAAGAAAATTGAACCCGAGTTTGAGTATGTAGCCAAGATGATTGAAAAGATCCAAGCAGTAGAAAATGCTGACGAAAGCTCTGATGAATTGTTTTTGGAAACCTTCTCCAGCATCGATGCGGCGACACAATGTGTTTATGGGGTGTTGAAGGATACTAAGAACAAAAGGGTCACCGTCGTCTTCAGGGGATCTACCGATTTTTCAACTCGTGATTGGCAAACCAACTTATCAGCTCAGCTGGAAGGAATGAAGACGCCAAAGCTCCTAAAGGACGGTCTTAAGGGAAAACTTAAAAAACGTGTCCTTGTGCACCGTGGATTTTATGAGTACATCTTCGACAACAAGAGGGCTAAAGGTGATCAACGTTACGATATGATACTTAATGATATCAAGCCTTTTGTTGAAGAGGGGTACAAGATCTATGTGACAGGACATTCTTTGGGTGCTGCGTTGGCTTCCCTCCTTGCCTTTAAACTCGCTGGATCTGACAAGTCCTGGATTCCTAAACCTATCACCTGCATCAGCTATGCTTCGCCCTTTGTTGGGACTGATGGCTTCAGGACTGCATTTACACTCCTCGAACAAATGGGCCACATTCGATACTTGCGCGTTAACAACGATGCAGATACTGTTCCTACTATCCCACCTTTCTCACTTGGATGGAAAAAGAGATTGTATAAGCATGTTGGTATCAATTTGAGGCTGTATGATGATTCATTCATTTTGAGTCATCCTAATTCCAATGGATGGGGATTTGTAAATGCTGTGAGAAACAGTGTGTTGAAGCCTGTATGGAGTGTTCTCACGTATCACAGCCTTCAGACGCATGAAGACAGAATGGATGCGCAAAAGGAAAGACTCCAACATATGAATCTCGACGATCTATATGCTAATGAGGAACTCTTCGGCACACCTAAAACATCTTTATGCGGATAAAAACTTTTTTGTGAGCAAGAAATAATTAGGGAAGAAGGGATTGTACAGAAATCGCTTGGACATTGTCTCGTGCATTGCTTCTACAAGCATTGTTCTTCCATTGTTTGTGTGTCAGAGCGCCATGGAGTTAGTGAACGTTGATGATTTGAGAAAGAGAATAACACTAAACTATTTTGTGGCCTACACGTAATCATTTTCGTTTTACATATACTTATCTATTGAGTCTATCGGGTAGTGTCCTAGTCCCAGCGTAACCAGCCTGTCGCAGTATGTGTCGGTAGAGGAGAAAATGGACAAGAATCTGGAACTGTGCCTGCGCTTGCAAGAGTTTGGAGCCACAACCCGATGGTAGCAAGTGAGTCACAAGCAATTGTTCTAACTGATGCTGGCGTGTTGGGGCTGTGCGCCAAATGGACCAATGTGGCAACAACTGTCTTGGTGTTTGTCAGAGGAACTATTGACCCCGGCTCAGTTGCAAGATTCATCAATGCCCCAACAGCAGCAAGTTGTTCTTCGTAATCTTTTCTCATTGCACATGCGCTGAGCAATGAGAGGAGCGAGCCTGTAGCAAGCCCAACCTTGCTCGAGGCATCACTACAAAGGTTTTGAATTGACCTGATAGACCACAATCGATCTTCTGCAAGCTTGGATTTACCACCCGCAGTAAGAATTTCAATCACTTTTGGCATTGATGCCAAGTAGGCGTTGTTTGAAGGGAATCGTGTGAAGTTGCACAGCATCTCCAAACATCTCGTGTGCAATGGATGTTCAAGCCTTGCAGCCAAAAGGAGAATGTTGTTTAGTACCTGCTCGTTGTTGCATAGAAGACGCGCATTGGCACAGTGCTTCGTCAAATGCGTCAGTGATGCACATGCACTCAATTGACTCCTTTCCAGAAAGTCCGAAGCGTTCTCGATGTTTAACTTCTTGAGAGAACTCATTTGCATCTCTACTCCTGCTTCTTCTCCGATACTGTCATAGTCATTAGTGCTACTTCCGTATTGATCGGCAGGAGAAGCTCCTTCTGATGACATTGACCTGTCGTTAGACATGGACCTGTCATTAGACATTGACATGCCGTTACTGTATATGGACCTGTCATCTTGGCTCAATCCGTATGAATTAGAGTAGGTACCATCTTCCGTGAAACTCCCCGTTCCATCGGTTCTCTCACTAAACGTTCCTGAGAATGTATTTGAAAAGCTTCCTCCGTCCTGAGTTGTCCCTTCATCTTGTGATTCACTCTTCGAATCAGCTACCTCTTCCGTTGCAGGTTCTTCCTTTTCTTCTTTCTTCGTAACATTCTGAACCATCAAATTGCTCAGCACTACCACTAAATTCTCTTTGTTGCAAATAACACTCCTATTTTGCGAAGTCTTTGCTAGTGTTGCTAGCGCACTACACGCACGCAGCCGTGCCTCTCCTGTATCTTCTTCGATCACTTTCACCAACACGTCTAGAATACCTGGATGTTTGGCAACGATGATTCGGTTGTCCTTTGGTTCACTCAAATACAACAGTGCTGTCACGGCACGTGTACGAGCATCTAGTGCATCACTATCCACTGCATCATCCAAGCTTGCATAAACGAGTGCATCCAATAATCCATTAGTACGAGCAAGTTTGGCCTTGTTTGTATCATGACTAGCCAAGACTTTGATTGCACCACACGCATTGCTCCTTCTTACAATATTCTGCTCATCTTGGGTTTGTTGAATTAATTGCTCAAGCTCTGCATCAGGCTCTACTGACTTTGTATTAACTGACTTTTCAGGGACAGTATTCTCATTGATGATAATGTCTTCAGGACGAGGTGCTTCTGGAGGTGGCGGAAGAGGGTACGGATGGCGAAAGATTACCTGGCGGCTATGACTATCATAAGGTTCTTGTTTAGTGAGGTTGCTGTTGGAGTATGTGTTGGCTTTGGAGTTGAGAATGGTTGAATTGGTTGATAAGACTGGATTGCTGGTGGGTGCAGACGATTTTGGAGATTTTGGCTTGGGTGATTTGGGAGATGTTGGCTTGTCCACTGGCCCTGAAGACTCATGGTTCATTTTTTCAATAACCCTGGCCTCAGCCTCCTGCTTGTATCTTCTCTTTTCAGCTTCGTCAGGTGATTTGTAAAAAGCGGATGCATCATGACTGGTATCACCATCTTTTGCTGGCGTTTGACTGACATCCACTTGAAGAGCTGGAGCATCCAACTCTTTCTTCTCACTTCGAGGTGTACTTGATTTCGTTGGGTTAATCTTCTTGCTCTGTCGAGGGGATAGGCTTCTGGTCAACTTTTGAGCGGAGGCTGCGGTATCATTGGCATTGGTCTCTATTGGAGGAATAGATATGTCCAATTTTGAATCATCCCCATTGTTTGTGTTCACATGACGAGGAGATGAGACATGTTGACCTGACGTTGATGATGCCTTCCTCGCAGCTTTGCGCCGGGCTCTAGGTGAAAGAGTCTTGTAACCTAGAGGCGACGTTGGAGGCGTTTGTGCAGTCTTGTTGGTATGTATCTCCGTAGCATCGCTCTTGACGCTGGCCGCATAGCCTGGGCTCACTGGTTCTTCATTCGTCTCTATCTCCGCCTTTCCATAGTAAGCGTGTTCTGCAAATGCTCTTGCGCTGTTAATTTCGGCTTCAATGCGCTTGGCCAACTCATCATCATCGTCGTCGACTGGGCTTTCAACCGCGCCCCTGCTAGACCCTCTGGTAGTATTCTCGACCGGTTGATCCCCACTGCCCATCTTTTTCCTATTCGGTGTAGAAAAATCTGGTTCCGACCACTCAGTCTCAGAGGAGGAGATGGGAGCATTCAACGGAGAGGAATTATGCATTGCTCTCCTTGCCTTGCGAAGGGCATTCTTGACCATAACTGCAACTTCATCTTCTGTCATGTCATCGCCGGAGGTGCCTCTCATGTGAG
Organism: Skeletonema costatum; assembly: GCA_018806925.1. Taxonomy (NCBI): domain Eukaryota; phylum Bacillariophyta; class Thalassiosirophyceae; order Thalassiosirales; family Thalassiosiraceae; genus Skeletonema; species Skeletonema costatum. The sequence goes on along the minus strand of JAHBBA010001125.1, from coordinate 78,915 downwards.
ACTTTTTTGGCGGCGGCATCTCACCGCTGCTGCTCAGAGAGCCGAGAGATGAGTCGCCAGATACTGAGTTTCTATAGCTTTCATCCATCTTCGTTATCTTATTATACTCTTCACTTGCCTTTGTCCTCCTTTGGTTGATAAGTACTCAATCAACCTCTGATAAAATCACAAGAATTTCAATCTCGCAATGCATCTTGTAGGTAATGGTGGCAGCAACCAAGAAACGATTTCGATTCGCCAAAAAGACGCACAGAATGGATACCGCGTTGTCACATCTAATCCGTTCAAAGCTACCGTTTCGCGTAGTTTGCGCTGCGGCCAACAACTTCATCACAAGATCCACCGCGGAGGTAACACCCATGCTTCTCCTTCCAAAAGAGAAGCCCTCAAAGTCACAAGTTCAAGCTAGCTCTGCCCCAGCTCGACACAATCTTGTGTATAGCATTATTTATCCATCCCTATAAGACGTCTGATTGAAGCAACAATTATCATCGATCATGCAGGCAAGTAATGTGCCTTACTCCAAATCAGAAGACTCCGGAGATGTCAGCAGCATGGCCTCAGATGGTTGCGGATCTGTTGGCAGCAGTGTAGGAATGTCACCTCATCGTCAGTATAATACTGCCATGGCAAAAAGGATGAGACAACGTAGAATGAGAAGAATGAAGAAGCGTGATGCTACACCGGCAACCTTTTCAGAGAGAGTCAAGGCTGCAAAAGGCGACGATGAGCAATACAAACAGCAAAAGTCTTCCTCAGTGCCAGCCAATCCGACGGCTTCTGGACTTCATCCTATCTCTTCCGTTCCTAACCCGCCTCCACCACCACCGAAGATACTAAAGAAGCGGATCCCAAACAGTATATTCGCTCTGTCTGCTCCACAGTCGACGCCCCCACGACCACAAGCAGAGCATGTTCCAAAGAATATCGTCACAAAAAAGAAGAATAAGTCACAAGTCACCTTCTATGGAGAGGACATATTTCCCGATCCAAGTCCCGAGCTTCCATCTGATTCATCTGGAGAAGTAGAAGTGTTTGATGAGAAAATTGATACTAATGAAGAAGCACTCGACTCTTGGAAAAACGAAGTGCAGAGTGATTCAACTGCTCCGCTCACGCAAAACACCCGAGCATGCAGCAGTGAAACATTGCAACACGAAGAAACACCTATCTCTTTTCTAACTCCTGACCGGCTTGGCAGTGCATGGTTGAAATCCCAAGAAGTCAACAAAGATGAAGAAGATGAAACTCCTGCTGATGTACATGTAGAACGTGACTCTCCAAAAGGCGTTTCTTCTCCAAATGCGCCCGGCTCGTCACATGATGACAACCCAAAACCTTTGTGTGGTGAAGGCTTGAGGGGCAGCCAGCCATATCAAGATGATGATATTGATGAGGATGTGAGACAATCAATAGTATTCCAAGCGTTGAGAAAGCAGATGTTGAAGCCCTCGCCTCAGCTGGAGGAGCTACTCAAGCAAATTCGTAGAGATTTCTCCACACAGATTGACAGGACCTTTGCAACTCGTCGTAAGAATGCTTGCGGTGCACTAAAAATTCTTGCTGCTAAAGAAGAAAATCGCCTCAAGATTTGTTGGACCTTAGGAGTACTCCCAGCAATTGCTTCAGTATTGCTAGATGTACATGAGGTGATTCAAGATGAGCAGAATAGGCTAGCTAATATTGAGGCACGTAATCGTATTGTATCGGCGTTGTTGGATCTTTCGCTTAATAAGAAGAACAGAGTGTTGATTGTCAGTACACCTGGATTGCTTGACAGCATTGCACAGACCTATCCTCAATGATGATGGTGAAGGTCGTCAGGGATGCTGCACTGTGTTGTTGTATCTATCTAAAACCGCCGAGACGAGGTCAACTATTGCGAAGAATAAAGGGTTGATGGATGCGATCACTAAAGTTGTTGAAGTGCCAACATGGATAGCTCCACAGCAGCCGCAGATCCCAGATGTCTGTAAATTCGATATGGATACAATGGATACTCCTTCGACCCATGATGACATGAGCTGCACATCGTCTGAGCACTACAATTCGGACTACTCTTACGACAATAATATGAAGGAAGATTCTGATGGTGCGGAAGAAGTCCAAAAGAGTGATGAAAAGCGTTTCACGTTTACCCTGTCTGTGACATCATTTGTTGACACAAGTGAACCGGTGGAAATTGATTACGACCTGGATCCAAATCAATTTCTCCACGGCGCTAGACTAACTGCATTTGCTAGTCTATTGTGCCTAGTCAAGAGCAAGGAGACTGTAAATTTCATTGCCAGGGAAGACACCATTCTTGATGCATTGTTGAAGGTCTCTCTTCAGTTTTACTCCCCGTCTCATGTCCGTGCATTGACAATCTAGCCCACCTGACAAGATATCCACAAAACTGCCATCTGCTCGTGTTCAAGTATTTGTCCTTCCTTCCAGTGTTGCAGGATGTGGCATCGGATTCTCCAGACGCAGAGGGACGCAGATATGCTCTCTGTGCTTTGCAAAATCTCTCGGTCGACACGTCTTGTCGGGCGCCAGTTGCGCACACTCCTAACATGGTCAAGTGTCTTACAAATCGGCTAAAGCACTATGAAAGTAAAGGAGAGTTGATTGCAGCAATTGCGACACTGCAAAATCTTGCAGATGAACCAGCAAATCTCATCCAATTTACTACTGTCAAGAATTGTGTTGCTTCCATTATTGAAGTAGCTCGAAGTGACGATAATGGAGAAAAAGAATCGGATTTAGCTTCATATTTGGCCAAGAACACTCTTGCCACGTTAAGCCATTGGTTTCGTAGGATTGCTACGAGTGGCTCGGAGCGGATAGTGAATGGATCTGGAGACCGCGCTCCGCACATTCTTCACAATGCAGTGTTGCGACCTATGACCTACCAGGGATGGTCTTAAAGAGTATTGTTTAGTTTAATGTTAAGTCGTGATGTTTCTTTACTTTTGCATAAACATAGCATCAGTGAGTTTCAATCTCCAGGGACACCTCAACCTCTTCATGTGAAGGGAAGATAGCATTACACATTAGCAGCTCATAAGTAACAAGTTCACACTGATTTGATTGGTGACTAGTCGTTTCATTTTCTTACTTTATTCATAGATTTACTCGCCGATGCTCTCACTCTACTCACTACAAGAGAAAACTTGCATACTACCATCGTTGCCACAGCTCACTAACTTCAGCCTCGTGCTACCAACTGCTCCACTACTGCAATCGACTCCCCATACCCAGCCCTCGTTTGCCCCATCAAATGAATGGACTGGCGTACCACTCGCCAATCCCATGCTACAGTCCCAGACACGCACGGATTTATCTGAACCACATGTCGCAACTTTATTCCCGTCGGGAAAAGCACATAAATTCATTATCCATCCCTTATGCGCAGCGAGAGCACATGCGACAAGTTTGACTGGAGATGCAACGTTGAAGCTTTCGGAAGTCCCCGATGGTAAAGCCATTGATGCGTCATATGAATACAATTTACCATCATCGTCGCCAGCAAACAACAATTCCCCATCTGGCATAGAATAACTTAATGCCCTGATTGGAAACGAAGAATGAACCAATCTATGTACCCGCCGAAAGTTTAATCCTTCATTTCCGTAGTAATAGTCATCAGAGGTAGTATGTGCCGAGTAAATGTCAACAATACCATCTTTTCTGCCCACCACGAATGTATTTGGTATCGTTGGATGCCACGCTAATGACATGACACATGCGTGCCCTCCTCCTACTGTGGCAATGATATCTCCCGGAGGATAAGAGTTGTTGTTGCCATCGTCCTCTTTATTGTTGAATGCTGTAAAGTTCATCACCACTGTATCATCACCACCTGTATCTCCAACAATTGCGCCTCCTCCACTAGACGATGAAGCAGACCGAGTGATACCATTGTCTCCCGGACGAGATGCCAGTATTCCAGATTTGCAAATAACAACTGCTCCATTTGCACATCCCATTGCTACCAAAATTTCAGTTTCTTTCTTTGAGTAATAATTCCCCAGTGTTGGTGGACGTATCGCGAGTGTTGTTCCGGTAGCGGTTGGGACTTTAAATTCTGCATATGGCTTTCTACACTGCTGTATTATTGATGACGTTTCTCCGCAGCTCTTGTTCTCATCGTCATCGTCATCGTTTATCGATATCCTCTGCTACAACGACGCCCTTTTCCTTGAGCACAGGATCCGGCCGTACCCAAACACAAACATGTCCACCCAATTTAGATGCCATGACAACTTCATTCCCTGCGGTATACATCGGCTCCGCAATAATTTCGGAACTATATCTAGTGCCGCATATCCCAGCACTGCAGTGTTATTGCCGGCGCTATTAGTCTGATGATCATCACGAGATATTAAACTCTCAGTGCATGCAACATTCATAGCTGAGGCATCAAGCACATCATTGGAATTGACATCCTTGTCTGTGCGATCGGTAAGTGAATAACATTTTATAGTGTTGGAAGCTCCTGCGGCAAGTAGTCGCAAAGATGAAGACGGCGAAGAACGGCAGGGAGAGAACTTTACTCTCCAGATCGGTGAGTCGCCGCTGCTGCTGTCGCCGTCATCGGTGGTGATGCGGTGTAGCGTCCGGAATCCGCTCATGGTAGTGATTTTGATTTTTTGTGCGGCTTGACCGACGGCAGGCAAAGGGTCAAAACTTGGAAGTGAACCCTTTCTATTGTCATCGAGAGAAGTAAACCCCTAACAATGATATCAATGAACAACATTGACTAAAACGGAATGGAAATATAATCCTTCAAAAAAGGGGTGGCCAGTTGCAAAGAAACTTGGAACTTGGGAACATCATGATCTCCCCAAAACTGAACAAATACTATCCAAATATCTAGGCTAATATTCAGAAAGTGCCTAGAGATCCTCGCCAATTTTTATGCACCATGTTCAGTTACATTCACAGTTCCGTGCATCGCTGTGTACTACTTATGCAGCGAGGGCACGGCGGCTGTTCAATGCATATACCATGAGCTGTGCAGGCGGAGAGGAGGAGGCAGCCGACATGATGATGTGTCGTTGTGCTTCGTGCGGCGTCGCTGAAGATGGCAACATCAACATCAAATTAAAGAAATGCAACGCTTGCCACTCTGTACGATACTGCAGCGTTGAGTGTCAGAAAGAGCATAGACCGCAACACAAAGCAGAGTGCAAGAAGCGAGCGGCCGATATGCGTGATGAAAGTTTATTCAAGCAGCCGGAAAGCAGTCACTTGGGAGACTGTCCGATCTGTTGTTTGCCACTCTCCATTGACCACAAAAAAACTTCACTGTCAGATGCTGCTCTAAAATGATATGTAACGGCTGCCTGATGTTCAATTTGATCCGAGAAAGGAAGGAAAAGTGGAACCAAAATGTGCATTCTGCCGGACGAAAATCTCACCTAACAAGGTGAAGAAAGTAAGCTCTTGTTAAATAAACGAATTGAGGCGAATGATCCGAATGCATTGCGCCAAATGGGCACGATATACGGTGCCAAGGTAATTTTGCGAAGTCAATGGAATTTTTGACGAAGGCGGCAAAATTGGGCGATGCGGAATCTCATTACGATTTGGGTATGATGTATGGACATAGACTACCTTTCAGTACTGCTGGAAAGGACATGAAAAAGGCAAGATACCATTTGGAAGAGGCCGCAATCGCTGGGCACCCCGAGGCCAGATTGCAACTTGGAATTGTAGAGGTAGAAAATAAGAGGATGGACAGAGCAGTGAAGCATTTCATCATCGCTGCGAGCAGTGGGGAGACTGAGTCAATGAAAATGGTTAAGAAGGGTTATGAGTCCGGTGGTGTCAGCAAAGAGGAGTTTGCCACGGCTCTTCGTGCGCATCAGGCTGCAATAGAAGCAACGAAGAGTCCACAGAGAGATGAATGGGAAACGTCTCAGCAGGGAAATGTCCCGTCAAAACGAAAGTAAGGTAACTTAAGTTCGCAAATAGTTGGTGGAACAAGTCTCAGAAGCGTTGAGGTGGCATCGCTTAATTTACAATACCCAATATGGTGATTGCTAGGATCATTCCTCTTAGCATAGGAAGAGATCAAAGGAAAACCTTTGAACTTAATAAAGAGAACATGAAGACATGCACTAAAAAAATAAGCAACAATAGAGAAGAAAGAAAACGTATGGCAGAACAGCTTGTGAAGACATGTACTAAACAAAAAATATGAGAAATTTAAAACTCCAAAAATAAAAGTGTTGAGGAATCAGAAAACAAAGAAAGGAGCATAAGACTAAATCATTCTATACTGTCCTAACAAAAATAAAAGACCTCTACAACCTGATGATTGACATATTCACAGCGTGAGATACGATATGGCCGTCAACAAAGGAGCTGGCGGCCGTCTCAGATGCCTCATCAGGTCACCTACGACGTTGTAGCGACGCCAACAAGGCGAAACAATGTTTGAGCCGTGAAAAAGATGCTTCTATACTATCATGCACAACTATCATGGGTCACTGGAAGCTGTTGATTGCCATATTCACAGCGTGAGATACGATATGGCCGTCAACAAAGGAGCTGGCGGCCGTCTCAGATGCCTCATCAGGTCACCTACGACGTTGTAGCGACGCCAACAAGGCGAAACAATGTTTGAGCTGTGAAAAAGATGCTTCTATACTATCATGCCCAACTATCATGGGTCACTGGAAGCTGTTGATTGCCATATTCACAGCGTGAGATACGATATGGCCGTCAACAAAGGAGCTGGCGGCCGTCTCAGATGCCTCATCAGGTCACCTACGACGTTGTAGCGACGCCAACAAGGCGAAACAATGTTTGAGCCGTGAAAAAGATGCTTCTATACTATCATGCCCAACTATCATGGGTCACTGGAAGCTGTTGATTGCCATATTCACAGCGTGAGATACGATATGGCCGTCAACAAAGGAGCTGGCGGCCGTCTCAGATGCCTCATCAGGTCACCTACGACGTTGTAGCGACGCCAACAAGGCGAAACAATGTTTGAGCCGTGAAAAAGATGCTTCTATACTATCATGCCCAACTATCATGGGTCACTGGAAGCTGTTGATTGCCATATTCACAGCGTGAGATACGATATGGCCGTCAACAAAGGAGCTGGCGGCCGTCTCAGATGCCTCATCAGGTCACCTACGATGCTGTAGCATGGGTGATACGTGAATATAGAGTTTGATTAGTTGCGTATTTCCGTTATACTATCTTAATCACAATATTTTTGCGCTTTTTCTTTCGATTGCCGTATTAACAGCGTTAGATCGATAGTGCTAGAGTTGAGCTGTGGCGATCCCAAAGTGGGCCTCATCAGGTCACCTACGAGGCTGTAGCATGGCCGATACGCGTATAAAGAGCATGCGCTGTTGAATATATCCTTTTATATTATCTTAACCAACTTTAATGGGCCGCTAGAAGCTGTTGATTGCTCCATTCACGTGAGATGCGATAGTCGTGCCGGGCTTCTAATTCTCGTGGCACACATTTATGAAGGGATCTTGGATTTGTGTCACTGTGACAAGATAGATTGCTTTTATTCTCTTTGGAAGAAATTTTGCAGGCGACTTCATGCTCATCTCTTATTAAGGTGGAACACAAGTAATTCTACATACTATTCCTAACGTACAATCGCTATTTGGCCCGTACGGGGATAAAGGGGCTCATTATCAATTCCGTCAGAAAACACTCGCTAACCAGGTACTGTCAAACAATCCACCACTTTTGGACTCATTTACACCCGCACCATGATGTCCTCCAGTACTATGGCCGCAGTTACCTACAACCATCCAATATGCCAATTCCGCCGCGCTAAAGTGGACGCCATTATTATTGCCTATGCGTTGTAGGCGGCAATCGTTCGCCGCCGCTTCGGTTATTATACAATTATCGTCGCCATCAGTGGCATAAAATCTGCCATTTTCAACTCCTCGGAACCTACTACGGCCATTTTGAGGACGACACGTTTCAAGTGGGAGATCCTTCTTGCACATGATGGGTGTCTGTTATGTATTAGACGTGTTAGGCTCCTTGAAAGCACCAATATCATTATTATATTGATAGTCAACCATATCAAATGCAAATGAAGATATTATTATTCCCCCAAAAGCGCACGCAACAATCTACCTTCTTCACGGACTAATAAACCAAATGGGCGTTGATTTATGTACTAATCCCTACTGATAGTATAGTGGAAGACATTGGTACTCTATAGTAGAAGATAATATAGGTTGCATGAAGTTATTCCTTTTATGGAAAATTGTGTAATGAATTCACTAAACTATTCATGAATAATGGTAGATAATGTACTGTTCTAATCGATCTATATTGCCACACACGTTCCCAAGGTTACATACTATCATTATAATGATGTGATTACAATATTTTTCTCAATGATAGAATGTATTGTAATGATTTCGAGTTGATTGTTGCGGACGCCCGAGACGAATATTTGAATTAATGTTGTGTAGTGTTGGAGAGTGGTTGTGCAGCTTTTTCCACCGCACCAATCAGTCAATCCTTCATCTATAATGATATTGTAATGAGTTGGTAACGAGTGATGGCTTTGGTAATGGTTGGTGGGCACTCCTCGTTGTAGTGTAGTCGATGATGGTTGTGCTGACCTCTTTTCCGTTGACGCGAGGTTCCGTTGATTACGATGACATTATCGGGCAAGAGATAGGCCACCAAGGCACAGGTACCTCCTTATATGTCTATACAATCGATTGGTGCGTCGTGGTGGCATTGTAGGTGACGTTCATGACCATAATACGAGACCTGTGTCTACTCATCGGTTGCATCGGAGTATTTCCGTTATTTCACGGGCATCGCGAGTATCTTCTATAATATGCCGTTCCATAGTGAACCTGCTCCCAAAAAATGCCGGCAATACAATTCGCCGGGGAAAAGGTCCAGTAGGTTCACTATGGTAAAGTGTAGTTATTGAGATACTACGCAGTCAACAGTGGTATGATGATGGTTGTTATTGTTGTGTTTTCACCATGGCGGAAGCGTGGTCTGAATGCTCTCTGGAGGTGTGGTGCGTGACTCGAATGAGGCAGAATATTGTTTGAAAACGCATGTACTAATTCCTATGTAGAGGCCCGAGGCAGATTTTGCTAGATAAACGGCATTTTTAGCTAGCGTTTTTTTACTTGTGTTCCACCTTAATGCTGTTTTGTGTAACATCAACGCAATGAACTCCTCTCCAAGCGACGTCGTCTATAACGCTACGATTATAAAATCCAACTCTTCCATCACCATAATCGAAGACACGTCGACAAATGAAACTATAGTATTTGCTCCGCCTACTCTATCACCGACTGTGGAAAATATCGATGCTGCCGAAGAGGTCCATCAATTTGATGCCGACGCAGCGCTGCTACTAAACATTACATTAATATGTTGCACCATGCTAGCCTACTATGTGAAGAAGAACAAGTATTACTTTCTGCCCGAGTCAGCGGTGGCAATGCTTGTCGGAGTTGTGATCGGTGGCATTGCTAGGTTTAGTGTGACAGATCTGACTCTATTTTCATTCTCTCCAGAATTATTCTTTTTTGTTTTATTACCACCAATTATATTCGAGGCGGGGTACAGTCTAGAGAAGAAAGGTTTTTTCGACAACATTGGAGCTATTGTAAGTTTGTGAGAGTTATTTTGCTTCTGTTTTACACATGGAGCTGCTTGTGCTTTTGTCTCGCTCTCAACTCAGCCTCACTTTTTCTTTGACAATCCAAATGTTGCGCAGTGCTTGTATACGTTTGGAGGGACAATCATTTCAGCATTTGCAGTTGGGTGGCTCACGTTTGTGTTTGCTCAGAATGGTCTGATTGGGCATGTGGATCAAGACAACGCCATGGAGGCTTTGTTATTCGGAGCATTGATATCAGCTGTCGACCCGGTAGCTACGCTATCAATGTAAGTGAATGGGACAAAAAAGATTTGAAATGACATTACGTTACATCAACTCAATTCTGCTTTGCCATTTCAACGCGATAGAATGGGCTCGCCGGAACTCCAATGTGACACGTTATTGTACAGTTTGGTTTTTGGAGAGAGTGTATTGAATGATGCAGTTGCGATTGTTCTCTTCAAAACGTTTCACAAATACTACAATTCAGAAGAAATCTTGGATGGATCAGTGATTCCAGCAGCATTATTTTCTTTCTTCACAATGACTGTCCTATCAATCTTCGTTGGTGTGTCGCTTGGGTTACTTGTCAGTTATATCTACAAACACACGTCTATATCAGAGTTTCCGAAACTGGAAGCGTCACTTCTATACCTCTTTTGCTACCTGTGCTATGCCACAGCTGAGGCATTTGGTTTATCGGGTATCATGGCTCTATTCTTCAATGGAGTTGTGTTGTCACATTACAATTCATACAATCTCTCAACAACGGCGCAAACAACAACCGAACAATTTTTCGCTACTGTTGCAGTCACGATGGAAACGATCATTTTTTTGTATATGGGTCTGTCGGTCTTCACTGGACGCTTTCAGAATTGGGACATCATGTTTTCCTTGTTGGGTCTTCTCTTCTGCCTCATCGCAAGAGCTTTGAATATATTCCCTTTATCTTTGATAGCGAATTGCTGTAGACGAAAAGGCGAGAACAGAATTAGTTTGAAAACGCAGTGCGTTTTGTGGTTTGCAGGGCTCCGAGGTGCCATTGCATTTGCGCTATCAATGAATATGCCTGGACCAAACTCAGACTCCTACGCCAGTGCTACGTTATTCATTTGCATGTTCACAACAATTGTATGTGGAGGTTTCACAGAAAATATACTGACACGATTTGGAATGAAACAAGGCCTTGACAACGACGATGATGCACATGATGATTTCACCGGTGTCGAGAACCTAATCTCAACTGAGTCTCCACTTGCTCGACGACTATCAGCTGATTTACAGGAGAGATACAGAAGCTTTTGGCACGATTTTGATGACAACTACATGAAGGAGCTGTTTGGAGGCGATCGTGTACCTGATCGTCAAGCGGGAGATTATGAATTGAGCGAACAAAATGATCTTTATGACTTTTAATGTACATAATGTAAATATACTATTTATCATTTTTCTTTTTGTCAATAACTGGCACGTCACCACGAGTAACTCCGTAAACAATGACTGCACCACAATCAGCAACTGTTGCAATGCGTAGTGGAATCTCATTTGAAGCGGCCGTGATTGAATCTTCAGTCTCATCACCTGCATCATTTTGTTTGTTTTCACACAAAGCCACAAGAGCTGAAATTGTGTCAAATGATGGTACACTGACGCCACTTGACTGGAATGGCATGATTGCGACCCCAAAGTCAGGCAGACCTGGATTTGAGCGCCTAAAGTTGGAGTTTGGGTTGTAAGCAAAATATGCAAGTCGAGTGTTCAAGTCATGGGAATAATTGCTGTTCCATTCATCAAATAACACTACACATGGCGGTGATGCTGTTGCTACATCATCACTGAGTTTTTGTTTTGCTTGCCTCCAACTGTTATTTGAGCTGTTGTGTATGTCAGCGTTTTTTGTACTTTCAGACACTTCTAGCTTGTTATCGTTGCTATTTTCACCTCCTTCCGCTATGTTTGAAGATGAGCTGTTGTCTATGTCAGCGTGTTTTGTACTTTCAGACACTTCTAGATTGTTATCGTAGCCTTTTTCACCTCCTTCCGCTATGTTTGAAGATGAGCTGTTGTCTATGTCAGTGTTCTGTGTACTTTCAGACACTTCATTGTTATCGTTGCTTTTTTCACCTCCTTCCGCTATGTTTGAAGAATCTTTTTCTCTTGCATTAAGTGACCGGGCCAGCAGGAGCTTTATTCTTTCGGCAGAATATCGTATCAGAATGTAACCTTGTGCACGGAGATGAGCATATGCCAGATACGCGGGTAGACTGATCTTGCATTCTGGAAGCATTTGGCAAAACAAATCTTGGGTAGACATGGTTTCATGATTGTATTCTATTCGGAGGAGACCCCTCATGTGCAAAAACAGAGCTTCTTCCGGATGGAGTCTCTCTTCTGTAATTGTTCGCTTTTGTTGCATGGTTTCACTTTTTGTGTTTGTCTCACTCTCAGCTGTTGCATCATGGTCTATGGTGATATCATGATCCTTTGTACATTCTAAATCCTTTGATATGAGCGAGTGGCTTCGTTTCTTACTTGCAACAGTTATTGTTTCCATAACTGTTCCAATCGGTCGAGAGAATCCACAAGTATTCCTTCCCTTTGCATCAGGAATGCGGACATATCCATCATGCTGCTGTTTTTCCGGCGAGCCATCACTTCCATCCGCCGTTGTCGTTGGTGGCGGCACATACACTCCCAACGGAAGAGTTTCGTCACCTTTGCTACTGCCACTCATCACTTGACTACAAGAGGACGCCCAGGAGTTTAGTTCAACCCGCCTAGAGTTGCGTTGCATTGTAAAGATCTGCCCATCTATGTATCCAAGCTTCGGAGAAGTGAGGGCTGAAGGTGGTTTTTTTTAGTTGAGGGAAGAGGTGGCCGCGCTGGAAATTTGCATCTTGTTGTTTTTCCAGACTAGTACATTGCATGTAAGGGTACTGTGCCCGTACGATGCATGAGTAATCACTGTGCGTGTGACAAATGTAGATGGGAGTACTCAGTAGTAGGTGCGTGCACTTTTTTCACTAAGTCGGAAACACCCGAGAGCAAGAGTTCCACCAAGTCAAGCAACTTTGAGGCTGGTAATGGCAATAACAACATTAAATTAGCGTTACATACTGGTCCTAGGACATACTATTAGTGTTATTGTTCAATATTTGTTGCACCAGAGGCCCATCTACTCAAGATAAATGCATTCTCTTGGAACTCTTTGTTTGCACAGCTCTACAGACATGTAAACTTGTCAGTGCAATGTGATATGAAGTTGTATGAATCCAGAATCTATCCGTGCAACAAACGATGCATCCGTTGACGGCTGTGCCATACTCGAAAGATGTCGAGATGACATGTGTCGTGAGATGCAGACCATCATCTTACATAATCATAAATTTCTCGACACACAAAATTGCTTTTGATATGTAGATTGCACTCTTGAAGCAGCTATCCTGTGCATTAAAGCCAGCGATTACGATTGATGCATCTCTGCTGGCGCCGAGTGCGATACCAGCGACTGCTGCGTCAGGTTTTGTACTCTCATGAGAAGTAAAATGAGCCCATCTTTTCACGTCATAATAAGATATCTTGTGTTCAGATGATGGTGCCACAAATAAAGATCACTTCTCTTCCAGTAATTTGGTACCGCTGACGTCAACCATATTATGAACATCGGATCCATAGCATCTACGACGGAACGGTTGCCTCTATCGATGCAGTGGAGCTCGGCGGTGTTTCAATCGGGACGGTCTCGTTCCATAAAAGAACGCTAGCGGTTGCGTAGGGTGGCGCCCGACGGCGCCTCCTTTATCAGCAGATTATGATGTATTCGTCAAGAAGACATCGTCGAGGTGCAGTGGCCATGCTGGAGTGGCGGCCGGAGAGACGAAAGTGCTCCGTAGCGATGGTGATGGCTGCTACGCAGCATGGTACGGCCGAGGCTGAATGAGACGAAATGGGATGCAAATCACATAAAAAATATGTTATACCAATTCCTATCGTAGATAATCACATTTTTCATCCCAGAAAGTTACCACGTGAGTGACAAAAAAGGCTTTGGTACTTTCCTAAGCTAGTCGATTTTGCAAGGACGGTACCGGCTAATGTGACTGAGTATGTGTGATTCTAGATTGTTAGTTAGGAGTTTCGCTAGCTTTAGGGTCCTCTCGTACCGGCAGATATGTGATTTCTGTCACATAAAAATGGTAATGTACGGCGTACACCGATGCAGAGAGAGGGTGCAGTGAGAGGCAGAGAGCAGGAGAGTGGTTCGTGACCAAGCCAAGCTTCGGAGAAGTGAGGGCTGCAGTGTTCTTTGAGTTGAAGGGGAAGAGGTGGCCGCGCTGGAATTTTACATCTTGTTGTTTCAGACTAGTACATAATAAGTAAGGGTACTATTTAGGGTACTCAAAGCTTAACGTATGTCACGGCCCACGCACAGGCCCACGGACCTCGCACAAAAGCTTGCGCAAGGATCCTTGCGCAAGCTATTGTAATACTCAAAGCTTACAAGAAGAATAGCTTGCGCAAGGATCCTTGCGCAAGCTATTGTACTCAAAGCTTACAAGAAGAATAGCTTGCGCAAGGTCTCGGTCGGATAGCTTGCGCAAGGTCTCTGGTCGCACGACATCTCTCGACAGAACTCAAAGCTCTCTCAATCGATCATCTCATAATTTTTCAGAGAGCAATCTTCATAAACATACTCCCTAGACGACTCACCTACACCTACAACTACAAACTCTTGTGTAGGAATTCTTCTTGTGCAATCAAGGATAGCTTGCGCAAGCTAGCTTGCACAAGATAGCTTCTGCAAGGTCGCAGATATCTCTCGACAGAACTCAAAGCTCTCTCAATCGATCATCTCATAATTTTTCAGAGAGCAATCTTCATAAACATACTCCCTACGACTTACCTACCGAGATGAAGTCAAGAAAAGAAATCAACAGACAAAACTACCAACGAAAAAGGGATTCTATCAAAGCTAAGTATTCCCCAGTACAAAGGAAGCTCCAACACAAAACTACATACTCTCCAGCTCAGAGGAAACTTACGTACATCCAACAGAAATCAGCAAGTGCCCAAAAGGTCCGCAATGAGCAGTTTTGTAATCGTAGTACTAGATCTACATCTACATCTACATCTAACCAAGCAGACATCAAGCTTCCAATTGAGATCAGAGAATCGTTGAAACATGCCATCAAATGCGATCAGAAATCGATGCAGGTGGAAGGGAGAGTGGATGCGTTTTGTCTTCCTGTGTGCCTCAGTTGCGATAGAGTCATAATTGGATGTGAGACCACGCACAAAGTTGACAAGGAGGCTGTGCTGGCCACAAAATCAAAGTTCAGCATTGAGGGATATAACTCTTTTTACGACATGGAACTACATGCGGAGCTGATCAAGCAGTACGAAGTCGAGGGATTAGAGGGGTTGTTACTATCTCCGCGAGCGACAAAGACAACCAATGCTAGTACAGGTGATGTACACTACAGCACATGCAGCAACTGCTACAACTCGATGAAGGTCACGGAGAGTGAGCGACCCCACCCAAACGCGCGATAACTGTGTGAGACCGAATATCGACTCAAAACATTTGATGGCGCAAACGGTACTACCGCACAAGTTTTGATGTGCCACACACCACTTATCACTGGGGTCCATCATAAACCCCCCCAAACTAAGTGCGCTGGAAAAAATGGCCATTTTATGCCCATGGTCCTGATGCCCCATTTGTTTTGGCTTGAGCTACGGCTGAAAAGCGCCGAAGACGCTGCATGTATGCCTAGAGCCCCCAAGACGTTTCTTTACCTAAAGGCCCGAATCCACTTCCACGATCCGCCGAGGGTCTTGGAAGAGTGATGACTGGCCGTCAATGCACTCCTCTCACGAAATGTCGTAAGCCCCACAATGGCGCATCTACTCATATCGCAAGGAGGCACTAGATTCACGTATTCACATGGTGAAGAAAACCTGCTGGTGACGCAACTTGAAGACTATCTTGAAGGAAGAGAATGCAATTTCATTCTCAGAAAGAACTACAACAAAATAGAAAAAAGAATAGAGCGATGGCCGGACTCCACTGCTTACGATTATGTGTTCCGCCCGCGAGAGCTTCAACGACTCTGCTACTATGAATACATGATGAAATACAAGAAGGGGTTCAAAACATTCAAACGAATCAACAGAGAACAGGATTTGGAAATATCCGGCAATGCAGACTGCGATGACAATGATGAAGAAGAGTCCAGTATCCAATTCGAGTTCCAGGACGGCCATCCAGGCAAACGCTATGCCTTTTTGACAAAGCGCAAGTTCCCCGACATCCCAACAATCATGATGCGAAATGGTAGGCTCTGCGATGTGGAGCTGCTTGAGATAGGGAACAGTAGTCCCAGTTTTAACACAGCAAGGTATCGCGAGAACTACGCAAAAACAGGCTCTCATGATGTTCTTTCCCATCACTGCCGTGGATGATCTAAAATTCAATGGTAGTCACTGGGAAAAGTTCATGGCCGTAGGCGGAACTAAATGTTACGATGCAAAGCTTGACAGCCAGGATGAAACACCTGCCGAGTGCATGTGGGAATATGGAAAGAAGATCTTGGAAAACATTCAGACTCGCAAAACAGTCAAATCCAAAATGAAACGCCCTCCAGATCCCCTCGCACTAGGCACCAAAAGACCCGAAAGCACAGGAGAAAGGACGAGGGCTCATATTGACGACGAGGTCAGATTTGATGCTGACTTCAGCGAGTATTGCATTGATGACGATGATGACGATGATGACACTCACAATGGTATACTGGAACCATTAGCTCAAAATGCAAAACGATCGCACAAGACACTGCATAGACAGAGCCAATGTGAATGCAACAAAACTTGTGCAGCCCATTGTTGCACCGGGAGAAACTCTGATTGATACGTCAGATAACGCTGGTGACACCTCCTCCACGACCGAAAATACAACAACAACCACACGACGAAATCGCCTGCTTCCAACTCGCCTTCGACAAGATATGGGCAACTGCTAACTTTCATACAGGGGACATTAGTCGGCGGAAGAAATCGGCAAGAGAGCACGAAC
This sequence comes from Skeletonema costatum, assembly GCA_018806925.1. Lineage (NCBI taxonomy): Eukaryota > Bacillariophyta > Thalassiosirophyceae > Thalassiosirales > Thalassiosiraceae > Skeletonema > Skeletonema costatum. The sequence continues at coordinate 62,215 of JAHBBA010001125.1, read as the reverse complement.
ATGAACAGGCCATGGTGGGACACAGATAGGGGATGATCCTACTCTTACCATGACGGACGATGAGATTGCAGCTAACTTTGATAGGCTTTGGGATGAAGCTGTTGTGCATGCCGCCAGCAGTAAAGAGAAGAACACAACGAATTCTATCCCCACGTTGCAACAAGTAGCGAATGAGAGCGGGAGATACCTGGATGACAAACAATACGTTGCTTACCAGATCATCTCTTGCACATTTCTCATCCAGTTGATAAATGAAGGAGGGGACGCAAACTCAAGACTAGGGGGCATTCTGGGCGCCACGCTGGGTCTCAGTGATGAAGATCTTGCCGTGAGAAATGACTTGAAAAGGGAACTAGAGGACAGAGGAGGGCTTGACCAGCTACTAATGCTGCTAACGGGAGGTGCAGGATGCGGAAAGAGTACATCCCTTGATGCTGCCCAGGAATTCGCTCACAAGTTCTGCATGGCTGTTGCTGTAGCCTTCAATGACTACACCTTCTACTTTACCTCCACGACTGGGTCGTCAGCGGCGCTGTTTGGGGGGAGCACCATACACGGCGCAGCGCACCTCAACAAATCACGGTTGGATGATAACATGAGACAGATTTGGCGTGAGGATGTGAAAATCCTCATCATTGATGAAATATCGTTCTTCAAAACAAGTGATATGCAAAAGCTCGATCAGCAGCTCCAGAAACTAACTGGCCGTAGAAAAATCTTTGGAGGTATATCAATCGTATTCTCGGGCGACTTCCACCAACTCAAACCTATCTGCAGCGAGGGGGAGGTACTATATTCGGGGTCGGCCAGTGCAACAGCATGGGAGCAGGCTCTCAACTGCGCAATCTTCCTCAACAACAGTCACAGGTTCAAAGACGATCCAGAATACGGAAGGATACTAGAGCGGATGAGAATGGGTGAAGACACCTTAGCTGACAGGGAGGAAATCAACAGGCGCGTTATCAATCCAAAAAACGGCATCGTCCCGCCCAGTGATGATCCCAATATATCCTACGCGTGTGGCACCAATAAGCAGCGAAATGGTGTAATTGCAGGACACTTCCAACAACACATCCTCAGCACTCATCCTGACGTAGACAGCGACGAAGATCCCCCGGACCACACCCTCATGATAGAAGCTTCATTTACCTCCTCGAACAAAAAAGAAGCTAGCACATCAGGAGAAAGCAAAGGAGGAAAGAGTAAAAAACGAAAGCGGAACTCAAAGAACGGAAAGAAAAGGAAAATCTCTCAAGCTCTGCACGACATCATCACTACAGAACTGGGCGACAATGTCATCAAATCGACTGACTTCAAAACCAAGGGTGCAAAACTTGACCGCGTCCTACGATTATATCACGGATCGCACCACGTGTGCATAACAAATGACGACCTCAGCAAAGGTCGGGGCAATGGAACACTTTGCAAATGCATCAAGGTCAAACTCAAGAAAGGAAAAAGACGTAGGTGGAAGAATTGGGAAGGTAAGAAAGTCTGGACGTGACGTTGCCTGGGTGGAATTTGAACACTTCCCAGACCCACCCAAAGGGAAAGCGTAAACGATTCAGGCTTGCCCCCCAGAAGTTCACCGCTACCATCACTTTCAACATTGTCAAAGGGCTAACCACCGAGAACAACTTCAAAGTTGGAAATGCCACAGTGACCCAAATCCCCGTCAACTCCAACGTGGCAACAACTGGGCATAAGCATAAGCTGCAGGGTATGTCCAAGGATACACTTATTGTCAGTGAGTGGGACTAGGCGACTTTGATTGGATTACCCGCGTTATGCACCCCTAAATTCAAAAAGTGAGGGGGGAGGGGGGGGTCAGAACGCCCCCAAATGCAGAACGCCAGATACCCAGTGGGTACAGCAAATACCCAAAACAACCACTATCACATCCAAATATGTCTTTCTCGTAAAAACGTCATACCGGCACAAGATGTCTTGCTTTTGAGACAATAACAGCTTCTAGAAGGCACCGTGTGGTTCTGCATTTTGCCCTTGTTCTGCACCATCTTGGGTCTGGCTCTCAAAATGAGGGGGGGGGGGGTGCATAACGCGGGTAATCCAATCAAAGTCGCCCTATAGATGTGCTAATTGGGTTTACGTTATCCTGTCTAGGGTACGAACCCGCAAAGGGCTCTTTCTGACAAAGCCACTTGACTTGGAGCGAGATTTCAACGTTCCAGAAAGCCTCATTGACTTCGAAAACAGAATCAGGACCAACTTGGAGCAACAAACACTAGACAGATTGGCACGAAAGGGCTACTACCGCCCTGAAGCAACTCATAATGCAGAATAAGTGCAGCTGGCATCTGCTCTAGTACTACTACGTAACACAACAGTAAAAAGTTTTAGGCCTATCCACATCCAAGTACCTATCACCTACCCATGCTCTCACTCCATCCATCCAACCCACCACAGCCACGAAGCCCGAAGCTTGCCGCTGCCGCGTCACAATTATTTTATGGTGGATGGTGGCTTGGGCGACGCGCCATTTTTGTGTGGCTCGAGCATAAAATAAAACTCAACATACTCAACACAAAACATTACTCATCATCACCATGGCGTCCGCTACAGCTCTGCAGCCGCTAAGAAACTATATTCGACAAAACATAGGTCATCTCCGTGCAACTCCATGTTTGCTGATTTCGTCCTCACCGCCTCCGTCGATATCAACCGCAATTGCAGGGACCAAGAACCCAGATGGGCTATCAAAAGATGAAAAACAGCAACAACAACACAAGCAGCAACTAAAGTTCCAGCAGCAGCAAAATGACCCCAAAACGCATGCGTTTGTCCAGAGAAATATTCAGTCCATTCAGTTGGAATTTAATTTGCGTACTGTACCGTGTACCATCAGCTCTGCGTTCCCGACAACCGGGAGTGTCAATGAGGCCGTTTCGCTTGCCAAACGATTTGGGTTGAAAGAAGGACAATTTGGTTCCGGTGATGGGCTTATAATTGGAATTGGTTCAGGAGCTGCTATGGATTTAGCAAAAGCTGTGGCCGATTCCTTGTTTGGCAATATATCATCCTGCAAAGATGGCAATAATCAACAGGAAGGAGGTTCTTTGGTACTGGCACCTTCTACTCTAGGTGGCTTCATGGCAGCATCATCAAACACTCCATCGCTATTGTTGGATACAAAAGAGGAGATGATTTTACCTCATTTGACTTCTTCATGGACGGCAGCGCTTGGTGGGTATTGTAGACAAGGTACCGTTGTGACAATGGATCAACAGTTGTCGCTACCACCTCTTTATTATCCGCTGCAACCGCCCAAGCGTTCTGAATCTTTGCCTGGGCCGTCCATGGCACACTATGCTGCCGCAATGTTGTCGATATTAATAGACGTGGCCCGTGCACTAGACGAAAGCAATACTCAACAACCCATAGATGCGGTTCTTCTTGAAGATATGAAAGCAGTTGCATCGGCATCAGCTTCCGTTCTGAAACTTGCTGCAAAAGAGGCGAATGAAAGCAACATCACTGTTCAGGAAGGAGATAGCTATGCAACTGCGCAACAACATCTTCTTAGCGCTATCCCTCGTTTGTCAGCAGTTGTTGACCAATCTTCTCATCTTACACACGGTTCATCAGTACCACAAAGTTTGGCGAATGCAATGCTGCCTCAATATTTTCCCAGCTGTCACTTGGTAACGTATTTGGCTTGCATTCTGCCAGGTTTGTGTGAATCTTTAGCCACTCAACCAGCTTCAAATGTTGAGGGTAAAGTATCCGTAGTGGAAGAGTTGACCAAATCCATCTTCAGCTGTATCGATGATGGAGGAAAAACAGATGACAAAGTACAGGTAGCCTCACTTCTATCTTGGGCATCACAAATTACAGAGGAAACAGCAATACCAACCATGGCAAGTTTGGCTTTTGGAACTCCTGATATAAATACGCTGACTGGTTCCTTAGATTCCTACGATGCATTGGTGGGAAGCATGACTGGAGCGAATGCTGGAATTCGGGCATCAAGCGATGACTTTGCCTTGATGGAGGATGTTTTACACAGAAGCTTAAATAGATAATGGCAACACAGGTCAAGCAGTGTGACTGGATTGCTAAAACGATTCACAATAAGATATGTCTTATAACTTATTCATCCCTTTCATATGCGTCTATACCACCAGTTCAATGGTCAATCATTTCAATTGAAAGATGGGGGGGGGGCGCTCAGAGATTAGCCTATTGTCGTACCCCGGTAAGGGTTTGGGTGTAGGCTTTCAGCTACAAGCTGAGAGACACTCGTCATTGCTGTTATTGAACTTTACCTCGCATTTGACCCACGCATTACTGCGTGGGGAACACGAGGGGAAGAAACAATATCACTGAGTGGGTGATGGGCGTGCCCGCGAGTGGCGATGGAGGCCTGCCTCCGGGTCAAAACTTGTTGCGGAACAAGAGTACGTTGCGGGAATAATTCATTTTGCCACTAATTGATAACCTCGCTTTATGATTGACAGCATTGTACTTGCATGCAACAAGAAATTTACGTCTGATGGGCCTCCCAAAGGGTGAATTTATCTATATCAAGTTATCGTAATGATATCTGTCAATCCAACCAACGCGTCTACTGCATGCAGTACTGTTTCCCAGATCAAACTACCTCTTCCTCTTAAAGAGTTGTGCTATTGCTAAGGTCATCAAGAATCTGGATATGTGAATTTTAGATTTCCTCTGGAGAATTGACTATGCTACAAAATTCTGCTGCAGATCCTCCTGCGACGAAGCCCGTGCTCCAACATCCCATAAAGTTAAAGCCTCCTGTAACTCCATCCACGTCCAAAACCTCTCCAGCCATGAACAAGCCTGGCCTAATTTTACTCTCCATGTTCGTTAACTCTACCTCTTTCAAGAAAATTCCTCCTGCAGTAACAAACTCTTCCTTAAAGCTGCTGAAGCCTGTAGTTTTTAGCGGAAATGATGCCAGGTTATTCGCAAGAGAGCGGATCATTGCTTTGGAAGCATCACCCCAAACAAGATCAGGCGATATGGATGAATGGTTCACAAGCGCTGCCCAAAGACGTTTTGGTATGATTGGTGCATTTGGCGTCTCATTGGTTGATGTGTCATCGTTCTCCTCTATACTTTCTGTCATGAACAATGGACAACCAGTAGCCACTCGTCGTTTAGGTATCAAACGAGTCATTTCCCACAAAGCATCCATCAAGATATCCTCACTGCCACCAGTACTACCAAGTCGTCGTTGTTGTTCTTCAAACTTTGGACAGAAGTGTAGCTTCACTTCACAATTGTATTTGACTGCATGGAATTCTCTAGCTGCAAACGCTGACAGACGTAACGTAGCTGGCCCAGAGATACCATGGTGGGTAATGAGTAGGGGACCTTCTTGTGTGATGGCTGGTGCCTTCTTCTTTCGTTTCTTCTTTTTGGGCTTGGATGCCTCATCATTACTTGGTGGTTGTTCAGTCAAATCATCCGCGGAGGGTGGCTTCATTTCATCACTCACCGTCAATGTCAGTCGAGCCGTTTGTACTGATAATCCTGCAAGACCATGGAACGTACCTCCCTCTCTCACCAATTCCTTAGTATCAAAGGTAAATAGCGATGGAACAGGTTTGATAACTTTGTGTCCCAACGAACGAGCAATTTCATGTCCAATAGGGAATGATCCCGTAGCAAGTATGAGTGCATCAAAGTATTCTTTCGATTCCTCTTTTGCTGCTGTTGCTGATCTAGAAGAGACATTGATTGCAAAGTTGCCATTATCATGGTTGTTGTTGTCATCAGAAGAATCAATCCATTCCACACTTTGTATTTTTGACTTATTTCGTACCTCAACACCAGCCTTAATGGCAGCATGTGTTATAGTATCAATGATAGTTTGTGAATTGTCTGTTACTGGAAACATCCTCCCATCACTTTCAGTCTTGAGCTCTACTCCCCTGGATGTGAACCAATCATATGCATCATCAGGTGTAAACCGTTTTGTATATAGACCACGTAATTCTTTATTCCCTCTAGGGTAAGAAGATAGTATCTGAGGAAGGGGCTTTGTCACATCGTGCATTACATTGCATCGTCCACCACCGCTGATTCTAACTTTGGACATTGTTTTGGAAGTGCCCTCGAAGACTACTACGTCGCATGTGGAGGAGGATGCATCTGCTGCGGCTGTGGCGGCAAACATGCCGGAGGCGCCGCCGCCTATCACTGCTATTCTACGTCGTCGTGATGTAGCATCATCACTGTTACTGCTGGTAGACATCAACATGGATGATGTGCGCAACATCAATTGATGGGACACATCGCGGCGATGGTAGTTTTGGAAGGAACAGATTCGCTTCATCATTTGAATGAACATCAGATATCTTAAATACTTCTTCATGTTGTTTCAAGAACACGTTTCTATCTCTGCCTTGGACTAGTCGTCTTTTCAGTGCACCATTGCAACAGCTTGGCTCTTCTTTGATTGGATGGTGTTGTTGATGTTGACTTGTCGGACTTTTACACATGTTTTTTACACACACAAAACGAGAAAACAAGAACCAGTTTCACAAATCAAACGACCATGACCTTTTATTTTACCTGCATGCTGCATGCGCCCCATGATCATAATTAGTTAGACACCATGGCCGACCACAGCAGCGATGAAGAGTCGTCCGACTCAGACGTAGCAAGTATACAATCCTCTCACTCAAGCGGCTCATCGTACAGCCGACAGTCGAGCAGATCAGCAGATTCAAGTAGCAGAGGAGGCGGGTCCTCCGCGGCCTCTGTATCTGTAGCTTCAACTAGATCCGATGATTCCAGTCGATCGGCAGCCTCCAGTAGGTCATCGCGGTCTAGATCGTCATCGCGGTCTAGATCGTCATCACGATCAAGTAGTAGCAGGAGTAGTAGAAGATCGGTTGCGTCTCGTTCAGATGCCGTGTCGTTTGATATTGAAGATGCGGCAGCGGCGGCAAGTATAGCGTTAACCCAAGATAATCATGGGCAAGAAAGCGATACAGATCATAGTGATGATGACAGCGTATCATCTGGTCCACCCACATCAGCTAGTGATAGTCGAGATGGGAGCCGAAGTCCCTTTACCGAGGCGGAGAGCCAACAAAGTAGATCCGAAGTGAGTATGGGAGAGGGAGAAAAAATAGTGTTGAACATGAGGAATGGTCATTTATCACCTCAATCATCATCCGATCATCATAATCATCAGTATCAAAATGGTCGTTCGATGTTGACGCAATCAATGGTAGAGGCAGCAGCAGAAAATCTACCAAGAAATGAAGTCATAATCCCTGGCTTAACAGACTCAATGAAAAGAGCAGCAAAAGAAGCGGAAGAAGACAATTTATTAACAACAAACAATGAAGGACGCAGAAGAGCTCGACCGATATTGACACAATCGATGGTAATGGAAGCAGCTGAAAACTTACCAACTAACGATGGCATAAGAGTCACTGGTGGTATTTTAACAAGACTCAATGATAGCAGCAGCAGACGCAGCAGCAGAAAATTCACCAGCAAAAAATGAACGCAAACGAGTCCCTGGTAGTCTGCTAACAAGCTCAATGATAGCAACAGCAGCAGCTCAAGATTCACCAGCAAAATATGAAGGCAAAAGAGTCCCTGGTGGTCTGTTAACAGACGCAATGATAAAAGCAGCAGCAGAAGCAAAAGAAGACAATTTACTAACAAACAACGAAGGTAGACGAAAAAGAGCCCCTCTTAAATTGACGAAATCAATGATAGCAGCAACAGCAGAATTAGCTCCAACGCCACCAACAGAAGAGAAACGAGTCATGGAAAGGGATGAGGTGATCGGATCTACAATTGAATTGCCCACACTACCTTTAGAGACAAAATATATCCAGATAAAATTGATGGACCCAACAAATAATGATGCAGCAGCAGAACCAATCTTTGTGACAATGAAGATAGAAATCCCAACGAGTCAAGAACCGTCATGGAGCAATATTGACACAAGTGTTGGTATGGGGCAGACTGTTCAAATGTCATTCCTAGAGGATAATGATCAGGGGAGGCCAATCAAACTGCAAGGCAAACGTGTCGCAATCACACATGATGAATCGGATAGGGAACGAATAAAGACAGAAACAGAACAGATTCTAAGCGAAGTTGCAGAAGAGTTGTCCCCAGATGATATTGTCGAAAGAAAGCATTATGGAACCGAAGCTGTACAACCGAAGAATCAATATCCTGTTTCATTTGAGCCCAACAGCAGTGGTCCAATAAGGAGTAGATCATCAGCTGAATTGAAACAAAGAAGAAGAGCATCAATTGACAATGTTCCAGAGGAGTTCCAAAACAATCGTCCCGCATTAGTAAGAACGAGATCATCAGTTGATTTGCTACCAAAGAGATCATCATTTGCAGATGTTACAGATGAGCATCAAAACAATCGTCCGGTAAGAAGGGCATCATCAGTTGAATCATTTCTTCGTGCGTCAATTAACAATGTGTCAGAGGAGCGTCCACGCAAGCCGGAGGAGCGTCCAAGCAAACGTCCGATAAGAAGGAGATCATCAATTGAGTCGTCATCTGTTGAATCATCATCAGTCGATTCACCACCAAGGAGGAGATCACCAGTTGAAAATGTTACAGAGGAGCAGCAAAACAAACGTCCGACATTAGTAAGGAAATCATCAGCTGAATTGAAACAAAGAAGAAGAGCATCAGTTGACAATGTTCCACAGGATCTCCAAAACAATCGTCCGCCACTAATGAGAAGGAGATCATCAGTTGAATTACTTGGCACATCGGAGCACTCACGCAATCGTCCGATAAGAAGGAGATCATCAATTGAATCGTCATCAGTCGAATCATCATCAGTTGAGTCATCACCAAGGAGAACACCTGTTGAAAACGTTTCAGAGGAGCATGAAAGCAATCGTCCGACAATAGTCAGGAGGAGATCATCAGCTGAATTGAAACAAAGAAGAAGAGCATCAGTTGACAATGCTCCAGAGGAGCAGCAAAACAATCGTCCACCACTAATGAGAAGGAGATCATCAGTTGAGTTACTACCAAGCAGGAGATCATCAATTGAATTACAATCCGTAGCACCCAGCGTAGAGAGTTTACCAACTCCCGAAAAGGGTCTACAACCATTCACAATTCCCTCACTCATCACTTCTACCGCCACTAAATCCGATCCAAATCAAAAAGTTGGTCTCGCCTTTCGTAAAACTGGTGGAGCAAATACCGTCATTATTGATGGGATCACGCCAACATCTCCATTCCAGGGTAGTGACTTACGGGCGGGCCATGAAATCTTGTGCATCAATGGGCAACGTGTACGTACCGCTCGAAGTGCTGCTGAAGTTGTGAGGGAGAGTCGTAATAGTTTAACATTGGTGGTTAGTAATGCGATACGACCACCGGGGGCGATGTATACAATGGTGTCAATTGCTGATCATCATCATCAAAATGCATCATCTTTGGGCAACAAGGATAATTATGTTGCAGGGATGTACTTCAAAATGAAGAATGGATTGGTACAACTAATGAAAGTTGACGAGGACAGTCCCGTGGTGGCAACATCGATGAAGGTAGGAGATTTCATTTTGGCTGTGAATGGCAAGGTGGTTGGATCAGTATCCAAGGTTGTGGATGCATTTGTTGACAGTGCAAGAGAGGAATTTATTCCAGTGCTGTATTTCAATATGCGTAGTCTACGAGCTACTTTGGTGGATACAAACATTGGAGATCGTTGGGAAAAGGAATGGTCAGATGATTATGATGAGTGCACAATACTTTCTCCGGGATCGCCTGGCCCATTGATTTTAAGGTTTAAGGAGGATGGCAGATGCGACCTAGTAGATCCATCGCAGAAGAGTAATGACAAGACGCCAGTTGTGTCTCCAGACCATCCTCTCCAGCCAGTTGTCGAAGCTATTAACTATGGTATCATTTGTTTACTGTCGGCAATACGAGAGGGAGTGAAAATTGCAAGTTCTTCAAACGGGAGAAATGCAAGCAAGTCTCCAAGCAGGATCCAAGAGGTGAAGCAACGTGGCAATGACAAATTGGCTGAGATGTTGGATTCAGGTCTGTTGACTGAAGAAGAATACAGAGCAATTAAATCAAGGCTTCTCGCTTCGAAACTAGTCGAGTAACTTGTTTTCTTAATGATAAATTCTTTCATATGAATTGTTGCCTACGCTCATTTCTCCTTAGCACACCGTAGTTTCTCAATAAAATGATGACAAGTCTACTCAGAGGAATCGCAAAGAATAACCCAGCATAAAACCTAAGGATCTTAAACAATCCCAAGATCAGAAATGACGCAGCAACTATCAACGTGTCGCTACCTGGGCTTTTTCGCCGCCTCGAACTTCCCGATGCGGCAGTAGCAGTAACAGCGGCAGCCACAGGCAGCTGAAGTAATCCTCCAGGCGACAGCGCATTCTGAATCCAAACAACTCCAACGAAGTTCAGTAGCCCTAAGAACACACACTGTCCAAACTGTTCTTTCGATAGTCCAGTGAGAACGAACGTCCGTTCATAAAGATACAACGGGGTGCCATCAGACGATGACGAAGTAATAGAATACGAAGTGTCTTCGTCTTCCTTGTACAAAATTGATGAAATATCGGAGGACGAACCAGCAAACTCAGAACTTCCTAGCGAGAAGAGCTTCTGCGCTGTGGCGTTGATGTCATGGTTCATTTCAGCCATGAGTGCTGGGAAACAAAATCGTGCTTCCATACAATTACCACTTCCACTATCACAGTCAACTGGCTTTCCATTGAAATAAGTGACGATTTTCATGGCCTCACTCACAGCCGACGCATCGTCTGCAGACTTGGGAGGATTGTCAACGTAGGGCAAAAGTTCCCGAAGAGAGACGCCATTGCCTCCCGAAGATGATGATAATGCAATGATGATTGATGCTCTAAATTTCCACCTCTCCAGATCTCGCCGAGATGTAGTAGATGCATTACCACCCTCGTCATCACTTGGACCAAATAGAAATTCGACTGCAATCGAGAGTAGTCCTCGCTGCTCATTTGTTCGGTTCAAAGATGTTGATTGTGATTGTTGAGTGTCATTGTCATCACCCCACGTTCCTCTTCTCATCATGGCTATACCATCCATATCATTGTTGTATGTGCTTCCTCCCCATCGCCTAGCAACTTCTCCTCCAGGTCTCCATCGTCTGCTCATTCTCCCCATTCTCATCCAAAAGAAGATATGCATGGGATTTCCACAACATACGCTCATCATCATGGCCATATCTCCTGCAACTTCACGGAGGAATGGGTCTTGGTGGTTTCCTCCCATGCTACCTCCACAGATGGCATAGAGCCATAAGATTTGTCTCAGCTCAAAGAATAGAAAGCGTACTCGATGCATCAGAGGGTGGTTTCTATGTCCACCACCACCTCCATGTCCACCTCGTGCCATGGCAATGACTGCAGCCACAAGCAAACAAATGCCAGCTATGATCAATACTGCCAAAGAAATAATCAGCCCAAACGCAGTAAATATTTTGGCCGCTTTGACAATACCAATCGATAGCGTCCGAAGTCTTTGCTTGAAATCTGCATTCCGCCTGTGTCGCAATGCTCGCTTCTCAAAATCATGTGGAAACGTAAACACCATCGAGATGTAGTAGCTGCAGCGGAATCTGGAAGTTCCACCTTTTCAAAAACAAATGATGCACCATCTTCTCCACCCCCAACAGCGGCTAATAGGCCACATAGCTCACGTGTGGCATCTTCGATACTTAGGCCGAGTGATGATACGAGTTGGGCTGGTCGAACGACGTGGCAGTGTTTGTCTTCGTTGTTTTCAGATGAGCTATTTCGGACTAGTTCGAGTATGTCTATGTCTGGTGCTGCGGCGAGATGCTCTCCTTCTTCGTCTGAGACTTGGTTGCTGATTTCCATGGTGCTGCGGCTGGTATGTCAAGGACGTGTAGTTACTTAGAGTGAGGTCGATAATGTTGTATGAGCCGAGCATGAAACTGCCCGAGTCATTTTCCATTTCTCATTTCTCATTTTCAGATTTTTTCTGAGTCTATCGCTTCGTCCGGTTTAGCGACTTGCTAAACAGGGTGTAATGTTTACTACTAAAATATATAGTTGGTGAAATAAACCCTGTGTTTTGATCGCTAACCGGAACGTTGCCAGGCAGATTCAATCTGGATCTTGGATCTTGGATCTTCCTCTTCTCTTTTCCCTTGACTCTCCCTCGCCCATCCCAAAGTGAACGCTCTTTACTCCGAAGCGAAGCGAACTGCGAATCAAATGGTATGCAAACGAATGCAAATGAGCAATGAACACCCCACTTAAACAATAACATGAAACGAATTGCAGTTTGCGTCTATACAACAAATGCAGCAGAGGTCATTCGGGCGGTCGAGATTGCCTCCGCCATCGCTCGCTTGCATCACGATGATTCAGTCATCACATTCTTTACATATCGCGGGAACTCGCCTGGGGGTAAGAAGCGTACCGTAGATTATGAGCATCTCATCCAAGGCTTTGATGTCAATTACTTTGGAGGAGAGGATATTGTTCTAGATGATGCCATGTGGCGAGCATTTCGACAAGCAGAGCTCAATCGCGATGGAATCTTTCCGCCTCCCTACGACGTATGTGCCACAAAGTATCTGCGAGCAGTTATTGACACATTGACCGAGTATCAACCAGACATCTTAGTTTATGGGCTGTTTCCCGAAGTTGCATTAGCTGCTGCTATACAAGGATGGAAAAGTGTATCCTTTTCAGCTATAGAAAGGAACAGTTATATGAATTGGCTAAGCCAAAACAGTGATACCTTGGCAAAAATTGGCGTGCAACCAAGCAATGGATCGAAGCTCAAGAATCCATGGAGAGTGATTCAAAATGCAGCAGTTGAATGTGGGCTGAAATTGAAAGACCCACATGATTTCATGCACGCAATCTGTCCGTCTCGTACGGCTCTTTGTGATTTTGAGTGTTTCTACGACAAAGAGAAGCTTGCACCAGGAGTCACTATAGTTGGCCCGATCATTTCGTCCACTACCAACTCCTCGTCTTCCACTATGCAGCAAATCGAAGCATTCCTTCAAAGGGAGGACATCGGCAGTATCAAAGTTCTTTTCAGTATGGGAAGCACAGGCAAAGCACAAATCTTTGTCGAGTGTCTCAAGGCACTGAACAATGCAACGCCAGGAGAATTCCGATCCGTAGTATTGATTCCTGCATGTCTGCATGATTCGCACTTGGTAAATGAATTCTTGGCTACTGCCAAGAACAACAACGACATCCTCATCGTGAAGGACTTTGTCCCTGTTCGTCCTATACTAAAGCTGGTTGATGTTCTCATTTGTCATGGCGGACAACTAAGCATCCAGTGCGGGCTTGCAGCAGGTTTACCAATTGTAGGAGTGCCAACACAAGCTGATCAATGTTTCAACTTACAAAACGTTGAGGTTTGCAATGCAGGCATTTGCATTTTACCTGTTGATTGGAAAGAGAAGCGGATTCGCGAGGCACTACGCTGTGTTGGGAATGAACCGTCATACAAAAGAGAAGCACTCAAGCTGCAACATGAGTTCTTCCAAGATGGTGGAGGTGCAGAACAAGTAGCATCGCTGGTTTGGTATACAATGGTTAGTTAGAGTAACTATCTGGTTTAAAGTAGTTCATCTTCGACATCTCGTATTTCTTTCAGTAGTGCTCGCAGACGCATCTTCTCCTCCTCCGGTGGACTGTTCACCAAAACGGTTTGATATGCCGCTCTTGCAGCTCCCGCTAATGTATGAATCCCAACTTTTGCATCAGATGTGATGTTTGTGTTACAATGTGGCAAGAAGCCATGGATTGAGAGTATATTCTTATGACAGGTCTCCACCAAATTGGTTGGGATTGCCAGTGCTCGCGCCTCAATCTTCGCCTTTTCATCTTCCGGCACTGATTCTTTCCATGTCCTTTGTAAATCAGCATAGGCTTCTGCATCATCATCTGCAGCTTGAAGAAATTCCGTAACATCCATGGCGGATTGTAGCACCATAGCTTTTTCTTTGGCACCGCTCTCCGCATCCTTCTTTCTAGTTGTATAGGCAGCTGCCATGCTCGCCGCAGCGTTGCCGATGGCTGCACCTACAGCCGCTGCGGCTCCTCCTCCTGGGGTTGGTTGTTTGGCCGCTAGAGTGGCGAGAAATTGATCGAGGGGTAGTGATTTGATTGACGACATTGTCTTGATGTTTGATAATATAATATGTTGTAAGCCGATTGTAGTAGCAATTAAATGAGCAAGTAGCCAAATTCCAGCGGATATCGAATGATTCTTCGAAGACGTTAATAATGGATTACTCAGGAGCTGTGTGCTTAGGAGTGCTTAGGATGGAATGCATGTGCTTGTGCGTGATGGCTACTATGTAACTGGTAGCTTGTGGCTGGCTGGTGGTGGATGGTGCTCGCTGTGATGTGATGCATACCTTACCAGTAAAAGCAGTTACTAACGTAGATAGGAAGCATACATAGACAAAGCCACGATGGAATAGAACAAAAGCAGGGGCTTCGTAACCTTGCGTACCTGAGATCTTCCGCCAAGCCAAAAGATGCAACACTCACCAAATAATCTCAACCCCACCTCGCTCCGCTCCAGCACTTCAAGCCCAGACTTTTGACTGTATTGCCTCATAGTTGGTTGGGCAGCATGACAAACTCCTTTCTATCATTAGCAGCAGTTGCTGCTCTGAGCCATTGTATCTTGACAGTCCAGGGCTTCTCATCAATCTCCTATTCTAGTGGACATAAACTGCAGCTCAACCTGAAGAACAGAGTAGGCAGAGCATCGTCACAGCCATGGAGGTGGCAGAGCAGGATATTCCTCTCAGGCGACAGCCCAGAAGATAACGAAACAACCAATGATGGAGACGATGGCACCATTGACATCAACTCTGACGACCGTCTTCGTCGCATACGCTTACCACGCGCCACAGGCATCGAGTGGGGAACAGATCTCTCCTTTTCGTTTGTATACGTGCGTGATTTGGAACCCTCTGGTGCTGCCGCTCTTTCTGGAGAGGTGGAAGTCGGAGATCAAATATGTGAGCTGCGTCCGGTGATAGAAGATGGGGACGATGGCGAGGTCGTCGGTTTGGTTGGTGCCCCATTTGATGAAGTTATGAATGCATTTGCATCTTTGGGTAAGACGGTGAAAGACGTTGATTTGGTATTCTTTCGTGGGACTAAAGATGAGTTGAAGGCAGCTTGTAAGGGCGGTTCTTTAGCTGATACAGATGAGAAGATTATGGTAACTGTAATCCAAAACAAGGGATCCAAAGAAGAAGAAATACGCTACATTGAAGCCAAGGCGGGATGCAATGTCCGTCAACTCTTGACTGACAATGGAATTAATGTGTATCAAAGCGTAACTAGATGGACAAATTGCAAGGGAAAACAGCTATGTGGAACGTGCATCGTCAATATAGTGGATGGGGCAGGAAATACTAATCGAAAGAGTTTAGATGAGGGAAGCACATTGAGGGAAAACCCAGAGAGTTATCGACTATCCTGCGTATCGTTTGCCTACGGTGACATTACAGTGGAGACGTTTCCTCCGATTGAAGCTGCTCAATGGACGCGGTGAGAATTGAAGTTGGGAAAGAATTTAATGATCTGATTCGGCTGAAAGTATCGAGTGCATCTTTCATAACTTCAAAATAATGATGGTGTGCACTTCATACGACAAAGCACAAGAATGTAATCCTCTCCCACTATTTGTAATGTCAATGATAGATTACATTTTTCTCAATGCTGTTGATCATTTTGTTTCATTACGTAGATTCGACGCAACAATGCTAGATGATCAGTATTTAAGTACAGGTGTTTCAGTTCGTCCCTCCCTCAATCATGTTGAAGTTCCTTTCTTTTGGTTTGAGGCCTACCTGCTTGCCGATCTGGAATCTGGACACAGAAGACGAGAAAGGAAATGAAGTAGCAACCCACTACTAATTGCTAAAAATATTTGTCAATGTAAAATTGTACTCCTAAAGACTTTACTGTATAAATATCAGAAGAAATGAAACAATACCTTTCTGCTTTATCTCGTAGATCAAAGTGGAACCCTTCGGAGCCTTTGCTCAGACGCGGATGGCGTGGTAAAAGTTTCCCACTGCTGCTGTGTGCTGTGACGCGACGACACAGAGACAAATAAAAACTTCGACGGCAATGAGCTGAAGCAAGAGAGCGCGCTACCATATTATTATGTACAAATGCGTACTGTGTCCACTGCCGGCAGTGAGCTCCTTCAACTAACTCCATAAGCAGAGAGCCGGGCCCTATTTATCATTGTTCTATCATCTCCGAAATTATGAAGTCGGTGCGTAGCACAGGTGAGATGTCAACAAAGAAGCAGTCAGCTTTGGCTCCAATAAAAATGATAGTTTTGGTGAAATCGGCGTCAACAACAATAGCAGCACCATCAGCACCAACACCGCCGCTGATCGTGACAGCAGCTCTAGCGATAATACTGCGAAATCCAAAATATGGAAATCCAAAAAGAAGAAATTCATGTTTGCACATCATAAGGCTCGTAGCGGGGATTGGGGAGGCCTGCTCACATCCAGACGACGTTCTGATGAAAGCGAGGATAAACTTTCTGAGTTGAGCAGGACCAACCATTTGAAACATCCGGATGTCAACAAGGTCGGGGGAAGGAATAAAATTCGCAGTTTTTCACTCCTCCCTCAAAAACCAACCAGTAGAGGAATGGCAGCGCAACTTGCTAGGTCCATAAACCACTCCACTGGACATGATGCGCAGTCTCCAGAAGACAGGCTGAGATTGTCCGATCAAGGCGACATGTTTGGTGGGCGCAAATACTCCGATGGCAGTATGAGAAGATTCAGTAAGGAGTCCAGCGGTGCTGCTTCAGACGAATGTGCCCCCTTGGTAGGCACCTCACGAAAAAGCGTCCTCCGTCGCGAGAACATTGACGCAACTGCCATGAGTATGGGATTGGACGACTTATCAGCCAATTTTCTCGATTTTATTTCCGAGGCAAAATGTCGGGACTGGCTTAAATCGCTGAGTAGATGTGATCCGCGGCATAATATCAAGGCGTTCTTTGATGATGTGGCAAAGGATGGGGCAGATAACATTGAGAAGGAAAATGGATTTCAGCCAGAGTTGCTAAGTCCATTGCTATCCATGTTCCAACGTTCCAGTGTTTTCAGTGTCTGGCGTCCCACAAGTGTGGACTCCATTCGTAAAATGATGACTGGTCAGGGCACGGGGAAAGGGTTGGACATCAAGGGAAAGTCTGCCAAGAAGGGGAAGCTGAGTGCTTACGTCCCGTTCCTCCAAATTCATGACGATGCTCATAAAACAAAAATTCGTGTACTTCCTCGAGATGAACGGATCCGTGTGTTTTATAAGAAACGGGAGGCAAGGAATCATGCACAACACATTCTTTCGGGGATATTGAATGATATGGTGAAACAGGTGGGAAATGCTGAGAGGTCGTTAAAATTTGTGCAGCAGGCACCTGAGAAGAAGAGTCGTAACCGTCGGGCGACGACTGCTGTCGAACTTGAAAGACCGTCGGTAGCTAACCTGATATCAAGGAAAAAAAGGTTGACAGGTGATTCCTCAGTTTCACGTCTATCAACACACGAAGAAGACACAGATAATGATGAAAGGCCGGAGCTACAAGACAAACGGAATAATAGCGACCTGTTTGGTAGAAATTCGGTAACGTTAGGATACAATCCGGTGGATAGGAGTCAGTGGAAAGTGCTGGAGGAGTGGGCAATGGATGATCCATATATCGAAGTAATCGATGATTACGCACCCGTATGTTTTGGAATGGATATACCCAAGCGTCTATTTTGGGAGGGATATGTCATGCGAGCGAAGGACATTAGTAGGGAGCCCGGGACGGAATATGATACCGGTCGTCCGTCGAGGGCGTCGTTTCAGGACATGAACTTTGCTTCTATTAAAAAAGAACCCGAAGAAGACTCACCCCGCGCAGTAGTTTGGCAATATACTGACCCTTATCTTCCACCCAATGAGCCTGATCCCGATCCAATGATGCCCCAAACTCTATTGATGGCGTATGAAGAACACGGCTCTGTGAAACCGGTTGTTTCCGACTTTGATTGTTTCTTACTGGGAACTCGGGGAGTTAGGTTTCATAACCCGTTACCGGACGAGCAAGTCAAATTGGTACATAATATGATTGACGATATAGAGAAAATTCTCAAGGATTGTAGCGAAGGGAAGAGTACAAACTGGACAACAGGCTGGCTGAACCAAATGAAGCGCCATACATCGCACATGAAAATGCCAAAATATGGTTTTGGGGATCCCAAGTCATATGCAATCATGAAATATGCTGTGCATCGGTTAGAAGAATTTGGAGCCGTTCGTCATGGTGCTGAATGCTTCAATTATTATTTCCCTCAGGAGTTGGACGACGAGTTTCTTGTGATTGGGGGGAATCTTGAAGGGGCCAAGTATAAATACATGACACTTCCAGAGCTACAAACTTTCCTTTCTGACACGATAGACAAAGGTTTCACGTTCCCACTGAATCCAAAATGGGTCCTCTGCGATGATGGGTGGGCAGCACTCTGGGATAAACTTGTAAATAGCACACATCCAAATGTTCAGTTGTCGATCAGTGCTTGGTACCCGCCTGAATCGGGAGTGAGAAAGCGCATCGAAGATGTACATCAAAAGTATCCAAAGGGGTATCAGAGCGATTTAAGTGGTCGGAAGAAGGGAACTCAGGCATGGGACGAAGCAGAAATTGCACTGGACAAGTACCAACGGATACAACGTGCCAAGCGAAAGTTATATTGTGTATTGTGCTTTATCAGCATTCTTCAGCAAACTCAAAAGAAAATTAAGGCTCGTCAAATTTCTGAAGAGAGTCCAAATTCTGGAGAGAGTTTCACTGGCGAAACGAAAACAGAGAAATTCCTCGCCACGATTAAAGACAATGAGGGAGCACATGATGAGATTGAGGTAGTACCCTCTGAGGAGGTGCCTTCGGAGGCGAAAGAGAAGAAAGGTCAACGTGTGTCATTCTCAGAAAGACGAAGCAGCAGTTCATCAACAGAGCTGCCTCTTGAGCCGCCATCACGTGAAGAGATTGCAAATATGATGCCCGCGATCAGTCAAGGTCTTCTGAGGTCACGATCAGCCTCTGGTAGGGCCAGTGGTCGTTCTTCCAGTTTGTTTAGACGAACTTCTTCTTCTTCTGTATTATTAGCCGATGACAGTATTGCTGAGGAAAATTGCAACGTTGAGGTTATTGATTCGTTGCTTGATGACAACGATTCATTATCAGAATCTCAGAAGCTGGGTTTGCGCAACATTCGAGAACTGCTTCTATCCAAAGAGCAAGGGCAGCAGCATCGACCACGGATGGAACGCAGGCATACAACTATTGATGCCCGTCTCACTGCGCTCATGCTGGAAGATGTACCATCATTCATTATAAGGGAGTATGGAGGAGATAACGCATTGAATGACCCTGTGCAGAAATTACAAACTCAAGTGAAGAGTATAATGAACGCACAAGGGTTTATAGCTTCTGCCGGTGGCCGCAATTCATTGAAAGAAGGACCATATATTGGAAATGGAAGTTTCTTGCCAGTTGAATGGACGAGATTGAAGTTGGATGTAAGGAAAGGACTGGCAAAGAAGTTGTCGTTTAAATCTCTCTCGGCATGGGAATTCAATATTATTGACTTTTCTAAGGAATGCAAAGGTACACCTTTGCTATTTATTGGTTGGGCAGTCCTTGGTTCCCCGTACGCCCAGAAAGCAATGGCCAGTGATTTGGGGCACGATCCGGAAACTGAAGTAGATGGATATAACTTTGTCACCGACTTCAACATGAAGATGCCAATTTTATGCTCCTTTTTACGGGCAATGGAAAATGACTACATGCCCAATCCGTATCACAACAGCACTCATGCAGCGGATGTCGTTCAGACTTTGAATGTAATGCTGCAGCTGGGTGGCAAAGACTTCGCTCAGTCATCGCTACAGATTTTTTCAATATTGATTGCTGCTGTAATCCACGACGTTCGGTGAGTATTGTGTGTCAATTTGCAGTTAACTAGTATTGATTTCAACATGTAATGACTGACATTCATCTTATTACGTGCAGGCATCCTGGTTTGAATAACAATTACCAAGTTAACACGAGGTCCGAGCTAGCATTGCAATACAACGATGTGTCAGTCCTCGAGCATATGAGTGCTGCATGGTTCTTCAACAAAGTCCTTGGGCCCTCGCGAGATTTTACCGTGGACATCTTCACTGGATTGAGTAAGGGGGAATTTGACAAAGTTCGCTCCATCATTATCAAATCAGTTCTTGAAACAGATATGACTCATCATTTCGCATTGTTGAAAAAGATAGGATTCCACCAGGACATGCTCAAAGGCAAGGCAGTGGATGCATGGAGGGCTCCGTATACACACGAAGGCACCACGTATGACCCGTCCATGGACATGCTATGTTTCCTTCTGCATCAAGCTGATATATCCAATCCAGCAAAACCATACCCCCTCTTCATTGAGTGGGCAGATGGAATTCTGAAAGAAAGTTATGCCCAAGGTGACAAAGAGGCATCATTATCACTGCCTCTATCACCACTTTGTGATCGTGCCACTACGAAGAAGAAGCAATC
Organism: Skeletonema costatum; assembly: GCA_018806925.1. Taxonomy (NCBI): domain Eukaryota; phylum Bacillariophyta; class Thalassiosirophyceae; order Thalassiosirales; family Thalassiosiraceae; genus Skeletonema; species Skeletonema costatum. Next base: position 41,566 of record JAHBBA010001125.1, on the reverse strand, counting down.
GCAAATAGGGTTCATAAAATTTGTCGTTCAACCTTCAATTCAACTGCTGGGCGAGATCATGCCAAGGTTTAGAAAGGTTGTTTTCCCTTACATTGATAAGTCCCTAGAATACTGGGAAGATGTGCCCAGTGACGACGAAGAAGCATAATGGCAACGCAAACATCTTGCGTACAAGAAAAATAGGGATATGTGTTGTACATCACACCGTGTGTGTAGTTGACCAAATGGGTTCTTAATTAAGAAATAAATGTTTGTAATCGGTGGTGAACATCCTCTCTTACGAAGAAGTTGTGCTTCCAACTTTGTCAATTCGTCACTGTCAACTCACAACTCACCAACTCAGCAACTTGCCATCTGGATCTCTACATCATGATGGAATGAAGCATTTGCTTGATTTGAGCCAAATGATGAGTGCGCGTCTGTGCGCGTGCAAAGATACCATAGAACAGTAATCGGTGGTGACGTCCTACTTATAGAGCATTCTTTAATATCGATAATCATCTTCTCTATATCTCTCGTCATCATTGTATCTTCCGTCATCATAGTATCCATCATCATAGTCCTGACTCTCTCCTTCTCCTCTCTTTACGGCCACCACCGTTACCATTCTTGCCGCTACTACCAAACAGTCCGCCCAGAACAGGAACGTTCTTTGCCATCATCATGAGCAATGGGAACATATTGCCGAAAAGATTTAGCAGACCAAAGACTTCCAATAGTATTCCCAAGATGGGATGACCAACGAATACCAAGAATATTCCACATCCTAAGCATCCTGTGGCACGAGCCTTTTTCGGTTGTAGAAAGTATCCAACTGTTCGACCTGTTCCAATCATGAGCGGTACGCCTGCCACAAAGAGCAAATTCCCCAAACGCATAAGTGTCTTGTTGAAGAAGAGTGTGATACCCAAAATTGTAAAAGCAGCTCCAGCCGAAAGGAAGAGAATGCCTAATTTGCGATTGGAACCAGTAAGTGCCGATGGAATTTTAGGTTTGGATAGTCCAGAGGAAGAAGATGACCTTCGTCGTCTGCCACCACTGTCACGATCGTCGTAGTAATCGTCGTGATATCTCCCCTCATCATCATACCATCCATTATTGCTATTGTTGCCACGTTCGTCTTCATATCGATCAGGTGCGTAAGAAGAAGAAGATCCATAGTCATCTCTTCCACCGCTGCCATTAGATCCTCTGTTATCGTCATATCTATCATTGCTATAACCCCTGTCGTCCCCTCTACCATCATTGTAATATCCATCGTCGTTATAAGATGATGATGAAGCTCCTCCCCTAACATTCAATAGCGGATTGTCAACAGTATCTTTTATTTTTTGTTTGTGCAATGATGACAGCGAAGTCTTTAGCTGCGTGGCAACACAACCTTTCTCAATATTGATATTACATTGTGCTAACGATTTCGCAGTATGCCGTTGGCCCCATGTTTTTGTCCAGGCGTTGCTGCAGCAGAAGAGAGCGATGATGAGCAATCTCGTGATGATTTGGAGCTGCTGATGACACATCTTGTGTAATGATTTTACTTCTTCTACCTGCTGAGCGTAAGGGAATTGCCACTGCTTTTAGGAAGCCAGTGGACACACAGTAAGGGCCAATAAAGACACAAAATCAATGTGAAGGTATTGTAACTTGTTATTGTTATGTTCATGAGAGATGTTCTGTTCATCATCATGGTGCTTGCGTGGAACTTGTTTGGTATTTTAAAATTGGCGGGTGATAGGCGATGTCACAACTTCGCTAAAAACGACTCTGGTCATAGAAAGCGGAGTCATAAAAGGGGTCACGGGTCACACCGCGGCGCGGCTTCTCCTCGTCCGGTGTTTTGGTTGTTGTTGGTTGTTGCTCTCAAGCGTTGCTTGGCCGGCTGTCTACAACGCGAGTACTCCATTGTACAGAGATAACAGATCAAAATGAACGGGAGAAGAAGGGCTGCTTCTTTAGCGGCGGCGATAGGGCTTTCCTGCTTCGCTGGCATCGCCATATCAAACCTCTACACAAGTAGTAGTCAAGAGCCAAACAACAATAATAACCAAGCTCCGACACTCCGATCATACCGGCGAGCTCTTTCAAATGTCGACCCCGTCAATGCAGCTACAATCACCGATGCAGTGTTCAAAGATCCAAAACATCTTTACGGTGACTGTGAAATTCCCAAGGCAAGATTTGCTACTCATCAAGTAGCCACTCTGTATCAACCAGCCTTTCCTGGCTCGGGCTCCAGAATGACCTATGAATTGGTCGAAGCACTTACAGGTCAGTTGGGACATTCACATGTGCTGTTTTATAATCTTATTTCGCCTTCTTCCAAATACTCACTTCTATTTTTGCACTTACAGGAATGACCATCTCTAATGACCACAACTACGCAATCGATCCAAATGTGCATAATCATGTTGTGAGTGTGAAGACTCACTATCCCAATCGCAATGGCATATCGTTGGAAGCATTTGATGACCATTTTCATGGAGCCCTCTTGGTAATCCGAAACCCAATCAAGGCCATCCCCTCGTTTTTTAACTTTTGGTATGAAAGAATCAATCACCTGGAGAATCATTCGGTACGAGCACCAACAGAGGAGTGGATCGCCTTTAGAGATGCTAATCTCGGGGAACAATTGAAATCATGGCGGAAGCATATGGATTACTGGTTGAAAAAGTATGAGAATGATCGAAGCAAATTGTTGGTTTTACCATATGAGCGTTTAACTGATAATGCAAGAGGTCCTGGAACTGCTCTGAAACTGGCGCTTTTTTTGGATTCTGTGGAAGGAGTCAACGCTGCAAAGCCTGAGGAAGTCGCCTGCCTCTGGCACCGTTCTGTCAAATACATGGATGAAGGTGAAACAGTTGAAGGTCATGCCGTAAGGTCAGGTTCCTCTGCAACTCCTTACACTCAAAGTCAGTTTGATGCAATACGAAATACTCTGCAGACGCAGAAATGGAAGTATAAGGACGACCCAGAAGTGTTCAAGATTATGGATCAGTACATGAGGCATATTCAGCACTCTTGGCTTTATGTCAGTTGATTGCAGATCCCTGCAACCGATTTACGTTCGTACAAGTACCAAGGAAAGGCTGAATAGGTTTAATAAGAGGTCAAGCTGTACATTCTGTCTCCTGTAACTCTAAAATATAAGTAATTCTGTTAGAACTGTTGCATTTATAGTTCGAAGAAGTGAGCAATTCAGAAAGGTGCAAGAACAAGGTTCAGGGATGGAAGCAAGTAAGTTTGTAACAACCCTCATGGAGTTTGTAACGCGCGTAACACGTAAACACAGTGTAACAACACAAATTTGCAAATCCAAAATCCACATCATAAACTCAACCATGGGAGACTTCCAAGCCAACTTCATCCGACCCGATACTGGCATCAACACTGTCGAGGGCAACGTCGCCGGCTCACGTGCTGCGACTCTGTCGAAGAAACGGGCGGCCGAGCAAGCCGATTTTGAAGCACGGAAACAAAAAATAAAGGCAGACTCTGAACGTGGAAAATTGGGAATTGATAGCAAGTTTGATACGAATACAAATGTTAGTGCAGAAGAGCAACGCTTTAGAGCCAAGACAGTGGGCTTAGTGACGGCAGAAGAGTTTCGCAAGGCTAGTGCCGAGGCAGAGAAGGCAAGGGGCAAACGGATAGGTGAAGAAGATGAAGGTGATAATGATGGGGAAGCAGCGCCTAAATTGAGTGAAGAAGAACAGAAGAAGTTAGAAAAGGAACGCAAGAAGGCCAAGAAGAAGGCATTGAAAGAGAAGAAGAAGCGAATGGCAACACTAAGTTTTGGAGCCGATGAGGAATTAGATGATAATGATGCCGATGCAAATGATCTGAGTAGTGGTACCAAAACAAAAACCATCAATAAGAATCCAGAGGTGGACACGAGCTTTCTTCCCGATCAAGAACGAGAGGAGCATGCCAAGGCTGAAAAAGAACGACTACGCAAAAAGTGGTTGGATAGGCAAGCAGCAATGAAAGAAGAAATTTTAGAGATCACCTACTCGTATTGGGATGGAACAGGTCATCGACGCACTGTACAATGCAAAAAGGGAGATACCGTGGCACAATTTCTAGAAACTGTTCGAAGTTCTCTTGCCAAAGACTTTCGGGAGATGCAAAATGTATCATCTGATGCGCTCATCTATGTCAAAGAAGATTTGATACTACCACAAGACGTCTCTTTCTATGATCTTATAGCAACTCGCGCAGAGGAAAATCTGGGCCACTTTTCAATTTCGATGTTCATGATGATGTTCGGGTTGGTGCAGTAGATACAAGAGTAGAAAAAGATGAGAGCCACCCAGGTAAGGTTGTGGAGAGAAGATGGTACGATAGAAACAAGCATATTTTCCCTGCAAGTCGATGGGAGATTTATGATCCTGCAAAGGAGTATGGAAGATATACAATCCACGGTGGCGAAGTTAACAAGAAGAAGAAATAGAGCAAGATATCAAGATGTTGTGAATTGTAGAGGATTGCTATCATAATTACTTCACGTCTATTTAGCATTTTGGAATGACCTCCTCTTACACTTGAGCAGGGAATCAACTGTGTCGCCAATCGTTTCATACAAAGACTTTTGATCGTAATAACGCGGGGTTCTAGGGCTCTTGAGATGGCATCTATCAAAGCTAGGCTTTCAAGCAGTCCATGTGCTCCACTAAGGCCTCCTATGTCTGCATAAACGGCGTCATATCCCAGGGAGCTACCAGGAGGTTTTAGTTTGAGCAGTTGTAATGTATCCCAAGCATCAGCAACTTCAAACTGAACATGTGGGTAACGTTTCCTTTGCCGCTGTAATAATCTTTTCTCCAATGTCAACGCCTACACAGAATCCATCCTCTTCAGCTTTTACTGCATCGTGCAGTATCGTTGTGGTACTGCCGTAATGGCTGTTTGAAGAGACCAGAAACCGAGACTAAGATTGACCTATTGCACAACACAGACATACACATCGTTGTCAAAATTCACGTACCTTCCTATCTCAATCACTTCATCTCCTTGTTCCAATAGAATTGGTATTGTTTTCCTATAATCATTCACACCAACACATGGAACGATGATTGGATTTGGAAACGTATCAAGCTCATCCTTCTTTGGCAACTTGATTGTTCCATCCAACAGCCTTTGAGAATGAACTATTCTCCGCGCAAGATTGTTGAGCACTTTTGATTTGACAATAATTGCCCTAGGAAGATGTTCTTGATTGCCAATGAACTCATAGGCAAGTGATAGAGCGGAGAGGTAAAGATCACCTCCTATCATTGAACCAACATCAAGAATCAGCACTTGATAACTCTGCTTACCTTTTGTCAACTCACGCCATTGATCAAATTGATCCAGTTCATGATATTCTACACGATCGACGAAATTTGCACTGCTATTCTCGCTTTCTGGTGATGTACCAAGGAATGGAGTAGTATCTCTGCCCTTCGAGCGGCCGCTTGTCGCATCTTTTCTCTTTACATCAACTAATACGGCATTTCCCGCAGGCCCAACTGCTTGGCATAGGTGAGTAGATATGTCAGAGAGCTGTGCACCTAGCTCTAAAACTCGATCATCAGCGTTGACATACACATCGATGGCTTTGCAGACTTCCGACGTCGATTTGCATGCTATTATCGGAACAAAATTCTTGGTTCTAGAAGAAAAGGAGGAGGCGTTTTTTATTACCAGCAGCCAGAAAACCCACGTAGTAGAGAGATGACTCCTCATTCTTTGTCCTTGCCAAGTTGATGTTGTTTGCTGGCGCTGCTAGCTGGCCATGCTGTGGCTCCTGTTGTGCCATTTTTGATGCGTGATCAGATGATGTTGGGTGGTGTTGCGTCTGTCTCACATACAGGACCTGGTACAAAATGAGAAATCCAATCTCGATTCACAGAAAATCACTTCACATCAAAACTTGCTGCCGACCGCGCGGCTCGCCGATTCAATCATGAAACCTCCTTCATTCTCTAACTTCTCTTGCCAAATTTTCACTATCCATGTTTCAATAAATTGGAAGAATCATGAAGGAAACGCCCATATATCATAACATAAAATAACACTCGGCTTAGTTAGCTCAAAAGAAGAATGGGAGTCGACGCAGTCCCAGACGGATTAGTAGATGCATGGCGGCTGTGGCGCCACTGCCTTTGTAGATTTGGATGGTATCCACTCTTCGTGGCGCCGCTTGTAACATGTGCATGCATCCTTGACGTGTTCAGCTCTACTGGCTGTGACTTCGTTAGAGTGGATATTGGCTTTGTGCCGATCAACGATGAATGGCAAGACTCTCGTGCATCACTCGGGCTATTCAGTTTTGATAGCCACGAGACGGATAAGAATAAGTGGAAGCGATCATTCAACAATGGCTGTCAGCCCTACTCGGAAGAGTTCACATCCAGCTTTTTGGGTTCGGATCAATCATGGCAGATTGCGAGGATTTTGGCACACATCTCTGGAATTTCAAGCGCTATCGCTTGCGCTACGGTATGGCTCTTGACTATTACACCTCTGCCGGCAAGTTTCTTCTGGCCGGGAGTTCTCCTGCCAGCGGTTGTATTGGCTATGGCAACAGGCGCTGCTAAGTTCGTCTTTTTCGATGCCATGATATGCAGTGAAGACTTGTGGTATATGGATGAGTCATCGCCGCCGGTACCTCCACAATCATGTGAGATAGGAGAGTCGGCTGTCTTTGGTATCGCATCAACGGTAGCCTACTTCCTGTGTACCATCCTTATTTGCTTCAAGTCGCCAAGAAAGAGAAAGCTTGATGAGAACTTTGGTAAGAATCCTGAGGAGAAGAGCAATTCCCAGAATACCCACAATACTGGTCCCAGTGGCACAGACATTGTATGTCATGACATTGAGACGGGAGATACTACAACCAAAACACCTGTGATTCCGAAGAGATCATCATCTAATTCAGGGAATACAATCAAAGCAAACAATACCCTTCAAACTCCAGAGGTGGTTGCAGCACATCATATCAGGACTACGTCAGATGTGACGTGGGAAGGTCACGGAAATCTTGGAAACCTTGGTATTCTTTCTCCTATTTACTCACAACAACCGCAGACACAAACGCAAAAGGCTAAACCTCAACACTCTGACGAAGATTCAGAAAGTGCCCAGTCGATAGTGATGGTTATCAATGACACACACTCACGAAGCTATTCTGACGGATCATCGGGTGCAAGTCTCGGCAAATTCCAACCGATTCCCAACGCCAACTCTGCCAGTACTGCCAGTAGGTTACCACCGCGCCACAATGGTAAGACACATCGGCGTGACAAGAGCTCGGGTTCTGATCCAGGCGATAGCCTACCTTCAAAAGTGAGCAAGTTAAGCTACGCGGATACTCATTGCTTGTCGGATCCAGATCAGCAGTCTGCTGCATCTTCGCAAAAGGATACACCGTTAGTAGTGGCAATACCCAATAGAAAATCATCGCCAAGCACGAAGTCAGCTGTTGCGAATAGGCTTCGATTTGTGAGCCCGAAAAAACGAGAGGATAGAAATGATTCGGCGCACAGTGATTCAGCTGTTCAGAAGAGAGACAAGTTTGAGTATCTACCTCCTTTAGAAGAAGATACACCCAAGAAAAACACAAATGATGATCACGGGGATTTGATCAACAAGTGTCTGCAAGACCTCGAGCTATCTTTTGTGGCCGAGAAGAGTGGATATGACACACTGTGAATAGTCTTCCACGGGGGATGACTCATCAAGGGATAAGAAAATAGGTATATTATGTGCATAATAGTTCAATGTTAGAATGAAGCTACTCTCCAACAGACGATGTTGTACCTACTCAGCCCAATGCTTCACTCCGATAAGTACGTTGATGTCAAGAGTTGAAACCAAAAAAGATACTATTGCCTTCGAAAATACATAAGACGCCGCTTCAGTTTAGGCTTATTTTGCAAGTGCAAATTTCATCTCGTCAAGCTCAACAGCAAGCTCTCCATCAACATACGCTCTTCCAGTAGCAGAGGCAATTCCAAAGCGTTTGTTCCATTTCTTAATCTCAACCTCCATAACCAAGGTATCTCCTGGTACAACTGGCTTCTTCCACTTAACTCCATCAACTCCAGCAAAGAAGAAGACGGCACCTGGCTCAGCACCCTCCATTTGAAGACAGACAATACCAGCAAGTTGAGCAAGTGCCTCTACTTGAAGTACACCAGGCATGATGGGACGGTTGGGGAAGTGTCCAGTGAAATGAGGTTCATTCAAAGTCACCCCCTTGATTCCAACGGCTCTCTTTCCCTGTTCGTATTCAACAACTTTATCAACCAACAAGAATGGATATCTGTGGGGAAGGATTCCGTTAATATCTTCCAGGCTGAAGATTGTCTTGACACTTGAAGTTAATGCTGATATTTCTGCGGCACTTCTTGGTGCGGGCTCCTCGACTTCTGCTGCTTCGGCTTCATCTTCGGCGAAGATTTGTGTTGGTGAACGGGTCGTGAGGGGAGCTGATGGGGCAACGAATGCAGTGGCGGCGGTGGCCAAGGTGGCTAGGAGAGCGAGCTTCATTTTGTTGGATTGATTTCTTTGAATTTGTGTCTGAGATTGCTTCATTGATTGATTGCATTGCCATCTTGGAGAAGCAGGGTGCGTGCCAGCCTCGTGAAGTGACGTTGATAGGGATGAAACTATTTAGCTTGAGGGGCTAGACGTACGTCATCACACATCTTGTGGTTGTTGGTCGCGATCATCCTTCAGCTTCACTGCACTGCCAAAGTCAAGCAAAGCGGGCAAGTGTTGTCATCTGTCATCTTTCCGGGCGAAGCTAGCAAACAATCATCAAACCGTGTAGGTTGCCAGTGTGTGAATAGAAAAAAGATTATTATTAGTTAATAATGAAATTCATTGCTGGAATCTCGAGCACCACTGCTCTCCTATGCCTCGTATCCTGGCAAGGAGCTGTGCAAAACAACTCCGTATCGGCGTTTGTTGCTCCCAAGGTACCCACCAACACCTTGACACACCTCATTCCATCCAATAATGACATTGCCAACGCTATGCGTTTGGAAACTGCATTGAATGCGGAGGCTATAAAAATTACCATGCCCGCTCTTTCGTCCACAATGAAGGAGGGACGCGTTGTTTCGTGGCTTAAATCTGAGGGAGATGAAATCGAGGCTGGAGAGGCTATCATGGTTGTCGAGTCTGATAAGGCTGACATGGATGTCGAGGCATTTGAGGATGGATATTTGGCCAAGATTATTACAGATGAGGGTGAGACTGCTGAGGTTGGTGCCGTCGTTGCACTTATTGCTACCGAAGAGGCTGATATTGAAGCAGTTGCCGCTGGAGGTGATGCTGCACCTGCGCCTGCTGCTGAGGAGGCTGCGCCTGCCGCTGAGGCTCCTGCTGCCGCAGCTGCACCTGATTTTGATTTCAGCCAGCTTGATATGCCTGCTCTTTCATCAACCATGAAGGAAGGTAAGGTTGTATCTTGGTTGAAGGGTGAGGGTGATGCTGTTGAGGCTGGAGAAGCTATTATGGTTGTTGAGTCTGACAAGGCTGACATGGATGTTGAAGCATTTGAGGATGGATTCATTGCCGCTATCATTACTGATGAAGGTGAAAGTACCGCTGTCGGTGCCCCCGTTGCACTTATTGCTGCCAGCGAGGCTGATATCCCAGCACTTCAGGCGTATGCTGCTACTCTTGGTGGAGCTCCTGCTGCAGCAGCACCTGCCGCCGCGGCGCCAGCGGCTGCGAAAGCTGCCCCTAAGGCTGCCGCTGCACCTAACGCAGCTGCATCGGCTGGCGGACGTGTTGTTGCCTCCCCTCTTGCAAAGAAAATGGCGGAAGAAATGGGAGTTGATTTGACTACTGTTGCTGGAAGTGGACCTGGTGGACGTATTACTGCTGGAGATGTTACCAAGGCCGCTTCTGGTGGAGCTCCTGTGAAGAAGGCAGCTGCTGCTCCAACCAAGCCCGTGTGGCAACCTGCTGAAGGCGTTGTTGCTGCTACACCTACCGCTCGTGTCTTGGCTAAGAAGGCCAAGTTGGACCTCGCTTCAATTGAGGGAACTGGTGAATTTGGTCGTGTCACTGCTGATGATGTTAAGATGGCCACTGGTGAGATGAAGCCTAAGCGTAAGGTAGCGGCACCTGGAGCACCTGCTCCTGTTGAGTTGCCTGAAGGTCTTGTTCCTTTCACTGGAATGCAGCGTGCCGTTTCCAACAACATGGTTGCTACTATGGACTGCCCTGTATTCCGTGCCAGTCGTGAGATTGAGATGGATGCTTTCAATGCTTTGTACCAACAGGTTAAGCCCAAGGGCGTGACTGTTTCAGCACTCCTTGCCAAGGCTGTCGCCAAGGCCATTGAGAAGCACCCCATCGTCAACAGTTCTTTCAGACCAGAGGGAACATTCTTCAACAAAGATATCAATATTGCCATGGCTGTTGCAATTGATGGTGGACTTATCACACCAGTATTGAAGTATGCCAACGAGCGTGATGTAATGGAACTTGGTGAAAACTGGAAGGTAAGTTTTTGGTGTGCATCGCTCTATATTTGTTTGGTGGCTCTTGTGTCTAACTTGTCTATTCTATGTTGCTGTGCAGGAACTTGTTGGAAAGGCCAAGTCTGGAACATTATCTCCTGACGAATACAACTCCGGTACATTCACAATTTCCAACATGGGTATGTTTGGAGTTTCCCAATTCGATGCCATCCTTCCTGCTGGACAAGGTGGTATTCTCGCAGTGGCAGGAACACAAGAACACATTGTGCCCTGCAAGCAATCAATCCTTGGTTTGAAGAAAATCTCAAAAATGACAGTGACACTCACATGCGATCACCGTCAAATTTACGGTGCTGACGCAGCATTGTTCTTGAAGACACTAAATGAAGTCATGATGAATCCTTCTCAATTGCTATAAATAAGTGACGGTTGATGTTCGAAGAGACCAACATGTACACAACAAACACAGAAAGGAGCAGAAACAATTAGGGCTATTGACAGATCAAAAGTATATAATTTAAGGAAGATTCTAGAAGAGCTAATCTGCAATGTATTTGTTTATCATCTCCTTCGTTTTTGCAGAACGAGAAGCGACGCTGATACAAAGAACAACGACGCAGCAATAGCAGTCGCAACAGTTAGTTGATGTAGTAGACGATCTGTCGGCTGCTGCTTGCTACTTGACTCTTCGCTGCTGCTTGAATCTGTGCCACTCGACTTCTTTCGACGAGGTGTCGCTACGATACGACCAACCTTTACATTGTCCTTTGGAAATGGGCCATCTTCGATATCTAGCACTTGTTTCTTCTCTTGCTCCACCACAAGCTGACCACATGCTCCAGCAATATCGGCACCCATCGTTCGTCGGATAGAGCAAAATGCGCCATACGATGATACAATTCTGCGAAACTCTTGCATGTGTTCTTCACTGGGGCAATCCAATTTATCTTTCACATCCGTCTTGTTGTACGGGATCAAGTTGACTACAAGATGACGCCCTTCACATAGCTTTCCTAGTTGATGAGCAGCTTCTATTGTTGACGTATCTCCAACTAACATTACATACTCGATCATTGCCCGCTTCTTCTTGCTTGCGGATTGCCTTTCTTCAATATTGAAATCTGTTGTCTTATCATCTTCCTGTGGGTTCTCCAAGAGTTTCCTCTTCGTTAGAGCCATCATGTGGGAATCAAGAGCCTCGATCAAAGATTCGATAGGTGTCCCTTTGGCTGAGGGCACAATCTTTTCTCTCATTGGTTGGTTCGGTGCGTGCAGCGATAATGCAAGGTTAATGCAAGGAAGATCTCTTGTAATGTCACGCATTCGAGATGCCACTCCCACAGTACTAACAGTAACTCGATTGTGAGCCAAATTCCATAGTCGGCGATCAATCATAGCCCTACAAGCAGCAAGAACATTGCGATAATTGTTAAGAGGCTCACCCATTCCCATAAATACGATGTTCCTGATGAGATCCATCCTCTTTTGCTTCTTCTGCCGTTTTCTATCTGTTCCTTCTTCATCCGTCATCATGTCATCTCTGCTTTCTTCGGATAGAATTTTACTCGCATGCACCAGCTGTTCTAAAATTTCCCCCGATGATAAGTTTCCTCTAATGCCCATGGTACCCGTTGCGCAGAAAGTGCAACCCATTGCACATCCAACTTGAGATGAAACACATAACGTGCATCTCCCTTCGTGTCGCATCAATACACTTTCTACAACATGTCCATCTTGCAGCTCTACTGCGAGTTTTGTTGTAGTTCCATCTGCGCTAGTTTGATGCATCTGGACTTTGGATGTAATAGTTGCAAATTTCTCGTCACTATCAGCTTCGGCTGAAACATTGTTTGATAAGAATTCGAGTAATGCTTTTGGCAGCTGAGCTTTACGCCCAGGACGAGAAGACACGGAATTTTTTGTTCGAAAGTTTGTGTGGCTTGCTACACTAACGCTCCCATCATCATCGTTGCTGCTGACGCCTTTTTCTACAACTTCTCCACGGAGTTCGGCCACAAATTCATCGAGCGGAGGGTAACCACTTCTGTGTAGGCGTTGGTAGAAATTGTCAAAGTGGTGTTCGCTTAATGTGATGCCATTTGCCTTGAGCGCTTTGTCGAACGCTGCTCGATCAAGTAAGGGCTTGGGGCAGAGAGGGTCCCTGAAGCGTTTGACTTGCTGTTTGGCGGCCATGATACTTAGGAGTTCAGCTTCGTGTTCAAGCGGGAGATGAGGCCCGCCAAAAACGACAGACAGGCCATAAAGCCACAGCCGCAAGCTTCTTGTGCGTCTTCCACCTGAAGGTCATCATCAAGCTCGCTCCACCATTCATCAAGGCTTCAACTCCGCGGTCTACCTCACTTTTCAAGTAACATCTGCAACAATGAAGTTCACTCTTGCTCTTGGTGCTATCCTCGCTACTACGGCGGCTGCTTTCGCCCCAGCTACCGTCGCCCCTCGTGCGGTTGCGGTTTCCACAACTGCTGTCAAGTAAGTCGAATGGGATCGATCGATGCTCTCCCGTCGTCATGATCTACCATCACAACATGTGCCGGCAGCACTTCATTACGAGCATTTGGAATACGCATGCATACATAGTATTGCTGCGTCTATACAAACAAAAAGCAAAATAAACAGACGTTGACGATAGAACAGCTCCCTCTACTGAATTTATTTGAGGAAAAGCTTGCAATCCGAAATCAATAACAGCACTTCTGAGTCTGTTTATTTGTCTTTTTTTGGCTCTACTGTGGAGAGACTTGCCTTGTTAATTGGTTGAATTGGAATTGAAACCAAAACGTGTACTTTTTTATATGCATCAGCTAATGCTCATTTCTGTCTTTGTATTACAGCTCCTTCTCTTCGGATATTTTCGAAGTCAGATCTGTTGATATGGCTGGCACCACGGAACAAATTGTCAAGGGAGGACGTGATCTTTTCCCTAAGCTCCCCAAAGCCTTCGAGGGCATCAAGGAGATTGGAGTGATTGGATGGGGATCCCAGGCTCCCGCCCAGGCTCAAAATCTTCGTGATTCTCTTGATGAGGCTGGATGCGACATCAAGGTTCGTATTGGTCTACGTGAGGGATCTTCCTCTTTCGAGGAGGCACGTGAGGTTGGATTCAGTGAGGATGCTGACACTCTTGGAGAGATGTACGATATTATTGGAAAGAGTGACTTGGTTATGCTTCTTATCAGTGATGCTGCCCAAGCTGCCCTTTACAAGGAAGTCTTCGCTGCCATGAAGCCTGGTGCCACTCTTGGTCTTTCCCACGGATTCTTGCTCGGATACCTTGAGTCTATCGGAGAGAGTTTCCCTGAGGATATGGATGTTATTGCCGTATGCCCCAAGGGTATGGGACCATCTGTGCGTCGTCTTTACGAACAGGGTAAGGAGGTGAACGGAGCTGGAATCAACGCATCTTTCGCTGTCCACCAGGACAAGTCTGGAAAGGCCACTGACCTTGCTCTTGGATGGGGAGTTGCTCTTGGATCACCTTTCATGTTCGAGACTACTTTGACTTCTGAGTACTGCTCTGATATCTACGGTGAGCGTGGTATCCTTCTTGGAGCCGTTCACGGTATTGTTGAGTCTCTCTACCGCAGGTACCAACGCCAGGGAATGTCTCCCGAGCAAGCCTTCATTGAATCTTGCGAGTCTATCACTGGAAATATTGTTAAGATCATCTCTACCAAGGGAATCAAGGCTGTCTACGATGGACTTAATGATGATGACAAGAAGATCTTCGAGGAAGCTTACTCCGCCTCTTACATGCCTGCTAAGGAAATCCTCCAAGAAATCTACGACGAGGTCTCCTCTGGTAACGAAATCCGAACAGTTATCATGCACGGAAAGCGTATTAACAAATTCCCTGTTGGAAAGATTGATGGAACTGATACTTGGCAAGTTGGAGAAAAGGTCCGTGAATCACGTGACGAAGAGAACATTCCCCTCAACCCTTTCACTGCCGGTGTTTACGTTGCTACCATGATGGCTCAGATTGATGTTCTCCTTGAGGCTGGACACCCATACTCTGAGGTTGTAAATGAATCTGTTATTGAGGCTGTTGACTCTTTGTGCCCATACATGCACTACCGTGGTGTTGCCTTCATGGTTGATAACTGCTCTTTCACTGCCAAGACTGGTTCCAGAAAGTGGGCTCCACGATTTGACTACATCCTTGACCAACTTGCATACACAGCTGTCGACAACGGCAAGCCCGTCGACGAGGATATCATCTCTGCTTTCCAGAACCACAGGGTTCACGCCGCCGTTACTGCATGCTGCGAACTTAGACCTTCCGTTGATATCAGTGTTGGATCTGCTTCATCGACCAAGGAAATCGTCATTGAGTAAAGAAAATTAAAAGTGTCTTATAAATAAATTAACTATATAGGGAATTTTGTCCACAAAGTGAATTGAGCTTGATTCTTCTACCTTCTCTGTGATATCGTGATGCAGGGGGTTCTCCACAAATAAAATGACGAACATGAAAGCAACAAACACAAAACTAGGTGCATAATCCTCTAGATAACATGTCGCATGAAAAAGCACACATTTGACGTTTTAGCTGTAAATTATCATTCCTCTAGCTCATTTAGCTACTCCTAATCCGACGCAACGCAGTACTACTCATCCCATGTGGCTCAGTCCTCTGCGTACATAGCAACTTCAACGGCGGTATTCCCAACGTATCCTCCCTATATCTATTTAACTTTCTACCTGTCGGCAAGGTTTCATGACTCAAGACCAATGCATCGAAATCATTTTGAAGTCCGGGGTAGCTTTCCGACTCAGGTGGTTGACCTGGAGGTCCATATTCATCGCTGATGGGGACACAGCGTATGCCTGTGGATACGATGTAAAAGATAACAGTATAGTATCAGCAAGACATCATAAGATAGAAACATATCATACACGTTGATCACACGAAACACACTTACGATTCTTCATCCCAGGCGCCAAATTGCCAATGAATTCGAGTACTCCAGCCATTCGTTCTTCCAACGGAGGTATTCTATCAGCGAATGCCTTATGAGTTAGCATTTCATCCCGCGTCACTCCAATCAACAGACGCCCACTAATAGGTTGCACAGAGGAGATGGCAAGTGTTAATAGTTTGCGATGTCCATAGTGCATCCCATCAAATGTGCCCCCAACACACACAGAGGAATAAAGTGATGTTGCAGGGATGGCTGTTCCACCAATGATTGGTGATCCAGTAAGTCCAGACTTGTCCTCTTCCCTGTTGTTACTGGCTGCAGTATTGCTCCGAATCTTTTCAAAGGCATCTTCATCTTCCAAGAATACAACATTTGGATCACCTGTCACCTCCGCACCATCTGGCCAATCATCCACATGCAACGCAACCAATGGGTGTAATCCCTTCACTTTCCTTTCAGCATTCACAGCATCCACATGTGCACGTAGGCCACCCAGTCCCTGTCCTTCCTTCGACGCATATTTACGTCCTGATCCGGTTGCAAATTCATTTGAGCTAATCCATCCTGTGATGGAATCATGACTACATATACATGATAAATCCGGACGTAAATCAATCCACCCCTCTGGGGGAGAATTGGGCATGTTTTGCGGATAAACAATCAGATCGAGTAATTTCTTCCCCTGTGTGATTGGACCTGCCGATGATGCATCTTCTTCGTCGTCGTCGTTATCAGTCTGTTGATTACTCTCTTTTTCGTCAAGTCCCACTGCTGCATCCCATGCCATACTGTAAATTTCTCCTGCATATCTTCGTAGTTGAGTCAAGCTCACATTGGAATATCCCTCGCCATCTAGACTGTCAGTCCCTCCAGTATTGGTTCGTAGGACAACACTTAGACGTTCGGCGGTGATTGACATGGCAGTTTCGAGAATGGCCTCGTTGGCAATTCGGGCGGATGCGGATTGAGGCATGGTTAGTATGGCGAGAGTGTGTTTGTGTTTCTTGGGTGCTGGGGGCGCTTCTTCGGAGGTGACTGATGTTTCCACATCGCTGCTGCTGGCAGCTTGATAGCACGCTACTGATGAGAAGGATGCATAATTTACAGCTCTCGATCTGGTCAGCGCATTATGATATGGTGATGTTGCACGTGGCTGCAATAAAGCCAACAATGGTAAAGGACGCACGAAGGAGAGTGCAACTACAACGCTTGTGAAGTCCACTTTCATTTTCTACACTAACTTTCAGAGAAGGACGCACGCAGCAAACAATAATCGACAGGCTGTAGTTGAGAGGATAGGATTGGAAGCTTGCGTATTGCGGCTTCAATGGCGTTTGCTTTGTTGAATTTGGGAGGCACTGACATTTATTTTTGTTAGGTCTTAGTTTATTTTCTACACGCGTTGACATTGCAAGGGGGTAAATCGCGAGGGGAGTTCGCCAGCCCACTCTCTAGGACACCGCGCACGTCGTCAACATGGCGAAGCAAATGGCAAAAAGACACCGCAAGAACAAAAAGCACGGCAGGTGTCAACCAATGATTTGTATGTTGGTTCTGACTCTCCGAGCCTTCCAAATTTGTTAGTACACATCGCTCCTGCTTCAGCTCCACAATTGTCACCGTGCTGGATCATTGTTCTGCTTGGTGCTAGCCTCCAAAATAGAAATATTCAAATCCATCAAAGGTACTTTTGAATTTGAATTTAGAGGTATCGGCATATCGGGTCAGTTTGTGCACGCACGCATCGCCAGTAATCAGCGTCTCCACGACTCTATTCCTCATCAATCATCAGTAAATTGTTCTTCTTGGTGTTGCTGACATCTACACAAAAATGGCTGGTCTCGTATTAGCATCATTCAACCAGAGGTCCATCCTTGTTGCTATTCTCGTCATTGTATGCAACAACGTCTTCACTGCCGCATGGACGACTACAGCTCCAACGTCCATTCAACGGTCGCATCAGAACTATCCTCACAGCAGTCACAGAATAGGATGGTCTACAACACAATTATCCTATAGAGACGACGAGCATGATACATTAGAAAGCAAGAAAAAGTCATCTCCTCCTGCCAAGGACTTTCAATCTAGAATGAAACGTATGGCGATGCGTAGAAGAGAAACTGGCAAATCTTGGCGACCACCAAATGTCCAGACTGCAACTTCGTTAGAGGACTTTGCGAATGTCATACAAGAGGGTAGAACAAAGAACCAATTAGTTGTTGTTCGCTTCTATGCCAATTGGTGTAAAAAATGTCAAGCTCTCCGGCCATCATTTGATAAAGTTGCCTCCTCGAAACCACAGGTAATCTTTGTGGATGTGCCCGTCACAAATACGAATGTAGAGTTACATCAAGGTTTGGGAGTGAAAAGTGTCCCATTTGCTCATATCTATTGTCCTGAAAAGGGCTTGGTGTTTGAAGAGAAGATATCACGACGTCGCTTTTCAGAGTTTGAAGAGTTGGTGGAACAGCATTCTTCTTAGTCCTTGAGAAAAATCAATGATGTCTCATCATTCATCTAATAGAATATAGAAAACTATGCAAGATAGTAATCACATGTATATAAGTAAATGGTTTACACATAAATTTTGTACATAAACCTCTCGTTATTTTACCACCACTGTGCAAACAAGAGTTCCTAATACTTGAAGAGATTCATATCCGCATTACTTAATTGAGAGTTGCTTCCATTATTTTGATTCAAGCCTGCGAATGGATCAAACGCCGCGTTGTTATTGGCAGATGGTGGTGGTGGTCCGCCAGCCGAGCCATCAAAATGGATCAAACACTTGTCCAGTGTTGATATTTTGTTGACCTGCTTGTGCTGTAGTTGAATAACTTGATGTCATACTGTCTTTGCTGCCGCTGTTCCAGCTTGCTTGGGGTGATATTTCTGGTTTACTTTGCCCACCCATGAATGCAAATCCACTATTGGGTTGTTGCTCGTGTTGTTTGTGGTGGTTGACTTTGTTGTTGCATCGTTCCTCCATATTGTTGTCCTCCGTATTGGCCGTGGCTTGCTTGTTGTGAGGATCCATAAGATGATCCATACGCCCCAGCTGGATTAGATTGTGCAGTGGAAGCCCAGGGCATTTGTCCATGTGGTGGTGGTGGTTGTTGTTGTTGGCCTCCATGAACAGGAGTTGCCACCACCGCTGGTGTGGGCTGTGCCGCAACAACAGGAACTGTTGGTGGAGTCAAGCCAGACCCCTCTAACCCATCCAATCGTTTTATTTGTTCTTGCTTCTCTGCCTTTGCCTTGACCATATCAGCAATATCCTCGCGGCATTGATCATACAATGCTCTCACCTTTCTATCCGTTGGTAACCATCCCTCATTATCTTCCATACTCTCAAAGACTGGATACATCTCTAACCCGAATTCTTCTTTAAATCCCAAAATTTGACGTTCTATCATGGCCAGTTCAGTCTTTGAAGTGGCCTCCTTGGCCCCAGCGGCGGCGTATCGTGCAGCATTCATGAGTTTTTCACCGATTGTCTGCGCGCCCAAGATAGAAGCCGTTCCAGTACGGTTGGCCTCTGCCAAATTAACCTTCCCCTTAAGCGTATCCCTCTTCCTCTCATAGGCTGCCACCTCCCTCTGCGCCTTGATCAATGTCGGTCGAATCACATTAATCAACCGATCATCGGCCACGTAGAATTCTTGTGTGGAGGTAATTTGCTCCAGGTGGGCGTACATGTCCACTCCGAATTTTTCTTTGCGCGCATTGATGTCTCGGTCGATTAGGAGGAGGTCAGCGTGAAGTTTGGTTTTGGTGGCGGCTGTTTGGGTGGCCTCTCCTGCTTGGGTTGCGGCCTTGGTGGCGGCGGATACGACGCTATCCCACATGGTCGCTGAATAAATCTTCGAAAATATGTGAGAAGAAGGCAATCATTCTGGCGGGAGTCCCATCTTGCTTTGGAAACAAATGTGAAATGTGCTGATTGCAAAGATACAATGCACATCTTTGCTCTTGTATTGATGTGTTGAGCTCAGTGGCTTGGCTTGGCTTGGCTTGGCTTGGCTTGAGCAGTAGGTTGGTAATAATAAAAGTTGGGCAGCATGCAGCATCATCATCGACAGTGGCGACGGTTAGTTCCCATAACGCTCATCCTCATCATCTGTTATCAAGATTGTCATGCACTGGCATCATCATCACCGAAACAAGTCATCTCACGCAGAAATGATGGCCGAAGCAAGAGCTTTTCTTTCGACGAACCAAACAATAAACGAGTTGACAATGACTCGGAAATGAAGTTCCAGTTAAGCCAAGTTGGACGTGACCTCATCCGACCGTCTGTGGCGCTTGGTCATGTTCAAGCAGCAGTTAGATCTACGTTTCTTCCGTCTATACCTAGCAGCTCTTCCAGCAACATACTAGGCAGCTCTGGATATTTGCAATATATTTTGTTAGACAATATACAGGACCTTTGTACCTCGCTTCGATCTGTTCTTGCCACGCAAACGCATTTTGGAAGGTGTTGGTGTAGGACGAGCCGATGCAACTGCTCTAAGTGCTACCTTGAACTTCTTGATTCGAGACGGGTGCGGAATGCTGGCTTCATTACTGTTTACTTCTTATGCGGCGAAGCAGTTTCAGGAGGAATGTAAAGAGATGGAAGTACTTTGCTGATGTAATGGTTGATATTGGAATTACCTTGGAGATCGTTGCTCCATGTGTGCTTTCGTCTCCAGCACTCAAAGGGTGGTTCTTGCCGTTGATCTGTCTGGCAAACGTATGCAAAGCTTTGTGCGGGGTGGCTGCTGGTGCTTGTAGCGGTGCTTTCCAATTATACTGGTCAAATAATTTGATTGGAACTCAAGATGGTATATCAGAGATTTCTGCAAAGAATGGTGCACAAAGAACAGTGATGGGAGGTGTTGGGCTAGTTATGGCTGGCTTATTGGCGAAGTGTCTTGGTAGTGGAAATGTTAGTATGGTTGTTTGGGTCGGTTTGTACTGTGCACTAACTTCCGTCCATCTCGTGGCAAACTGGTGGAGTTTGAAATTAGTGGCACTTGACTGGTTAAATTCGTGGAGACTGCACTTTATTGTGGATCAATTTCTTCGCTCTGTGAATGAAACAAATACTGACCATGCCGTCGTGAGTAATCCAATGGAGCTATCAAGAATTGAACCGCTGCTGTTTCTGCCAGAGTTGAAGAGAAGAAAGTTATGCCCAATCGAAATGGGTGTTTCCTTCAATCGGTTTGCTAGAATGTCCCATCATACTTCAACTTCATTACAATCAGTTCTGTCGCAGAAACAAAAACAGAATTATATTCTTAGTGTTGGCCACGCATGTAGGAAACGAGTCAAGCAAAAACGACGGGTTTTGGTTGCATTTAGTCCTGAGTGCAGCAACAAAGATGTTGCTAAGGCATACTTACATGCGTGTATAGTAGGGCATGAACTTGCATCGACTTCAAAGGAGCAACGTAACGATGTAGAAGAGATTGAAATAGTCAAGGAGGTAGAAGTAATAGCAGAGAACAAGCTTACTCAGCTCTTTCCTCTTTTTGAAATGAGTGCTTCAAATGCAGGTTGGAATTTGGACAGAACTGAGATATCTAACCAGGGCTACGAGATATGTTATGAGTGAGGAAGTTGTGTCGTGTATTGGTAGTGTAGCGTAGCTTAAATCATTCAATAGGTGATAACATAAATGCTTTGTCGTTATAGTTACTCGTCCAATCCGCTTAGCCAACGAACTGAGTTACCTTGTAGACCATTCACGAAGCTTTTTGCATCCATAACATTTCGCGTAGCTGGTTGGACCTTTAGCATTTCGAGGACCGACCCATCCGAACAAACTAATCGCAATCCATCTTTCTTCTTTGGTCCGATTTCAATAACGTTGGTAGGCTCAGCTGTCTCTTCCAATACCCTTGTTTCGACGACTTTCACTTTCACGGGATCGTTTGATTCGTCGTCGCCAACTTGAAAGTATAGAAATGTGCCTGGCCACATTGAAAATCCTCTGACACGATTATGACACTCCTGAGCTGACATTTTTGTTGGCCAGAGTTGGCCTTCCGATGAATCAATCATGCTTGCTTCAGCTACAAGACTTTCATCTTGAACAGTTGCAGTATCCATGGTGATATCCCCCTTGATTACCTTTGGCAGCGCATCAACCAAGCTTTTTGTTCCAATATCAAATAGTGTAGGCAGTAGCGTTGTTGCCTGTTCGTTTTCATCAATCTCAAGACTCTCCTGTGCAACGATTGGGCCAGCGTCCATTTTTGATACAGTGAACAAGACTGAGACACCAACTGGGTTGTCTCCCGCTTCCAATGATCTCTGTACTGGACTAGCTCCTCTCCAACGAGGTAACAAACTAGGATGGATATTCAATGTGCCAAACTTTGGTAGTGCCAAGAATCGTTTTGGTAGATACTGTCCATAGGCAGCTGTTATGCACAGATCGGGTCTCACTTCATTTTCTAATTCATCCAAGAATTCCGCATCCCTTGCTTTTTCAGGACAGAGAGTGTATATACCGAGCTCTTCAGCAACAAGACCAACGGGAGAAGGGACTTCTTTACCACGACGCTTGCGTCTTTTAGGTGGTTGTGTGACCACGCCAACAACTTCGTATTGACTGTCAGGGCTTTGAGATTGCTCGTAAATTGTTTTGAGAGAAGTTGCTGCCACATCCGGGGTGCCCAGAAACAATATTCTTGCTTTCTTAGAGGAATCGTCATCAGATGAAGACGAGTATAGACGTGAAAATGATCGAGTATTGTATTGTAATGCAACTAATTGTGAAGCGCCATCAGCTCTTCTAATGCGTAGGCTATACGACGGCGAAACACCCGATCTGGCCACACGAGACACGGCACCGAGCTGCTGCTGGAATCCATGGCAGGGACGAAGGAGGATTGCCGCGGTCATTGTACTGATGACGACTATTGTCGCGAGTAGGTTGTTCGGCGTGGAGGCAGCGGATCTCATGATTTTTTGTGAGGAGGAAAAGCAAGAGACGACGGACGTCAGAACGCGCCAAAAATAGCTGCCGACACACACACACAACAAGAGCTTGGCTTCTTGATACCCACCATGATGACATCCAGATCCATAGTTGCGACAGTTGTTGCTGCTTTTTTGTGCATCAGTGCAAATGCTCTGGTGCCAAATGCTCACACTAATGTTCCGACACGTCGTGACGTTTTGGGGCAAGCTGCATCTTCCTTTCTTGCACCTCTTGTGATCGGTACACTACCTGCTAACGCTCTCGAGGGATGCGGACGAGCTTCACATAACTGCATCCGTACAGCGTGGGTAGCTCCATCATCTATTACTACTCCGGAAGGTGTTGCTCAGACAATTCGCGATGTACTCAACACATACCCACAGAAAGGCCAAGCCGGAGTCGATTGCAATGGATGGAAAATCGTGAATGATGCCTTGGAATCAGATGCGGCCATCATCACATTAGAGTTTAAATCATGCGTAGGACCAGCAGCCTTGGCAATAAACTTGGGACAACCATTTATAGATGATTTGAAGTTGGAAATTGGGAAAGATGCATCTGATAAGTTCAAGGTGAATGTGCTCAGTAAAAGTAGAATGGGAAGCACTGATGTGTCTGTAAATAGGAAGCGTTTGATATATCTGGGAAACCAGTTGAAGGAGAAGGGATGGAGTGTACCAGATCCAAAGTATCCATATGAAATGTCACCTTAAAACAGGAGAGGTGACTGCAACGAAATGAATGGCATGTGTCATACTCAAGAAGTTGCCTTATGCTCAAAGAAGTCTGATGCACCAAGCATGGACAAGACACCTAAGAGAGCTAATCAACTTCTTCGTAGTAATCACTTGTTGATCAAGTGAATGCAGTCTATTATCTAAACTATCACTTCGACTTCACGCCAGTTGAATCCATGCACATGCATCACGTTTTCCTTGCATTGACATTTCTCCTCCTTTCTCCGTTTTCCCTCTTCGCCGTCCGCTTTCCAGCCAGCTCTGCCTCCTCAAAACTTCAACGCAAACAAACGCACCATGATGTCCGCTACGGTAGCACGCAGAGCTCAGCGCTCCCTTTCATTGCTCGCCAAGAGGGCGTTGTCTACACCTGCCGCTGCTCCATCGAGACAGGCCCCATCTGCAAAGGCCCTCGCTGTGGCAGAGTTCGATTCCGAATATGTGCAGAACCAAGCCCATTTGGAGGGAGAAAAATCGGAAATTCAAAAATACCAGGAGCAGATGAATGCCATCGACCGCCATGCCGTATTCGCCGTGACAACTCCTTTGCCTGACCCAGTTCTCCCTGAGAATAAGTCGGAAATTGCTGCCTTGGATTCAGCTCATAAAAATCAAATTCCTTTGACCCCTGAGGGCCACGAAAAAATCGTCGTCATAAAACAGGAGCAAGCCAAGTGGCCTGGACAGTCCCCCCTCGGTAAAGAACAGGCGTGGGTCATCTCTTTCCAAGATCAGGGTGAGACCGCCGAAACTTGGAACAACCCTCTCATGGGTTGGGTGAGCAGTGCCGATCCTTTGGCCAACAACATGCGTCTCCAGATGTCTTTCGCTACAGCTGAGGATGCCAAATACTTTGCAGAGAAGCGTGGGTGGAAATTCATTATTGAAGCTCCCATCATTCGAAAGGGAAGAGACGATGATGCTCAATATCAAGATGTATTCTTGCCGCAAGCTGTGGCGGGGGCGATAAAGAGGGAGGGACACAAGTGTGATCACTGGTACCGTGATGCGGCGGGAGCTAGTCACTACTTCCGTCCATTGAAGTACCATGGAGATGGAACAGTGAGGCAGCATGGTCCTGAGAGGGAGGCTGCTGTAGCTAAGGATGCTGAAAGTTACTACAAACTTCGGTAAATAACTGATGCTTGGATGCATGCAAACGATTAGATGTGGGGGGAGGACTTGATGAGGGGGAGGACTTGATATGTTTAATACTACTCGGTTTCCGACATTACTTATTGCTGAGATTAGTATTAAATAGCGAAAGAGGGGTGGATGGAGGGTGATCCGGTCCAAAAGTCTGGGCAATAGAGAAGAATAGACACACTTTGTTTCTATCTCATGATAAAAATGTAACAAAAGTATATTACAGATTATTATTATGCTGGTGACTTAGAGCTGCATCTTCTTCTTCTAGTCACTTGCTATGATGAAAGCATTGTGGGGCTGCGAATTTACTTATGAATATGGTCAATTTCCCTCACCACAAAAAACCACAAATAATTTGAGACTGGAGAGGCCTGGAATTGGATAATCTGACTCTCGACTCTTCACTATCAGATTGGCCATGAGATAGCTAAATTTCCATTTCACAGCTCACAAACAATAACAAAATCGTTAAAAAAAGATACAACAGCAGGTACCATAGATAGATATTTGACAAAAGATGGCACACACACTGCCACTTATCGATGAGCGCATGTTCCACAACGAAGCAAAAGAACAAAGAACAGTGATGATGTAACTTGAGTCTACATATATATACAGGCAAAAAGGAATGTTCCGGTACTGGGACTCGAACCCAGGTATCCTGCGTGAAAGGCAAGTATGATAACCACCTACATCATACCGGATGTGTTACCAAATGTAACAAACTTTGCTATATCATTACATTGTACTGTACTATGTGTCTTCAGATTACATTACTGAAATGTAGCTTTTTACATGTTGCTGCAACTCACCCATTTGTTGGAAGTGTCTCTCAAATCTTCATCCAATAATGTTGCGTCTGGAAGACTAGCGTAGCCTATTCTTACCTATTATAGTGTCTGGGAGCTTCTGTGGGCCAGCTGTGATTGATACTGCTTATGAACTTGCTTTGTGACTGATTCTGGTTGTCATGGCTGGTGTATCACCTAATAATTATGTTTACCCTGGTATTCTTATGTTTCCGAATATGCTTTAACAAACTGTGTATCTATATGGCCTCACCTCAACTCACCCTCACCTCACCATACCTAATAATTCTAGATTCTAGACAAGATGTTTGATGACATCTTGAGACTTTGGATACATTGTTTGTGAGCTGCAAAATGATACTACGCAAAGCTGTTCAAAAGATTGATTTGCAAAGGCTGGGTCTCGTTGCCTGTAAGATGAGTGGACAATGGAGGTGTATGGTAGTCTGACTCGAGATTCGTCCACAGAGGCTGTGAGTTGCAAAAAAAAGTACATATTTGACTTGGATGGGGAGCAAAAAGTATAGTTCCGATACTGGGACTCGAACCCAGGTATGCCGCGTGAGAGGCGGCTATGATAACCACCTACATCATATCGGAGTGCGCCAGCCGAGAATCGAACTCGGGGCCCAACGATGGCAACGTTGGATTTTACCACTAAACCACTGGCACGATTGCAAGACGACTCGACCTGTTGCTCGTTCGCTTGCAAAGTGGAGTTGCATTGACCTACATAAAGGCAAAGTGTGGCAATGCGACAAAAAGACATCAAGATGAACGAACAAAATGAAAACTTCACCACAACTACAATAACATGCACGAAGAGCATAGCAGCAAATCAGACGACATATGATCATTGGACCCTTCCGCTGTCAACCTTCTGCCGTGGTACACCTGTTTGGAGCTTTGAAGCCCCTCTTTTTGTTACAATTGATAATCTGAAGGTGGTCAATGGTTTACTTCTTTTTATACTTCAAGGATCAAGGCTTGTCTTGAATGAATTGCAAAAGTGTCAAGAAAACATTCCTACACTCTCCCAAAGTATACGGATCACATCGTCATCTCACGCCTAATACATTGTATAGTGAATCAGCGTGTGCACCGCTACGAGCATCAAAATCATGCCCTCTGCAATTCAACCTCAACTACACGAGGTGGGTGCTAAAATCCAACGAGGACAAAAACTATTCCTCCTCCACAACCACTCGGATGGCTTCCTCGGGGTGAACTGGCAGGGAAAATACCACCTCGCCTATATAATGGAAAGTTGGAATCCCGATACTAATCAATTTAGAGTACTCTGGAATCGAAAGGGGCACTCGGCACAAACTGTCGAAACACTCAGATATCCCGATCAAGTCTTGGAAAGGGATATAGTCAATTCACAAGTGACAGTGGATGATGATACCCATCATGGCATGATATGGACAGCAGAGGTGGTTGACTTGTTACGAGATGATTTTATTAATGTCAGAGTGAAATGGGAGCGTGGAGATGTACAAAATGTCTACCTCTCGCGCTTGTCTGTCGGAGGATTAAAAACACGGAGGAAACGAACTGCTACAAATATGCTTGGGTTTGGCAAGAAGTTGACAGTGCGGGAAGCTGCTGCTGCGAAGAGAAAGAAGCCATTGAGCAAGAATGATGAGGTCATATCAATTTCTTCATCTACAAGTGATGATGGCAGTCGCGAAGCAGGACTTAATAGCACTAAGATGGAGGAAGTGGAAGAGAATGATAAGAAGCCACCAGCATTTGTCACTCTCAATACTGCGCCATTGTCAGCGACGTCCTCTTCTTCTAATGGAGCAACTAACAGGGCAGATTCCCTCGAGTCGAACGCAAACGACAACTCTGACTCTGAGCAATCAAGTGGCGGTGGTACTAGTGTCAGCTCGACTAGTAATCAAGATATCACGGTGACAAAAAGAGTGAGAGTATCAGTACCTCGTCATCGCCATCGTAATGAGGCTCAAACTAAAGAAACATCACCTCGGTCTATCACCGCAGTTCGAGGATTCACAGAAATATCACCACAGATCAAAGAGGATATACCGGCGACAGTTCGAAATATTTTGACCGATTTGGATGAGGTTGACAGAGGTTCAGAAGAATATATCGAGACACTCAAGGATGCCGTCTCGTTGCTCCAGGAAGAGCTATTCGAGTTGAATGAGAAGACGCGTTTCATTAATGCACCGCTGGAAGCCAAACCTATCAACAATGGGTCACGTGGCAACAAAGATCGGATCGTTCACATGGCAAAAACAACATACAAGCTACCAGATAGTCAAATCGCAGAAATGTTTGAGAATCATTTGGAATATGATGATCACGGATTCTACAGTATCCATGACGCTATCCCAATTTTGCAACGTATGAGCGACGAATTCCGTGTATTGCGCGTCGACTTCGAGTCAAATGAAAATAAGAGTAACGGTGAAGATGAACATGACAGTGACGATAGTATTGACAGTGAATCTGCCGAGGATATTGCTCGAAGAAACTTTAATTTGTTAGGCAGAAGGATTAAGACCACGTTCGAGAATGGAAAAGAGTTTCAAGGTAATGTCACTGCTGTTCATTATCGAGTTCAGTACGACGATAAGGAAAATGAAACGATGAGTGGAAGTGAAGTGATGCAAAGTCTTGCTGATAACGATGTAGTATTAGGATCGTCATCCATGAAAGAGCTTGGTTTGTCCTCACTAGAAATATTCTCGGGATGTAGCCTGATGTCGGATTACTGTGAGCGGAGAGGAATGAAAGCAACTTCTATTGACAAAGATGTGGATTCTAACGCCACAATCAAGGCTGACTTTTTCAACGAAGGTGTCCAAGCCTATCTTGCGACGAAGACACATGATTTTATACATGCCAGCCCTGAGTGCAAGTTCTATTCTCATATTATGTGCGGCAAGCATCGTGACAAAGACAATTACAACAAAACACCAGAAGCTCACCTGGCTGATGCAATGCTACTCGATCTTTTTTACTATTTTCAAAAAGAACTGATGAAAAATAAAGATGTGACTCTAACACTGGAAAATCCGGCTGCTTGGATGATGAAAGGTAATATCATGACACAGCTATTCGAGGGAGAGCTCAACATGAAACCGTACAAAATATTCTATTGCCAGTTCGGTAGAGGAGAAAAGAAGCCAACGTGTATTTGGACAAATGATCAAAGTCTCGGAAAAATACTTGTTCGAATAGGGGGTGTATGCAACTGTGGAGGCAAGCACGAAGAAAGTGTGCAAGGCTCAACGCACAAAACAAATTTTGCAGCTTTGCCTACAAAACTTTGCAACGTAATTTCCGATTACGTGTTCACAAAACATAGGCAACTCAAGTTCAAGAAATACATCGAGAATTCGGACTAAATGTAGAACAAAAGGTTAGACAGTCTCAAAAGTTCGCATGTACTACAACCCTCTATGACGTGGATGGCAACAAGATATAGCCAACAGCAGTAATCTAATGAAGCCGACATTCAGCTCTACTCTAGCACCATATCGTATCTAACGCTGTGAGTATGGCAATCAACAGGTTCTAGCGGCCCATTAATGTTGGTTACGATAGCATAGAAGGATATTTCTCACTACTCAAGCTCTTTATACGCGTATCAGCCATGCTACAGCCTCGTAGGTGACCCGATGAGGTCCAATCTTACGATCGCTATTGCTGAACTCTAGCACCATATCGTATCTAACGCTGTGAATATGGCAATCAACAGGTTCTAGCGGCCCATTAATGTTGGTTACGATAGCATAAAAGAATATTTTCCACTACTCAAGCTCTTTATACGCGTATCAGCCATGCTACAGGCTCGCGGGTGACCTGATGAGGACCGACATTTGGATGGCCGCTAGCACTACTCTAGCACCAAATCGTCTCTATCGCTGCGAATATGGCAATCAACAGGTTCTAGCGGCCCATTAATGTTGGTTACGATAGTATAGAAGGATATATGTCACTGCTCGTGCTCTCTTTACGCGTATCAGCCATGCTACAGCGTCGTCGGTGACCTGATGAGGTCCACTTTGGGATGGCCACAGCTCAACTGTAGCACCATATCGTATCCAACGCTGTGAATATGGCAATCAACAGGTTCTAGCGGCCCATTAATGTTGGTTACGATAGTATAGAAGGATATATGTCACTGCTCGAGCTCTCTTATAGCGGTAACAGCTAACAGCCATGCTACAGCGTCGTCGGTGACCTGATGAGGTCCACTTTGGGATGGCCACAGCTCAAGAGTAGCACATATCGTATCCAACGCTGTGAATATGGCAGAATCAGCGTTCAGGTGAGCGGCACATTAAGGATTGGTGGTTACGATAGTATAGAAGGATATATGTCACTGCTCGAGCTCTCTTTACGCGTATCAGCTATCAGCCATGCTACAGCGTCGTAGGTGACCTGATGAGGTCCACTTTGGGATGGCCACAGCTCAACTGTAGCACCATATCGTATCCAACGCTGTGAATATGGCAATCAACAGGTTCTAGCGGCCCATTAATGTTGGTTACGATAGTATAGAAGGATATATGTCACTGCTCGAGCTCTCTTTACGCGTATCAGCCATGCTACAGCGTCGTCGGTGACCTGATGAGGTCCACTTTGGGATGGCCACAGCTCAACTGTAGCACCATATCGTATCCAACGCTGTGAATATGGCAATCAACAGGTTCTAGCGGCCCATTAATGTTGGTTACGATAGTATAGAAGGATATATGTCACTGCTCGAGCTCTCTTTACGTACAGCTATCAGCCATGCTACAAGCGTCGTCGGTGACCTGATGAGGTCCACTTTGGGATGGCCACAGCTCAACTGTAGCACCATATCGTATCCAACGCTGTGAATATGGCAATCAACAGGTTCTAGCGGCCCATTAATGTTGGTTACGATAGTATAGAAGGATATATGTCACTGCTCGAGCTCTCTTTACGCGTCATACAGCCATGCTACAGCGTCGTCGGTGACCTGATGAGGTCCACTTTGGGATGGCCACAGCTCAACTGTAGCACCATATCGTATCCAACGCTGTGAATATGGCAATCAACAGGTTCTAGCGGCCCATTAATGTTGGTTACGATAGTATAGAAGGATATATGTCACTGCTCGAGCTCTCTTTACGCGTATCAGCTATCAGCCATGCTACAGCGTCGTCGGTGACCTGATGAGGTCCACTTTGGGATGGCCACAGCTCAACTGTAGCACCATATCGTATCCAACGCTGTGAATATGGCAATCAACAGGTTCTAGCGGCCCATTAATGTTGGTTACGATAGTATAGAAGGATATATGTCACTGCTCGAGCTCTCTTTACGCGTATCAGCCATGCTACAGCGTCGTCGGTGACCTGATGAGGTCCACTTTGGGATGGCCACAGCTCAACTGTAGCACCATATCGTATCCAACGCTGTGAATATGGCAATCAACAGGTTCTAGCGGCCCATTAATGTTGGTTACGATAGTATAGAAGGATATATGTCACTGCTCGAGCTCTCTTTACGCGTATCAGCCATCAGCCATGCTACAACGTCGTCGGTGACCTGATGAGGTCCACTTTGGGATGGCCACAGCTCAACTGTAGCACCATATCGTATCCAACGCTGTGAATATGGCAATCAACAGGTTCTAGCGGCCCATTAATGTTGGTTACGATAGTATAGAAGGATATATGTCACTGCTCGAGCTCTCTTTACGCGTATCAGCCATGCTACAGCGTCGTCGGTGACCTGATGAGGTCCACTTTGGGATGGCCACAGCTCAACTGTAGCACCATATCGTATCCAACGCTGTGAATATGGCAATCAACAGGTTCTAGCGGCCCATTAATGTTGGTTACGATAGTATAGAAGGATATATGTCACTGCTCGAGCTCTCTTTACGCGTATCAGCCATGCTACAACGTCGTCGGTGACCTGATGAGGTCCACTTTGGGATGGCCACAGCTAACTGTAGCACCATATCGTATCCAACGCTGTGAATATGGCAATCAACAGGTTCTAGCGGCCCATTAATGTTGGTTACGATAGTATAGAAGGATATATGTCACTGCTCGAGCTCTCTTTACGCGTATCAGCCATGCTACAACGTCGTCGGTGACCTGATGAGGTCCACTTTGGGATGGCCACAGCTCAACTGTAGCACCATATCGTATCCAACGCTGTGAATATGGCAATCAACAGGTTCTAGCGGCCCATTAATGTTGGTTACGATAGTATAGAAGGATATATGTCACTGCTCGAGCTCTCTTTACGCGTATCAGCCATGCTACAGCGTCGTCGGTGACCTGATGAGGTCCACTTTGGGATGGCCACAGCTGAACTGTAGCACCATATCGTATCCAACGCTGTGAATATGGCAATCAACAGGTTCTAGCGGCCCATTAATGTTGGTTACGATAGTATAGAAGGATATATGTCACTGCTCGAGCTCTCTTTACGCGTATCAGCCATGCTACAAGCGTCGTCGGTGACCTGATGAGGTCCACTTTGGGATGGCCAGCCACTGTAGCACCATATCGTATCCAACGCTGTGAATATGGCAATCAACAGGTTCTAGCGGCCCATTAATGTTGGTTACGATAGTATAGAAGGATATATGTCACTGCTCGAGCTCTCTTTACGCGTATCAGCCATGCTACAACGTCGTCGGTGACCTGATGAGGTCCACTTTGGGATGGCCACAGCTAACTGTAGCACCATATCGTATCCAACGCTGTGAATATGGCAATCAACAGGTTCTAGCGGCCCATTAATGTTGGTTACGATAGTATAGAAGGATATATGTCACTGCTCGAGCTCTCTTTACGCGTATCAGCCATGCTACAGCGTCGTCGGTGACCTGATGAGGTCCACTTTGGGATGGCCACAGCTGAACTGTAGCACCATATCGTATCCAACGCTGTGAATATGGCAATCAACAGGTTCTAGCGGCCCATTAATGTTGGTTACGATAGTATAGAAGGATATATGTCACTGCTCGAGCTCTCTTTACGCGTATCAGCTATCAGCCATGCTACAGCGTCGTCGGTGACCTGATGAGGTCCACTTTGGGATGGCCATAGCACCATATCGTATCCAACGCTGTGAATATGGCAATCAACAGGTTCTAGCGGCCCATTAATGTTGGTTACGATAGTATAGAAGGATATATGTCACTGCTCGAGCTCTCTTTACGCGTATCAGCCATGCTACAGCGTCGTCGGTGACCTGATGAGGTCCACTTTGGGATGGCCCATAGCACCATATCGTATCCAACGCTGTGAATATGGCAATCAACAGGTTCTAGCGGCCCATTAATGTTGGTTACGATAGTATAGAAGGATATATGTCACTGCTCGAGCTCTCTTTACGCGTATCAGCCATGCTACAACGTCGTCGGTGACCTGATGAGGTCCACTTTGGGATGGCCACAGCTGAACTGTAGCACCATATCGTATCCAACGCTGTGAATATGGCAATCAACAGGTTCTAGCGGCCCATTAATGTTGGTTACGATAGTATAGAAGGATATATGTCACTGCTCGAGCTCTCTTTACGCGTATCAGCCATGCTACAGCGTCGTCGGTGACCTGATGAGGTCCACTTTGGGATGGCCACAGCTGAACTGTGCACCATATCGTATCCAACGCTGTGAATATGGCAATCAACAGGTTCTAGCGGCCCATTAATGTTGGTTACGATAGTATAGAAGGATATATGTCACTGCTCGAGCTCTCTTTACGCGTATCAGCCATGCTACAGCGTCGTCGGTGACCTGATGAGGTCCACTTTGGGATGGCCATAGCACCATATCGTATCCAACGCTGTGAATATGGCAATCAACAGGTTCTAGCGGCCCATTAATGTTGGTTACGATAGTATAGAAGGATATATGTCACTGCTCGAGCTCTCTTTACGCGTATCAGCCATGCTACAACGTCGTCGGTGACCTGATGAGGTCCACTTTGGGATGGCCATAGCACCATATCGTATCCAACGCTGTGAATATGGCAATCAACAGGTTCTAGCGGCCCATTAATGTTGGTTACGATAGTATAGAAGGATATATGTCACTGCTCGAGCTCTCTTTACGCGTATCAGCCATGCTACAGCGTCGTCGGTGACCTGATGAGGTCCACTTTGGGATGGCCACAGCTGAACTGTAGCACCATATCGTATCCAACGCTGTGAATATGGCAATCAACAGGTTCTAGCGGCCCATTAATGTTGGTTACGATAGTATAGAAGGATATATGTCACTGCTCGAGCTCTCTTTACGCGTATCAGCTATCAGCCATGCTACAGCGTCGTCGGTGACCTGATGAGGTCCACTTTGGGATGGCCATAGCACCATATCGTATCCAACGCTGTGAATATGGCAATCAACAGGTTCTAGCGGCCCATTAATGTTGGTTACGATAGTATAGAAGGATATATGTCACTGATCGAGCTCTCTTTACGCGTATCAGCCATGCTACAGCGTCGTCGGTGACCTGATGAGGTCCACTTTGGGATGGCCATAGCACCATATCGTATCCAACGCTGTGAATATGGCAATCAACAGGTTCTAGCGGCCCATTAATGTTGGTTACGATAGTATAGAAGGATATATGTCACTGCTCGAGCTCTCTTTACGCGTATCAGCCATGCTACAGCGTCGTCGGTGACCTGATGAGGTCCACTTTGGGATGGCCACAGCTGAACTGTAGCACCATATCGTATCCAACGCTGTGAATATGGCAATCAACAGGTTCTAGCGGCCCATTAATGTTGGTTACGATAGTATAGAAGGATATATGTCACTGCTCGAGCTCTCTTTACGCGTATCAGCTATCAGCCATGCTACAGCGTCGTCGGTGACCTGATGAGGTCCACTTTGGGATGGCCATAGCACCATATCGTATCCAACGCTGTGAATATGGCAATCAACAGGTTCTAGCGGCCCATTAATGTTGGTTACGATAGTATAGAAGGATATATGTCACTGCTCGAGCTCTCTTTACGCGTATCAGCCATGCTACAGCGTCGTCGGTGACCTGATGAGGTCCACTTTGGGATGGCCATAGCACCATATCGTATCCAACGCTGTGAATATGGCAATCAACAGGTTCTAGCGGCCCATTAATGTTGGTTACGATAGTATAGAAGGATATATGTCACTGCTCGAGCTCTCTTTACGCGTATCAGCTATCAGCCATGCTACAACGTCGTCGGTGACCTGATGAGGTCCACTTTGGGATGGCCACAGCTGAACTGTAGCACCATATCGTATCCAACGCTGTGAATATGGCAATCAACAGGTTCTAGCGGCCCATTAATGTTGGTTACGATAGTATAGAAGGATATATGTCACTGCTCGAGCTCTCTTTACGCGTATCAGCCATGCTACAACGTCGTCGGTGACCTGATGAGGTCCACTTTGGGATGGCCACAGCTGAACTGTAGCACCATATCGTATCCAACGCTGTGAATATGGCAATCAACAGGTTCTAGCGGCCCATTAATGTTGGTTACGATAGTATAGAAGGATATATGTCACTGCTCGAGCTCTCTTTACGCGTATCAGCTATCAGCCATGCTACAGCGTCGTCGGTGACCTGATGAGGTCCACTTTGGGATGGCCATAGCACCATATCGTATCTAACGCTGTGAATATGGCAATCAACAGGTTCTAGCGGCCCATTAATGTTGGTTACGATAGTATAGAAGGATATATGTCACTGCTCGAGCTCTCTTTACGCGTATCAGCCATGCTACAGCGTCGTCGGTGACCTGATGAGGTCCACTTTGGGATGGCCATAGCACCATATCGTATCCAACGCTGTGAATATGGCAATCAACAGGTTCTAGCGGCCCATTAATGTTGGTTACGATAGTATAGAAGGATATATGTCACTGCTCGAGCTCTCTTTACGCGTATCAGCCATGCTACAGCGTCGTCGGTGACCTGATGAGGTCCACTTTGGGATGGCCACAGCTGAACTGTAGCACCATATCGTATCCAACGCTGTGAATATGGCAATCAACAGGTTCTAGCGGCCCATTAATGTTGGTTACGATAGTATAGAAGGATATATGTCACTGCTCGAGCTCTCTTTACGCGTATCAGCTATCAGCCATGCTACAGCGTCGTCGGTGACCTGATGAGGTCCACTTTGGGATGGCCATAGCACCATATCGTATCCAACGCTGTGAATATGGCAATCAACAGGTTCTAGCGGCCCATTAATGTTGGTTACGATAGTATAGAAGGATATATGTCACTGCTCGAGCTCTCTTTACGCGTATCAGCCATGCTACAGCGTCGTCGGTGACCTGATGAGGTCCACTTTGGGATGGCCATAGCACCATATCGTATCCAACGCTGTGAATATGGCAATCAACAGGTTCTAGCGGCCCATTAATGTTGGTTACGATAGTATAGAAGGATATATGTCACTGCTCGAGCTCTCTTTACGCGTATCAGCTATCAGCCATGCTACAACGTCGTCGGTGACCTGATGAGGTCCACTTTGGGATGGCCACAGCTGAACTGTAGCACCATATCGTATCCAACGCTGTGAATATGGCAATCAACAGGTTCTAGCGGCCCATTAATGTTGGTTACGATAGTATAGAAGGATATATGTCACTGCTCGAGCTCTCTTTACGCGTATCAGCCATGCTACAACGTCGTCGGTGACCTGATGAGGTCCACTTTGGGATGGCCACAGCTGAACTGTAGCACCATATCGTATCCAACGCTGTGAATATGGCAATCAACAGGTTCTAGCGGCCCATTAATGTTGGTTACGATAGTATAGAAGGATATATGTCACTGCTCGAGCTCTCTTTACGCGTATCAGCTATCAGCCATGCTACAGCGTCGTCGGTGACCTGATGAGGTCCACTTTGGGATGGCCACAGCTGAACTGTAGCACCATATCGTATCCAACGCTGTGAATATGGCAATCAACAGGTTCTAGCGGCCCATTAATGTTGGTTACGATAGTATAGAAGGATATATGTCACTGCTCGAGCTCTCTTTACGCGTATCAGCCATGCTACAACGTCGTCGGTGACCTGATGAGGTCCACTTTGGGATGGCCACAGCTCACTGTAGCACCATATCGTATCCAACGCTGTGAATATGGCAATCAACAGGTTCTAGCGGCCCATCAATGTTGGTTACGATAGTATAGAAGGATATATGTCACTGCTCGAGCTCTCTTTACGCGTATCAGCCATGCTACAGCGTCGTCGGTGACCTGATGAGGTCCACTTTGGGATGGCCACAGCTGAACTGTAGCACCATATCGTATCCAACGCTGTGAATATGGCAATCAACAGGTTCTAGCGGCCCATTAATGTTGGTTACGATAGTATAGAAGGATATATGTCACTGCTCGAGCTCTCTTTACGCGTATAAGCCATGCTACAGCGTCGTCGGTGACCTGATGAGGTCCACTTTGGGATGGCCATAGCACCATATCGTATCCAACGCTGTGAATATGGCAATCAACAGGTTCTAGCGGCCCATTAATGTTGGTTACGATAGTATAGAAGGATATATGTCACTGCTCGAGCTCTCTTTACGCGTATCAGCTATCAGCCATGCTACAGCGTCGTCGGTGACCTGATGAGGTCCACTTTGGGATGGCCATAGCACCATATCGTATCCAACGCTGTGAATATGGCAATCAACAGGTTCTAGCGGCCCATTAATGTTGGTTACGATAGTATAGAAGGATATATGTCACTGCTCGAGCTCTCTTTACGCGTATCAGCTATCAGCCATGCTACAACGTCGTCGGTGACCTGATGAGGTCCACTTTGGGATGGCCACAGCTCACTGTAGCACCATATCGTATCCAACGCTGTGAATATGGCAATCAACAGGTTCTAGCGGCCCATTAATGTTGGTTACGATAGTATAGAAGGATATATGTCACTGCTCGAGCTCTCTTTACGCGTATCAGCCATGCTACAACGTCGTCGGTGACCTGATGAGGTCCACTTTGGGATGGCCATAGCACCATATCGTATCCAACGCTGTGAATATGGCAATCAACAGGTTCTAGCGGCCCATTAATGTTGGTTACGATAGTATAGAAGGATATATGTCACTGCTCGAGCTCTCTTTACGCGTATCAGCCATGCTACAGCGTCGTCGGTGACCTGATGAGGTCCACTTTGGGATGGCCCAGCTAACTGTAGCACCATATCGTATCCAACGCTGTGAATATGGCAATCAACAGGTTCTAGCGGCCCATTAATGTTGGTTACGATAGTATAGAAGGATATATGTCACTGCTCGAGCTCTCTTTACGCGTATCAGCCATGCTACAGCGTCGTCGGTGACCTGATGAGGTCCACTTTGGGATGGCCATAGCACCATATCGTATCCAACGCTGTGAATATGGCAATCAACAGGTTCTAGCGGCCCATTAATGTTGGTTACGATAGTATAGAAGGATATATGTCACTGCTCGAGCTCTCTTTACGCGTATCAGCCATGCTACAGCGTCGTCGGTGACCTGATGAGGTCCACTTTGGGATGGCCCATAGCACCATATCGTATCCAACGCTGTGAATATGGCAATCAACAGGTTCTAGCGGCCCATTAATGTTGGTTACGATAGTATAGAAGGATATATGTCACTGCTCGAGCTCTCTTTACGCGTATCAGCTATCAGCCATGCTACAGCGTCGTCGGTGACCTGATGAGGTCCACTTTGGGATGGCCACAGCTGAACTGTAGCACCATATCGTATCCAACGCTGTGAATATGGCAATCAACAGGTTCTAGCGGCCCATTAATGTTGGTTACGATAGTATAGAAGGATATATGTCACTGCTCGAGCTCTCTTTACGCGTATCAGCCATGCTACAGCGTCGTCGGTGACCTGATGAGGTCCACTTTGGGATGGCCCAGCTAACTGTAGCACCATATCGTATCCAACGCTGTGAATATGGCAATCAACAGGTTCTAGCGGCCCATTAATGTTGGTTACGATAGTATAGAAGGATATATGTCACTGCTCGAGCTCTCTTTACGCGTATCAGCTATCAGCCATGCTACAGCGTCGTCGGTGACCTGATGAGGTCCACTTTGGGATGGCCACAGCTAACTGTAGCACCATATCGTATCCAACGCTGTGAATATGGCAATCAACAGGTTCTAGCGGCCCATTAATGTTGGTTACGATAGTATAGAAGGATATATGTCACTGCTCGAGCTCTCTTTACGCGTATCAGCCATGCTACAACGTCGTCGGTGACCTGATGAGGTCCACTTTGGGATGGCCACAGCTCAACTGTAGCACCATATCGTATCCAACGCTGTGAATATGGCAATCAACAGGTTCTAGCGGCCCATTAATGTTGGTTACGATAGTATAGAAGGATATATGTCACTGCTCGAGCTCTCTTTACGCGTATCAGCCATGCTACAGCGTCGTCGGTGACCTGATGAGGTCCACTTTGGGATGGCCACAGCTGAACTGTAGCACCATATCGTATCCAACGCTGTGAATATGGCAATCAACAGGTTCTAGCGGCCCATTAATGTTGGTTACGATAGTATAGAAGGATATATGTCACTGCTCGAGCTCTCTTTACGCGTATCAGCCATGCTACAGCGTCGTCGGTGACCTGATGAGGTCCACTTTGGGATGGCCATAGCACCATATCGTATCCAACGCTGTGAATATGGCAATCAACAGGTTCTAGCGGCCCATTAATGTTGGTTACGATAGTATAGAAGGATATATGTCACTGCTCGAGCTCTCTTTACGCGTATCAGCCATGCTACAGCGTCGTCGGTGACCTGATGAGGTCCACTTTGGGATGGCCACAGCTAACTGTAGCACCATATCGTATCCAACGCTGTGAATATGGCAATCAACAGGTTCTAGCGGCCCATTAATGTTGGTTACGATAGTATAGAAGGATATATGTCACTGCTCGAGCTCTCTTTACGCGTATCAGCTATCAGCCATGCTACAGCGTCGTCGGTGACCTGATGAGGTCCACTTTGGGATGGCCACAGCTACTGTAGCACCATATCGTATCCAACGCTGTGAATATGGCAATCAACAGGTTCTAGCGGCCCATTAATGTTGGTTACGATAGTATAGAAGGATATATGTCACTGCTCGAGCTCTCTTTACGCGTATCAGCCATGCTACAGCGTCGTCGGTGACCTGATGAGGTCCACTTTGGGATGGCCATAGCACCATATCGTATCCAACGCTGTGAATATGGCAATCAACAGGTTCTAGCGGCCCATTAATGTTGGTTACGATAGTATAGAAGGATATATGTCACTGCTCGAGCTCTCTTTACGCGTATCAGCCATGCTACAACGTCGTCGGTGACCTGATGAGGTCCACTTTGGGATGGCCAGCTAACTAGCACCATATCGTATCCAACGCTGTGAATATGGCAATCAACA
The DNA here is from genome assembly GCA_018806925.1 of Skeletonema costatum. NCBI lineage: Eukaryota > Bacillariophyta > Thalassiosirophyceae > Thalassiosirales > Thalassiosiraceae > Skeletonema > Skeletonema costatum. The sequence goes on along the minus strand of JAHBBA010001125.1, from coordinate 2,037 downwards.
GGTTCTAGCGGCCCATTAATGTTGGTTACGATAGTATAGAAGGATATATGTCACTGCTCGAGCTCTCTTTACGCGTATCAGCCATGCTACAACGTCGTCGGTGACCTGATGAGGTCCACTTTGGGATGGCCATAGCACCATATCGTATCCAACGCTGTGAATATGGCAATCAACAGGTTCTAGCGGCCCATTAATGTTGGTTACGATAGTATAGAAGGATATATGTCACTGCTCGAGCTCTCTTTACGCGTATCAGCTATCAGCCATGCTACAACGTCGTCGGTGACCTGATGAGGTCCACTTTGGGATGGCCACAGCTCACTGTAGCACCATATCGTATCCAACGCTGTGAATATGGCAATCAACAGGTTCTAGCGGCCCATTAATGTTGGTTACGATAGTATAGAAGGATATATGTCACTGCTCGAGCTCTCTTTACGCGTATCAGCCATGCTACAGCGTCGTCGGTGACCTGATGAGGTCCACTTTGGGATGGCCATAGCACCATATCGTATCCAACGCTGTGAATATGGCAATCAACAGGTTCTAGCGGCCCATTAATGTTGGTTACGATAGTATAGAAGGATATATGTCACTGCTCGAGCTCTCTTTACGCGTATCAGCCATGCTACAGCGTCGTCGGTGACCTGATGAGGTCCACTTTGGGATGGCCGCAGCTCAACTGTAGCACCATATCGTATCCAACGCTGTGAATATGGCAATCAACAGGTTCTAGCGGCCCATTAATGTTGGTTACGATAGTATAGAAGGATATATGTCACTGCTCGAGCTCTCTTTACGCGTATCAGCCATGCTACAATGTCGTCGGTGACCTGATGAGGTCCACTTTGGGATGGCCATAGCACCATATCGTATCCAACGCTGTGAATATGGCAATCAACAGGTTCTAGCGGCCCATTAATGTTGGTTACGATAGTATAGAAGGATATATGTCACTGCTCGAGCTCTCTTTACGCGTATCAGCCATGCTACAACGTCGTCGGTGACCTGATGAGGTCCACTTTGGGATGGCCATAGCACCATATCGTATCCAACGCTGTGAATATGGCAATCAACAGGTTCTAGCGGCCCATTAATGTTGGTTACGATAGTATAGAAGGATATATGTCACTGCTCGAGCTCTCTTTACGCGTATCAGCCATGCTACAACGTCGTCGGTGACCTGATGAGGTCCACTTTGGGATGGCCATAGCACCATATCGTATCCAACGCTGTGAATATGGCAATCAACAGGTTCTAGCGGCCCATTAATGTTGGTTACGATAGTATAGAAGGATATATGTCACTGCTCGAGCTCTCTTTACGCGTATCAGCCATGCTACAACGTCGTCGGTGACCTGATGAGGTCCACTTTGGGATGGCCATAGCACCATATCGTATCCAACGCTGTGAATATGGCAATCAACAGGTTCTAGCGGCCCATTAATGTTGGTTACGATAGTATAGAAGGATATATGTCACTGATCGAGCTCTCTTTACGCGTATCAGCCATGCTACAATGTCGTCGGTGACCTGATGAGGTCCACTTTGGGATGGCCATAGCACCATATCGTATCCAACGCTGTGAATATGGCAATCAACAGGTTCTAGCGGCCCATTAATGTTGGTTACGATAGTATAGAAGGATATATGTCACTGCTCGAGCTCTCTTTACGCGTATCAGCCATGCTACAACGTCGTCGGTGACCTGATGAGGTCCACTTTGGGATGGCCATAGCACCATATCGTATCCAACGCTGTGAATATGGCAATCAACAGGTTCTAGCGGCCCATTAATGTTGGTTACGATAGTATAGAAGGATATATGTCACTGCTCGAGCTCTCTTTACGCGTATCAGCCATGCTACAATGTCGTCGGTGACCTGATGAGGTCCACTTTGGGATGGCCATAGCACCATATCGTATCCAACGCTGTGAATATGGCAATCAACAGGTTCTAGCGGCCCATTAATGTTGGTTACGATAGTATAGAAGGATATATGTCACTGCTCGAGCTCTCTTTACGCGTATCAGCCA